>OX382374.1:0-7500 GCA_947508005.1 Amphipoea lucens | reverse complement strand
TCTCTTGCTGTCGGAACCCGTTGGCTAAGATTGAGGCCATAGTGCGCACCTTTGTCTTCACTCGGTCTCCTAAGCGGTGCGCAAGCTTCTCTCTGAGATCTTTGGCAGCTTCGGTTGTCGTGGTAGCTATGACGTCCTTCCCCTCATCGAAGTGCTTGACCACCCAAGTCGTCTTTCCACACCCCGGAACCCCATTTACCCACCTGATATTGGGTACCGCCCAACTTTCCTGCGATACCGGGACATCTGAGTTCCCTAAAATGGTCTGAGCCATTTCAAGGATCTTGTCGTCCGGCATGATTTTGGTACATTTGGCGGTAACCACTATCGGGTCGTCGTCCGGTACGTTGAACTTGAGTTTGCCCGAGCGCTCCGTCTCCTCTGCGTCCAGGGCCACAAATCCGCTCCTCGCGCTATAGGCTACCATGTACGACCCCGTCATTTCCCCTTTGATGACTTGAGATGTGACGTTGTCGTACACCGCTGCCTCTGATTCCTTGAGCAGTACCTTTAGCAGTCCTTCTGTGTCTCTCTGGTAGGTCTGCAGGATCTTCTTGCATGTCGCGAGATTGACCTCTCTGGTCGCTCTCACGATTGCTACGTACTCAAGGAAAGCGCTCTTCACGTGGTCCGTGGTGCCGGAATTAACTGCGAGGGTCGGCGGGCTGACTTGCCCTTTATCGGCTCTGGTTGGTATGGGCTTTTTCGGTGTGGGTTCTTTGGCCTTTCTTTTAAAGAACCTATCCACTGCTGCCTCCTGCCTTTGGGATGATGGTGATGCTCGGCTGGTGCTCGGGAGCAGTGCACTGAGGAAGGTGCCGAAGGCTTTCAGTCGACTCCTCGACCGGGCCTGACCCTCGGGGCTGGTAATTGTGCTCTGCTCCTTTGCAGCTTTTTCGGCTTCTGCCTTCTGCTGGGCCCTCTCCGAACCGCTCTGAGTTGTCGGGGTTGTTGTTGTGGGCCTCGTCGCGCTGGCTGTTGGTTGTCTTGGGGCTTTGAGGAAACTCAGAGTTTCCCCTCTGTCCTCGTAGACAACTACCTCATGATGTTCCGAGGCTTTTAGACAGCCGAAGCGGTCTGCGACGTCTCCTCTCTCCCCTCCGACCATCATCGCGTCAACACTTATGGTACGTGCTGAGACTGCCATAGTGTCTCCCGCCTCCCTGACCTTTTGAAGCAGTGAGCTTGCCTGGGCGAATGGAGTCTCCTCTCCCCACTCGAATAGTGCGATCGTCTTACCTTTGGATCGCACTAGACGGCATCGGTGAGTGGCTATTTCCACTCGAGGCAGTGCAGCATACTTGCTGCCTTTCATGCTCGTATTGGTGGTGCTTCCGTTGATCAAGGCGGCTAGGCCTGGTGATATCGGTATACGGGCCCTAGCTCGGCTTGAGCCTATGCAGAAGCTTATGCCCAACCTTTCTCCTTCTCTGTTCATGAACAGAGAGACGCCTCGCAGTCTGACGCCCGGGACTCCGTCTCCTCCGCACGCCAGGAATTGCGTGATAGGCATGGTGATAGGGGCTGGTTGAGGGTTGGCTTCCGTTGCCGCTGCTGGTACTGGTGGTTCTGCTGGTGCTGGTTGTCTGTTAGTGTTAAACGTGTGAGTGGTTCGTGTTGTGGTGAGTGTATTAGTTGTTGTGGTTGTTGGTGTGGTGGTTGATGGTGGTCGGTTTCGACTTGACAAGGTTGCGTCCGTTTTGTTAGCCTTTGCCGCGACCACAGCGACTTTGCTCGCGAATGCCAAGAATGGTGTCCTAGTAGCCGGTCTCCCCATGATGGTCTGGAGTGTGGACTGGCTTAGCTGGGTTTCTAACTTGACCTCCAGCTCCATTCTGTCGTGGGCGAACCTGGGGCATTCGAAGAGCAAGTGCCAGACTGTTTCTTCGCAACTGGGGTCACAGACGCACGAGGGACTGTCTTTGAGATGGAATCGGTGGAGGTACGCTGAGAATCCTCCGTGTCCTGTAAGGATTTGTACATGGACCGGTGTGAGAACTGAGTCTCTAAGTATCCTTTTCGCCGCGAGGACGTCTGGGAAGAACACTTTTGTGACCGACCCTGTACTCGAGGATTCGTACCGCGTTTGCCACTTCGCTATAGTCCCCTCCCGTATCTTCCTCCTCACGAACGATACGGGGACCTTGTTGTAGTCTGCTGTCTCTTTCGTTAGGGCTGCCTCCTTGGCCAGCTCGTCCGCTCTCTCATTCCCGGCGGTTCCCACGTGGGCCTTGAGCCAAAAGAACCTCACATCTCTGCCCTCCTCTCTGATCTCTCGGACGCTTCTCTTGATTTGGAGTGCCAAGTGGTGAGTGACAGACGGTCTCCTCAGCAAGTCAAGTGACGATCTTGAGTCACTTAAAATGCCTACAGAAGCCGCCCTGGATTCTCTCACCATCCTGACAGCTCTAAAGAGAGCGTACATTTCCGATTGGAAGACAGTGTTGTGAGGTTCCAACCCGAAGGTACTGGACTTGGACTCCTTCCCGTTTTCCCACCAAGTTAGGGCAGCTCCAACTTTCCCCTCTATCTTACTGCCGTCGGTGTATATTTGGGGACCGATTACTTGGTGGGTTGCCAGGGTTTCGGGAGTCAAGTCTTCCAGGCGCGCATACTCTGTTGTTGTGAGTAGTGCTGGGTGGGGATTTTTGGAGTGATGCACGTCGCACTCCAGCTCGCGGTCCGGTGGTATGAACTCTTTGGAATGACCCTTCTTGATCTTGAACAGGGTTGCCGCCTCGAGTACCCGGAGGTCTAGGGGGAGTTGGCCTGACAGGATGAGTGCCGATGTCAGAGACACCGTGCGGTATGCTTTGCAGATCTTCTGCGCGAAGCCCCTCTGCAGTGAGTCAAACTGATTCCTTGTCATCAGTTTCTCAGCTGCGGGAGCCCACGCACTCGCTGCATACATCACGATGGGCTCTATCACCGACACGTATATTGTCCTAATGATCTCTCCGTTGAGACCCCAAGTCACCTTTGCCGCGCATGCCAACTGCTTGTAGATGTCTGCAGCCTTTTTACAGGTCGCAGATACGTGCGCGTTGAAGGTGAGTTTGGCGTCTATTGTGAGACCTAGCAGCTTGACCTCTTCGACCAGGTTCAGCCGCGTGCCCGACATGTGGAGTATCGGAACATCGTACTTAAGCTTCCTCGTTAACACCATCGCATTGGTCTTGTGCGCGGCGAAACGTAGCTTATTTTGGACGCCCCATTCCGATACTGTGTCTAGCACGTCATTGGCTGATTGCTGCAGGGGACCGGCTGTGAAGTCCGAGAAAACTAGGACAACGTCGTCTGCGAAGGCTTGGCAGTATACCCCCATACTCGCCATTTTCTGTAGGAGTGAGTCTAGGATAAGGTTCCAAAACGTCGGTCCGGCAATTGAGCCCTGGACGCATCCTTTCGTGGTACCCTTCTCGCTAGTCGCTCTGGCGTAGTTGACCCTGATGTTCCGGTCTTCCAGGTATGAGGCGACGAGAGCGTAGATGTTATTGGGACAGTTTTTTACTACCATCTGTCTTTTGAGTGCTGGCCACCACGCGTTGTCGAAGGCCCCCTCTATGTCCAATGATATCAAAAGCACGATCTTTTTGGCTTTGATTTCGGCTCGTAAGTGCCCCATTAGAGCATAGAGGGCGTCCTCGGTTCCGCGCTGCGGCATGAACCCGTACTGGTTTTGGTTGAGTGTGGGCAGGAAGTGCCACTGTAGTCTGCCGACTAGGAGCTTCTCGACGATCTTTCCTAGGACCGAGAGCAGACCTATTGGCCTGTACGACTTTGGGCTGGTGTAGTCGTCCTTTCCTGGCTTGCGGAGAATGCACACGTGGGCGACCTTCCACTGCTTCGGGAAGTGCGACAGCGACAGGCACTTGTTGGCTATCGCTAAGAACACTTCCCTGTCACAGTTTATTGCCGCAGTGCAGATGTCTGCTGTTAACCCGTCAGGACCGGGAGCTTTTTTCGGATTCTGGTTCTGGAGAACCATTTCCAGCTCCGCAGTCGTAAAGGGCGGGTCGTCAGCAGACAGGCCTTTTGGGTTCTTTTCCTCCGCTAGCCTTCTCAGGTTCATGTGGTATGGCTGTTCGGCATCCGTTGAGTCGTCGGGGTAAAAGGTTTTTGCTAGAAGATCCGCGGATTGCTCTGGGGCTGAGCGTCTCTCCTGCGGTGTTTCTCAGGAGCGCGTCGTCCTGTCTTCTAGCTGTCTTCCTTAGTACCCTGTAGATGCCGTCCCACATGCTCTCTCGGTCCTGCTTCGAGCAGAACTCCTTCCAGTTGGCAGTGGCTGCTTCCGCTGCTGCTGTGGTGTATGCTTGTTTTGCCTGGATGTATTCCTGGATGGTGAAGTGTCTCCGACTAGCGGCTGCGTTCCGGATCCTTCTCTTCCTCGTCATCGCATCTCTTTTGAGACGATCCAGAGAAGGGCTCCACCATGGGGCTTTGCGTCGCGTTTGGGTGACCCCAGTTTTGGGATTGATTCCTCGCACGAGCGGTGGATGTTTGTTGTGTATAGGGTGATTGTTGTCTCCAAATCCTCAGGGCTCGATATGTCCGAGACTCTGACGGTCGTGATGTTCGTGGCCGCCAGGCTGGTTTTGAAGTGTGTGTTGAAGTCGGACCACTTTGCCTTCTTGGTGTTATAGATGCGCGTCGAGATTGGCCTTAAGGGTTCCAAGGCCTTTTCTAAGCGCATCGAGAAGGTAATAGCGTTGTGGTCTGAAGTTGTTAGACTTCTTTCTACACGCCACTCCTCTACCTTGCCCAGCAGCGACAGGCTGCATACCGTTACATCGACGATACTGGTGCACCACCTGTCTCCTCTGTAGGTCTCGAACGTTGGTGTTTGGCCCATATTTAGGATGTGGAGATCCCGCTCATTGAGGAACGCGTTGTACGCCGCCCCACGGTGGTTTTCGGAAACACTTCCCCACCACTGGCTCCAGGCGTTAATGTCTCCTCCCACCAGGATGTTATTTGTGTGTAGTTTTGGATGGTGTTATGTGTCTCGGAAAGGTAGGGTTCAATTTCCTGGTCACCTTCTAAATAGACCGATAGCACTCCAAAGCTGAGCTGTCCCGCCTTCAGCAAGACGGCGGCGATGTTCTCGGTCACAAGCTGGGGGTCGTGGATGACCTCCAAGTCGTTTCCGAAAACAACGATCGCCGCCTTTACTGGCTTCTGGCGGTTGAGGCTGCACTGGACAACCTGCGTGCCGGGCTTTGTTTCATCACACCTGTTCTTCCTACATAGGGCTCTTGAACAAGTGCTACTGAAATTCCCTTTGCCTGAGCCACCAAGTGCAGTTCTTCTGTGGCCAGCTTGGAGCGCTGAAGATTGACTTGGATGAATTTCAATCTTGCTGTCGGTCTCTTTGCGATTTCGGGGGTGACCGGTTGGCTTGTTTGTGTGTTGTCCTGGTCGCCCTTAGCAATAGGAAACGCGCGACCTCGCTATACCATCCCACTTTTGGCGTTCCTGGCAGTCTTCACTAAACGCTGTATGTGCCAGGTCGCTTGCCGACCCGTGTGCCGTCTTGCAGTTAATGCATGTGGGCGGTTTGCCATCGGCTCGTGTGAGACAGTCCCCTATGTTGTGCGCTCCACTGCAGTAGGCGCAGACCTCCTTTGCGGCCTTGCATATGGACTTGTTATGTCCATATCCAAGGCACTTTGTGCACTGGACCAGAGGGGACTGATCCTCAATCGAGCATCGCTTGATGCCCACATGGACTTTCTGGACCACTGTCAGACACTTCCAGAGCTCCGGAGAGAGCTCCAGAACTGGGTGGCACTCGTGGGGGTTCCTCGCACGTTTCCTGTATCGCACCCTGAGTGTTTGTCCATCCACAGCGACGTTCTGCAGAAGGTGTTTATTCTGCGCTTTCAGGAGATCGACGATCTCCCCGTCGCTGTAGCTGGACAGCACTCCCTTGATGCAGACGAGCGGGTTTTGGGGTTTAGGCTCCTGCACCTTGAGCCCTGCGTTCGATCGGACTTGATCTCTGATGATATTGAGATCAGTTTTAGTAGCGCATCTGAGGACCACTTTCTGGTTCCGCGCTTTCCTAACCGTATCGACACGGGCCCCACTCGTCTTTAGGTCCAGGGCTGTCCTGATCCTCTCAATGACGTTGTCCCCGGTGTGTTGGGGGTTCGTCGACGAGACTATCAGGGTGTGGTTGGGTTGTGTGGGTGGTTTCGGGGGCTTGGGTGTGCTAGCAACCTGGGCAAAGGTTTTGGGGCCTTGTTGTTGTTGGGCCGGTCTGTCCAACTTGCCCAGGTCTGCTACCCCTTGCTGGATGGTCTTTAAAGTCTTTTTGACCTCCCCCACCGCGAGCTCCGCTTCTAGGTTCAGCGCCGGGGGCGCCTGGATGGTCGGCTCTTTGTCGCGCAGCACGCGGAGGTCCGCCGAAACCATCTCCAACCTTTCCGAGATGGGCTGTAAATGTTCTGTTATATTTATTGTCGGATGTGGGGGTGGTGGGGAGGCTACCGGCCTGTTTTCTATGGCCCGCAATTGATGTTGTAGTGCCTCGAAGGCCTCCTCGAACTTTTCTGTGGTAAGTAGGAGGCCTGTCTCCTGGCTGCTCGGATCCGGGTCCACGGTCTTGTTTGTTGACCGGGTGAGGTCCTCCTTGAGCCTTTCCAAGGCTTTCCGGAGCACGTCCAGCTGGTTCGACACGCTGGTTATATTTGTGTCGAGGCGGGAGAGGCTGGTCCCCATTGACTCCCACTTGGGGTCCCCAGGGGCTCTTGTACTCTCCTGCCTTGTTTTCTCGTGCTCCCTCAAGTTCTTCAGGCTCGCGGTTGACACCTCGTGTTTCACCTCCTTGATGCCCTTGAGGGCCTCAAGGGTTTCGTGACCCAGCCATTCCCGGATCCCTTTCGCCTCCTTCAGGGTGTCCGAGGCGTCCGTGCGCACAAGGGAGAGCTCGACCTTCATGTTCATAAGCTCTCGAGTGTGAGCCCTCTCGACGCGCACAAGCTCTTGCGCGTGTCGAGAGCGCTCCTTCTCGAGGTTATACTTATGTCGAGCCCTCGAGTCCGCAAGTGATAGGGCCGTCTCGTACAGACCCTGCAGGCACTCATGGGCTGTTGCTTTACACTCCCTCTTCATATTGCCGGCTGCCTCCAATGCTTCCTTGCCTTTCTGAAGCAGGTCGTTGGCCTCCCTGGTAGCAAGGTCCATCTCCACCCCCGTGCCCCTTCTCGGCGTTCGGTAAAGAAGACTCGGCCGTCCACTCCCGTGACGGTCAGCCTGACTCACTGTCGAGGCTACCGAGCTCTCGTCGTCCGACAGGATTTGATGGGGGGGGGAAATGCCACATTGCTCCCAGTTGATGACCACTTCCGCTATCCTACTACGGTCCTCCGTCTGAGACGTCTCAGGCGCCGAAGGCAGCGGCGGAATCATGCTCGTGGCATCCGGTTCCGACACTGCCCTCGGCGCCTGGGACCTCTGCGAAGGACGCGCCGACTTCTCCGAGACCACAGATTTTGC
>OX382373.1:20734258-21055819 GCA_947508005.1 Amphipoea lucens | reverse complement strand
CACACATTCCTGACATTCACATTGGTCACCACTTTACACACATTCCTGACATTCACATTCCTGATTTTATCCTTCAAAGAGACTCCGAGCATAGCTCGCTCCATAGCGCGCTGAGCGACCTTGAATTTGTGGACCAGCCCGACCGTCAGTGTCCACGTTTCAGCACCGTATGTCATGACGGGCAGGACGCACTGGTTGAAGACCTTAGTCTTCAAACACTGCGGGATAGGCGACGAGAAGACTTGACGGAGTTTTCCAAATGCTGCCCAACCCAACTGGATCCTTCTGTCAGCTTCCTTCTCAAAGTTGTGTCTACCGAGCTGAATGACTTGTCCTAGGTAGACATACTCCTTCACAACTTCGAGAAGCGACCCTTCGATGTGGATTGGACTCGGCAAGACATGCGAATTGTACATGACTTTCGTCTTGTCCAAATTCATGCCGAGGCCAACACGCCGGGAGGCTCCATTTAGGCTGTGCAGCATTTGGTCTAGCTGTTCCAACGTCTCTGCCATTATGACGATGTCATCGGCAAATCGAAGATGGGAGATGTACTCGCCGTTAATGTTGATACCCTGTCCAGTCCAGTCCAGCGTCTTGAAAACGTCTTCCAACGCGTTGGTAAACAATTTAGGGGATATTACATCCCCCTGTCTCACCCCCCTGAGCAGTTGGATGGGGCTGGTTTTCTGATTCTGGATCTGGACAGTCATCGTTGCAGCGTCATACAAACATCTCAACACTTCGATGTAGCGCCAGTCAATTCGACATCGTTGCAGAGAGGCCAGAACTGCCTGTTGCGGACGACCGGGGTACGTCCAGTACCTGACGGCCGTGCCTGGGACAGTCTCCCACGTTTTTGACGTATGTTCCCTAACTAAATGTGCTGGCGACACACGTCCCACGCACCCCTGAATGCGTACGTAGTGGTGGGCACAACCCACTAAGAGGACCTCGGAGAGATGGGCGGCGAAGAGGCGGCGAAATAAAACGCAGAATTTTCTTGAGTGTTGGCTTGCAGATTTCGGCTTGTTGTTTCTTGATGTTGCCTCTTCGACGGCT
This sequence comes from Amphipoea lucens, assembly GCA_947508005.1. Lineage (NCBI taxonomy): Eukaryota > Metazoa > Arthropoda > Insecta > Lepidoptera > Noctuidae > Amphipoea > Amphipoea lucens. The sequence goes on along the minus strand of OX382373.1, from coordinate 21,054,757 downwards.
GAGCTGCGACTGACTTGTGCCGAAAAATGGCCCCATTTTTATACCGGCCTACGTAACCTTATTGGCGACCGCGATTTTTTGACCCTTTTTGATCGCCAATTTCATCAAGCCGAAATCTGTTTGAGCCCCTTTTTATTTAGTTTTTATGCTATTTCCTTACATGTTTTTATTATACATTATTGTCTACAAGGTCCTTATGCTAATTAACACTTACTTAACTAGTTAACAATAATTAATAAAAATATAGCAAACAAAAACTGCAAAAATTGTGACTTGACAATTTTTCACTACAGAAAATCCTTTATAACTTTTGAACCCGTGGCTCGATTTACAAAATTTAAACGTTATTATTATTTTTACACACAATCCTTTCATTTAAAACCAAAATAATTAAATTCTATCCATAAACAAAAAAGTCAATTTTCAAGTTACGTAATTATAACGAAATATCTTAAAACTTACAAGAAAACCTTACAAAATCAGTCTTATTAGTTTAAAATATGAATTCTAATAATAATCTTAACATTATTAATCACATAACTATCTAATTAGACACATAGAAATAACAAAACATAAATCATTGAAATTTTACACTATTAATTAAAATTTCTGCCTTACTTTTTACATAGCGGTCTCGCCACTACTTGCGCCCATGTGCCTAGATAGGGTCTCGTCGCCGACATTCTCCCCCTCGTGCGCAGCACCGTCCTTCTGGCTCGGCGAAACTCCCGGCACCAACAGCACCACTCTCGAACTGGGTCTTCGCAGCACTCCTCCTCGTGTCTCGACGTCGACGATTCTGGTCCGCCCATCTGGTCCCGGATACACCCGCTGAATTCTGCCGCGTGGCCAGGTGCATCTTGGTAGGCTGTGGTCGACGATCAGGACGACGTCCCCGACGTGCAGGTCTGTGGTGTTGCTTCTTCCCGTAGTCTTCCTTGGTAGTAGAGTGGGCAGGTATTCTCGTAGCCAGCGTTGCCAAAAGTGGTCGGCGAGTCGCTGCGTAGTCTTCCAGGTGTGCCGGCCCACAAGCTCGTTGTCATCGAAGCTGCCGATTCTTGCTGCGCCGCAGGATCGCCCGAGGAGGAAGTGATTTGGAGTGAGTGCTTCCTCCTCAGGGTTCTCGGAGAGGTGGGTGAGAGGCCGAGAGTTGACTATGTGCTCAGCCTCTAATAGGAGGGTGTGGAGTACCTCCTCTCGTGGATGCCTTTCGTTGAGTGTGGCGTCCAGTGCGGTTTTTATTGATCGCACCAGACGCTCCCATGCGCCGCCCATGTTAGGCGCACCGGGAGGGATGAATGTCCACTGCACGCCGATCTTCTCTGCTTCTGAGGTGAGGTCTTCTTTCTTCATGTTTTCTAGCGCCTCTTTTAGTTCTTTGTTGGCGCCGACGAAGTTGGTCCCGTTGTCGGAGTAGATGATCTTCGGCATTCCTCTTCTTGCGGCGAATCTTCGCAGTGCCATGATCATGCTGTCGGTGGAGAGGGAAGGAGTGAGCTCAATGTGCACAGCTCTTGTAGTTAAGCATGTGAATAGAGCACCCCATCTCTTCTCTTGACGTCTTGCTACGGTGATCGTCATTGGGCCGAAGTAATCTACGCCGGTGCACGTAAAGGGAGGGTTACTGTGCATCAGTCTCTCTTTGGGTAAGTTACCCGTCGGCAGTTCTTGGGGTCTTGCCTTCTTCGTTTTGCACCATTGACATTGATGCTGGACTGCCTTAATCGCTGACCTCAGTCCCAGTACCCAGAAGCGTTGCCTCACTTCGTTCATTACTGTCGCGTGGTTTCCGTGGTTGAAGCGGCAGTGGAATTCTTCAATGATGAGTCGTGTTATCCTTTCCTTACTGTCGAGCACGATGGGACGCTTGTATTCTCTGGTCACGCCCTGTATTGCGTCGATTCTTCCTTTCAAACGCAGGAGTCCTTCTTCAATTACCACGTCGAGCTTCTTCAACTTGCTGCTGCCTTCTAGTTGCTTTCCTTGTTCTAGACGCTTGATGTCTTCTCTGAAGCTTCTGTCTTGACTTCCTTTTAGTAACAGAGTTTCAGCTCGCTCTAGAAGGTCTGCATTTAGTGGTATGTAGTTCCTTCCTATTTTTCTTGAAGACTGATGTCGCTTCTCGACTGTCTTTGTCTTCGTTCCTTTCGTCTTTCTCCATGTCGGATCTTCTTTGCTGACGTTGACCTTCTCCTTTGTTCTGCAGAGTTGTATGAACTGCAGTACTCTTGCTGTTGCTCGCCAAAGTCTCTTCCAAGACGAAAACCTCTCAGGATCTGGTGACGGATGACTGGTGCTTGCCGTTGCTGTGACGTCTGCTGTCTTTTCTTCGCCGGTGGTTTCCTTTTTGAATGTTCTCGCTTCTGGCCAGTAGGTTTCTTCTTTTCTTAGAAATTCTGGGCCGGTGTACCATCGGTGGTTATAATCGAAGTTATCTGGCACGTCACGCGTTGAGTCATCTGCAGGGTTCTGCGCCGTAGGCACCCATCTCCAATCTTGAGGCTTGGTGAGATCCTCTATTTCGGCCAAGCGATGAGCCACGAACGTTTTGAATGTTCTCGGGTCCGTCTTGATCCAGGAGAGCACGATGCTAGAGTCCGTCCAAAATGTTTTCTTCAGAATCTTCAGATCCATTTCTTCTTCTACTGAATGGGCTAGTCTGCTTCCAAGGAGGGCCGCCTGTAGTTCCAGTCTAGGGATCGATACCGGCTTCAACGGGGTGACTCGTACTTTTGCTGCCACCAAGCTGACGTGGTATGTTCCGTTTGCGTCTTCCGTTCTCCAGTAGACTGTAGCTGCATACGCCGTTTCGCTTGCATCTGTGAATGTGTGCAGCTCCCCCTCGGTGCGATGTGGTGCCAGACATCTCGGGATCTGAAGGTCTTGTAACAGTTTCATCTTCTCCAGATATATTTTCCATGCTTCGTATTCCTTTTCTTCTATTTCTTCATCCCAACCGACGCCGCTCCGCCATACGTTCTGAAGCAGCTTCTTTCCTTGGATGAGGACCGGTGATGCTAATCCCAGTGGATCAAAAGTTGACATCACGGCGCTGGTGACTTCTCTCTTCGTAGGCACCATGAAACCCTTGGCTATTTCTTCTGGAGTGTTCCGGAGGTTCGCCCTGAAGCCGATGTAGTCCCTTTCTGTGAACCAGCGTAGTCCTAGTGTCTTCTCTTCTTTCTCACCAAGGTCCACTTCTGTCTTTTCGGTTGTTTCAGTCTTCACGTCTTGCAGCAGTTGAGGTTGATTTGATGCCCACCCCCTGAGTTCGAAGCCCGCCTTCTTGTGTATGAAGTCCACCTGCTTTGTTACTCTTCTGAAGTCTTCTTCTGAGTGGAAGCTGTGCAAGTAGTCGTCCATGTAGTGGTTAAGTTCTACTGCCCTTGTAGCTTCTGGATACTGTTCCTTGTAGTCCGCCGCGTTTCGGTTCTTCACGTAGATGGCTGTGCTTGGAGATGATGTTGCGCCGAAGATAACTGATGTCATCCTATACTTCTTTGGCGCCACGTCACGATGATCCCCGCGCCACAGGAACCTCAGGCTGTCTCTATCTTCTGGTCTGATGCGAACTTGTAGAAACATTTCTTTGATGTCGGCCGCCACTGCAAAAGGTCCTTGTCGAAATCTCAGTAGTACACCGAAGAGTGATTGCAGTAGATCTGGTCCGGGCAGTAGGGCGTCGTTGAGGCTTCTTCCTTTTGACTTGGCTGCAGCGTCGAAGACGATCCTTATTTTCTTCTTTAAGGGATGAACCACGGAGAAATGAGGGAGGTACCATAATTTCTTCATATCTTCTTGTTCATCAGGTGCTTCTTCTGCATATTTGTTGTCGATTAGATGCTGAATCTGCTTGCCGTATTCTGCCTTCAAGTGAGGATCCTTGTCTATCTTCTTTTCGATGTTGATTAGTCGGTTCCTGGCAGACGTGTAGCTCTCTGGCATCTGCTCTTCTTCGTTCCTCCATAGAAGTCCAGCTTCGAATCGACCGTCTTCAAGTCTTCTGCAGGTTTTTTCTAGGATGGTGAGTGCTCTTCCTTCCGAATCCGTAGTAGGTCTTCTTGGTTGCACACCAAGTGCTTCGATCGCGAAGTGATCCTTGATGGCTTGATGCATCTCTTCTTCTGGCGTGCTGACATGAAGACATGTGTTCAGGAAGTGTACTGGTCTTGCATTTCCGATGTCTGACCCGTGGAGCACCCATCCAAGTCCCGTCCTTGAAGCAACTGGTTCTCCCGGTTTCCCTCTTCTTACTTCTTGAGTCACAATTAGCTCCCAATTGTCTTGACCGATGAGCAATTGTGGTGACTCCCCTTCATAATACAGAGAGTCGGCGATCTTCTTCAAGTGTTGATATTCTTGAATCCTTTTCTTGTCCAGGAACTGTGGTGCAAGCTTCAACTCGTCGATCGTGCGGACTCTCTTCAGGGTCTTCTTGTTTTCCTGATGAACCCCTTTCACCGTAAGGTCCAGCATCTGAGAATCCTTTTTCCTTATCAGCTTGCCTCCTACTGTCTCAATGACCAGTTCCTCCTTGTTTCCTTGAGCGCCGACTTCTTGTGCCACCTTCTCGTCCAGAAGTGACACTGTTGACCCTTCATCCATGAGGGCCAATATCTTCTTTGATCCTTTTGACCCGAAGACTTCTACCGGAACTATCTTCAGGTATGCCCTTGCGTTGTTGATCGCGTTCACTGATGCCGTGGCGCTCGCCGCCTCTTGTGGCGTCCCCTTTTTCTGTTCCTCCGAGGTCCTTTCTTCTGACTCGACATGCAGCAGATGATGATGCCATCTCTTGCATTCTTTGCACGGTGGTTTTCTACAGCTCTCCTTCCTGTGTTTCCCTTGAAGACATTTGAAGCAGACGTGACTCTTCTTTACTGTCGCCCACCGATCTTGCACCGACATCTTCTGGAACTTCTGACATTCGACGAGAAAATGTTCACCCTCACACATAGGGCAAGTCTTCTCTTGTTGCCTTGCATCCTTTTCTTTGAAGTTCCTTTCTTTCGTTGAATGTGTTGCTTGTCGATTGGTCTTCTTGAACCCGCTCTTCTCTTCTGAAGTCGCGAAGGCTCCGCATTTGTCTGCTTCAGTGTTCAGGAATCTGGATACTAACGTGAGGTTGGAGAAATCGCCTTCTTCTGATGCTGCAGTGAAGTCGTACCATCGGAACTTGAGAACCGTCGGCATCTTCTCTACAATTTGTTTCACCATTTCAGGTGAATGCAGGTACTGTGGTTTCTTCAGTCCCTTTATTGCTGCTACGCTGTTGTTGATCTGGCTCGCGAAGATGCAGATGTCTCTTGGAGTTTCTGAGATCTTCGGTAACGCCTTAACCTTGTCCAATTCTGCCAACACCAGCGCATCAGGTCTTCCATATCTTCTTCTGAGGGCTTGCATTACTTCTGACGGAGAGGCTTCGGAGTACAACAGGCTCTTGATAGCTTCTCTTGCGTTGCCCTTCAGCGCTCTTCTCAATCGCGCCATATTCTGGACTTCGTTGAACATCGGTGCTGTATCTTCATAAACAACCTTGAAGGCCAACCACTCGCTGCTGTTGCCGTCGAAGTGGGGTAGCTCGTGGATGTAGCTCGGCTGTGCTGCTGGTCCTCTTGTGGAAAAGGCTTCCTTCAATGCAGTCGCCAACGCTTGAATCTCGATCGTAGCTCCTCCCGTTGAAGAGTTCTCTTCAGGCTTCACCTTCTGTGGCTCTTCTGCGGTGTGCTGACCTCGCTGCTCTGGTTGTTTCTTGTTGCCATCGCCTAATACTGATGACTCGATCCAGTTCTGCACCTGTGCTGTTCGTTCTTCCTGGTCTTCATCATCCACGGAGTCCTCATCTTCACATTGTGTCATCTCCAGTCTGACACGGGCTAGCTTCGCCGCAGCCTGTGCTTGCTTCAGTTCCAGGCGTGCTAATTCTTCTCTGGCTTCCAGCTCGCGTCTTCTGGCTGAGGAGCTCGTGGTCTTCGTAGACCTGGCACGACGACTGACCCCCTTCGGTTTCAGAGTTGCGGCTGAACCGCGAACACCCTTTTCCGGGACATCTTCTGGAGTCTTCTTAGTCGTCTCCTTCTGGTTGGCATCTTCATTCTTCTTGGAAGACGCCGTGGTCACAGTCTCAACCGTGGTCTCCGTTGCCGTGGTCCCCTCCGTTGTCGTTGTACCCGAAGAAGTGTTCGTGCCCGATGAAGTGTTCGTGCCCGATGAAGCTGTAGTTTCTGATGACGCTGATGCTGACGCTGACGCTGACGCAGACGTGACCCCTTCTGACCCTGACGCTTCTACTGTCGCGTCCACAATGGTAGGACGGGACGGGGGGCGTGAGGGGGCATCCTTCTGTGACCTGGTTACTGGCATCTTGCAGTCTTCTTAATCTTCTGGGCTCTTCTGGCTTCTTCTTGCAGGGATCCGACGCTCGAAGGACCAATTGTTGCGGACGACCGGGGTACGTCCAGTACCTGACGGCCGTGCCTGGGACAGTCTCCCACGTTTTTGACGTATGTTCCCTAACTAAATGTGCTGGCGACACACGTCCCACGCACCCCTGAATGCGTACGTAGTGGTGGGCACAACCCACTAAGAGGACCTCGGAGAGATGGGCGGCGAAGAGGCGGCGAAATAAAACGCAGAATTTTCTTGAGTGTTGGCTTGCAGATTTCGGCTTGTTGTTTCTTGATGTTGCCTCTTCGACGGCTGAGCTGCGACTGACTTGTGCCGAAAAATGGCCCCATTTTTATACCGGCCTACGTAACCTTATTGGCGACCGCGATTTTTTGACCCTTTTTGATCGCCAATTTCATCAAGCCGAAATCTGTTTGAGCCCCTTTTTATTTAGTTTTTATGCTATTTCCTTACATGTTTTTATTATACATTATTGTCTACAAGGTCCTTATGCTAATTAACACTTACTTAACTAGTTAACAATAATTAATAAAAATATAGCAAACAAAAACTGCAAAAATTGTGACTTGACAATTTTTCACTACAGAAAATCCTTTATAACTTTTGAACCCGTGGCTCGATTTACAAAATTTAAACGTTATTATTATTTTTACACACAATCCTTTCATTTAAAACCAAAATAATTAAATTCTATCCATAAACAAAAAAGTCAATTTTCAAGTTACGTAATTATAACGAAATATCTTAAAACTTACAAGAAAACCTTACAAAATCAGTCTTATTAGTTTAAAATATGAATTCTAATAATAATCTTAACATTATTAATCACATAACTATCTAATTAGACACATAGAAATAACAAAACATAAATCATTGAAATTTTACACTATTAATTAAAATTTCTGCCTTACTTTTTACATAGCGGTCTCGCCACTACTTGCGCCCATGTGCCTAGATAGGGTCTCGTCGCCGACACTGCCCATATTTCGATGGAGTCGAAGGCTTTCTCGTAGTCCACAAATGCCATACACAGCGGCTGATTGTACTCCTCGGTCTTCTGTACAATTTGTCGAACAGTATGGATGTGGTCTACGGTACTGAAGCCTTTCCGAAAACCGGCTTGTTCTGGCGGCTGGAACTCGTCAAGTCTCCTGGCGAGACGGTTCGTGACGACTCTCGAGAACAGCTTGTATACGTGGCTCAGAAGTGAGATGGGTCTATAGTTCTTCAGTAAGGATTTGTCACCTTTTTTGAAGAACAGAACCACCGCACCCCTGCTCCACGCCTCGGGCGTTGTACCCTCTTGGATAACGGAATTAAAGAGACTCGCTAGCTCCTTCAGGACTGGAGCCCCGCCCGCTTTAAGGAGCTCTGTCGTTATTCCGTCATCCCCAGGTGCCTTGTTGTTCTTTAACTGCTCGAGAGCCGCCCTAATCTCGCATTGGTCGATATCCGGGATGTCCTCCGTGTAGTGGCGCGTTAATTCGGCTCGATGGTCATCTGCACTATGCCCCGCTGGTTTCATCGTCCGTGTTGAGTATAGGTGCCCATAAAAATCCTCGACTTCCTCGAGTATCTCGGACTTGGAAGTCACGATTCTGCCATCCGCAGTTCTTAGTTTCGTCAGATGGGACCTCCCTAATTGCTGAGCGAACACTTTCGACCCTCGGTTCTGCTCAATCGCGTCCTTAATGTCACGGGTGCTGGAGCACCGAAGGTCTCGTCGCGTCAGCTTCCTAATTTTTAGGTTTAAGGCCCTCTTATCTGACGAAGACGGCTGCATAGATGGCAACTCTCGTCTTTCCCTCATAAGTCCGAGAGTTTCCGAGGAAAGTTTAGACACCTTACTTTTTCGCTGCGACGGGAAAAACCTGCGGGACACGTCGCGTAGTGCTTTGACCACCTCGTCAGCTTTCTCGTCAACATTGCCTGTGGTTTCCAACAGGGCGAATCGATTTTGAAGTTCCAGTTGGAACTTTTCGGATCCTAGAGCGGCTTGGAGCTGCGTAGGTCGGAGTGTAGGCCTCATCATGCGGAGTCTCTCAGCTCTGAAATTGATATTCAAAGTGCCTCGGACAAGCCTGTGATCGCTTCCGGTATTAAACCTACTAATCACGGAGACATCTCTAAATATATGCTTCCGATCCGTCATGATGAAGTCTATCTCGTTCCTTGTCACGTTATCGGGGCTTTGCCAGGTCCACTTCCTTTGGGGTTTCTTTTCGAAAAACGAATTCATTAAGAAGAGCCCCTGCGACTCCAAAAAGTTGACCAACATTTGCCCCCTGTGATTCCTGCGTCCCAAACCGAACGGTCCGACCTTAGATTCACCGCGTTCTTGTAATCCCACTTTGGCATTGAAGTCCCCCATAACAACGTTGTAGTGGGCCTTTGTCGTACTGTGCATTGCCTTGGCAATATCCTCGTACATGGCCTCCGCTGTTTCGTCAGAGCATGTCGAAGTCGGCGCATATACCTGTATCACTTTCAGGTAGTACCTGTCAATGAGTTTCAGTACAAGGTACGCTACCCGTGTTGACACACTACTGATTTCCACAACGCTGCTAGTGAGTTCCTTGTTGACTAGAAAGCCGACCCCGCCTTGGGAGAGGTGATCACCTTCGCGGAAGTAGAATAGGTGGCCTGACTCCAGAGTTATCGTGTCCTCCCCCTGTCTTCGGACTTCAGATAACCCCAGTATATGCCAGTTAATGCGACCTAACTCTACCTCAAGTTCGGCAAGGTGATGGTCCAGTCTCATCGAACGTCCATTATACGTAGCCATATATAGTCGTCGTTGGTAGCCTGCCGTAACCCGGGGATTCTTCGCACCCCCCGTCCCGCCGTTACCGTGACCGCTACCTTGACCAGGAATAGCGGGACCACCGGGAACTGGGGGCCGTTGTTTTGGCACTTTTTTCATGTGGGAGGTTTAATGCCCGTAGTCACCACGCTGGGCATGCGGGTTGGTGACCGCAGAGCCAAGCCTTTTGCAACGATGGCGCTGCTGCCCGTCATCGTTCTGGAGGATTTAGGTTAGCTTGTGGGATGGTTATACCGCCATCGGTCGGTCGCCAGCGCCTCGTCTGTCAGTGGCAGGGTGTACCGCGCGCAGGTGAGGTTGACGTTTGAGGAGTCCGGTTGTTATGTGCTCCCCCTTACACCCCAAAATAATAGTGCAAATAATAGTGGCAAATAATAGTGGGCTAAAATAGAGAGATTTTATTTTTTTCATGTCCGTTTCTGTACAGAAACGGCCATAGGGTACCTTTCATCCTGGTGGTTGGTCTGAAAACGTACCTATATGCAGAATTTCAGGATGATCGGTTCAGTGGTTTACCTTTTCACGCTTCTCAAAGTATTTACTTTCAAACCCCTTTGAAAGTAAATACTTTCAATAATATTAGTTAGGTACCTAGGATTATTAAAATTAGGTAATGTGAAGTAGTCGTAAGAAACATGTAGGTACTAGTAATAAGAATAGAAATATTTAAGATGGGGTGTATATGTTACCGGCCAAACCCGATTTCAGGACAAACTAGTTTAGCCTAGGCTAAACTAGTTCTTCCTATACGCGATAGGGGGTGCCCTTCGCTCGCCCTTGGATCTTATGTCGACGGAGCCCCGCTTCGCGGGGCCCCTATTTCTGTGTAAAGGGTTTAAAGTAACCTAACCAAACCGAACCTCGGGGTGCCCTTCGCTCGCCCTTGCATCCTATGTCGACGGAACTAGTTTAGCCTAGGCTAAACTAGTTTGTCCTGAAATAGGGTTTGGCCGGTAACATATACATTAAAAATCCACATGCACTAAATAAGCGTAGAATAAGTATCAATGTATATGCAAGAGCAATAATAACACTGCTTCGCCTTTGTAAGATTAGAATAAAGATAGAAATTAGTATCTGCAAAATAATATAAAACTAGATAACGAATAAATATAAATCTATTAAAATATACATATATACATATATAATATTAGACAAGATAATAATATACATCTATATATATAAAAATGAAACCCGTTTTCCGTTGTCACGACATAACATGAAAACGGCTGGACCGATTTCGATGAAATTTGCTATAGAGATAGTTTGAGTCCCGGGAAAGGACATAGGATAGTTTTTATCCCGATATTCCCACGGGATCGACATTTACGCGGGTGAAACCGCGGGGCGCAGCTAGTATATAATATTAGACAAGATAAGTGTAAATGTCAAACATATATAGGTAAGTACCACTGTTTGTCTCTGCATCACCCGAAGGTTGACTGGTAGGAAATGCCTAGGGCATTAAGTCCGCCTCTGTACATTTGTGTGCTTGAAGTATTAAATAAATAGGTAAATAAATACAATAAAAGACTATCCTCCACTTTTTGTAACGCCCGATTCAGAATAAATAAATAAAATACAAGCAAAGTTAGATAGAACGAAGGCGATTACGTAGTACCTACTATTAAGTATTCTGTGGCGATAGTTAGGAATCCCACCCATTGAGGGTGAATGAAAGAAAGAACAAGTATGATGGATGAAAGTACGAGAGGCAAAAATGCGAGAACTGGAATGAACGTAGACAGGCTCCGATTATGTTGGAGGAGAAAGTACATTAAAAAAATAACCTGAGCGAACCTAAATGAAAAAAAAAAAACCTCAATGATGTTGGTAATTCTTTGTACTTCTAGTAGAGTAATAATTAAATATTTATACTTAATAAAAATAAATTAGGGGTTAACCAACAAAACTTGTCCTTCCTTTGCTACTAACATGAAAAAATAACTAACTACTAGAAAAAGCAAAGTTCGACGGCTCATTTTGGTGTGCTGCCGTCACTGCATGACGCTGGCAGTATAGACGACATCGGCTCAGTTGCCACGAAGAAAAACCAGTTGAAAAAAAAAAGTAGAGGAAATTCAAACGAATAGTTCTATTTTAACAAAAATTTAATCAAAGTAATTACTTTGCTCTACATGAACAAAATGTAGTTTCACAAACTAAATAACCAAGCTAAGGTAAGTCACATAGTCGGAATCACAATCACAATACATCACACCACAACTTAGTAACAACATTATTATTATCGTCTATTTGAACTTAGCAGATGTCTGATAAGTTAGCGCATTTCCCTTATCTGTCTTTGTAGGAATCCGAACGACGATGTATCATTTTTTATTCGTGAAAGTACAAATGATTGCTAGAATCTGTAAATAAATAATAATATTGCCACGTCAATTGGCACGTGTCTAGCGCGAGTCGCCGCCTGGCCCAGCGCGCGCGGCGGCGTGCTCGGCGCGCTCGGCGCGCTCGGGCGGCTCGCGCGGCTCGGCGGCGCCGTGCTCGCGCGGCTCCTGCGCGTCGCTGCCGGCGGCGTCCATGGCGGCGGCGAGCTCGTCGTCGTCGTCCTTGCCGTACAGGTCGGGGTAGTGCGACATGCACTCCTGCATCACGCTGAACTTCTCGTAACAGTCGCTGCCTTTGGGCTCCGCATCACTGCAACATTCATATCATATCTCACATGAGCAAACTATGGCTGGTTACATTGGTTTTCAGATTATTCATTACTTGCTTATAACCCTAAGCTATCTGTACTACACCCGGTTTCTGAGTAGAGAATCTGTTGAGATGGAGACCTTGTCAAACTCTCAAAATTACATTTTGCGTGCTATTGATGGAATCACCCTAAGGCTCTCCCCACATTTATCGACGCGGAATCGGCTTAAGCCGAGTGCGTATCACCAAACTACTCGACTTGTCGCCGAGCTAATAGGTAGTACTTTAAGTATTCTGTGCTAATACGCAAACGGCGGTCGGCGTCGCGACGCGTCGTCCGAGCCGAGCCGATGCGACTGGTATTAGTAACACCCTTGTTACGTAGACATAAAGGCTTTCTTGACCGGTGTTAGCCGATTCTGCGTCGATAAATGTGGGGAGACCCTATGGCTGAGGCTACAGTAGACAGCTGCGACTGGAAGAGCGAAATGAGATAAACATGGTATGGCTACATTATAAGCGAAAATCCGGCGTATATTCGGCGGTGACGTGGCTACAGTACACATGCTATCAAATCATCCATCGCGGTTTACTATACGCATAATTGCAATTGCAAGGAGAAACTAATAAATCCATGTTGTTTTTATTCTTATTTAGTACTAGCACTTTGCCCGCGACTTCGTCCGCGTGTATTTCGTACTTTCCTCTAAACATTTCGAAAATGTTTGTTTGTGATCTTTATTATTTATTTAGATAAAAAAGTATTCGGGACAATGTTTAAGTTTACCTATAGATCAAAGAAATCGGATTTTTTAAATAAACTCTATCCCCGCTTTTCAACCCCACAGGGCTGGAATTTCGAAAAATCGTTTGGGATGTGTTCATAACTTGACTCAAAAACACATACTTATCCTTTTTCGATTTAATAGAAGCAAACAGTAAAATCCACCCCTTAAACTTTATTACCATTTTCCATCTCGGTAGGAGCCGATTTTGTACCTCACTTTTCACCCCCACAGGGGTGGAATTAATAAAAATCGTTTAGGATGTGTTCATTAAGATTATTTATACCAATTTTCAAGTTAATCAATTCACGCAGTAAAATTCTCCCCTGTAAAATTAACTAAGTATCCCTTTTTACGCAGTTAAGGGTAGATTTTCGAAAAACCCTGATACACATTATTCTTTATAGTTTAAATACTGAGTTTCGAGTTAATCGGACCGCGTGTTAAAATTCTTCCATACATATTTTGATACCCCTCAATCCCCCTTTAGGGGGTAGTTCAGAAAAACAAATAATGACAACCTTCATAATTTACTTAGCTAAGTATTCGTGCCAAATTTCAAATTCATAAACTCAAGGAATAAGATTTTTCATACAAACAAAATCCCCCCTTTTCACCCCCTTAAAGGTTGAATTTCCAAAAACCCCTTCTTAGTGCTCTCCTACATTATAAAAGGAAGCTGTGTGCAAAATTTCACATTCCTATTCCCAGTAGTTTCCCGATCAAACAAACATTCGATATTTTGAACACTCGATGTATAAGTGTACGATAATTATATTGAATGTTCAATTTTATTAACCACCAATGTTATTAGGTAACCACTAGCTGCGCCCCGCGGTTTCACCAGCAGAAGTCTCGATCCCGTGGGAATATCGGGATAAAAAGTATCCTATGTCCTTTCCCGGGACTCAAGCTATCTCTATACCAAATTTCATCTAAATCGGTTTAGCGGTTTAGGCGTGAAAGGTAACATACAGACAGACAGACAGACAGTTACTTTTGAATTTATAATATTATATTTCGATCTATAGTGGTCGATCCATTGATATTCGATTATTTTGCATAGTACACCCTTTTTCTTCAATACTTAACTTAAGCCAATGACATTGTTAATTGATTATTTGTTAATTTTATATTAGGTAAGTATTAATTTAACTAGCTGACCTGGCGAACTTCCGTACCGCCTCAGAAATTTTTTCGTGAATGTTTCCCATGTTTTAATAGTTATTTGGCTATTCGGGGCGGAGACAAATCCCACAAATCAAAGATCATAAGAATCGCTTCAGCCGTTCTTGAGTTAAATAAATGGTGTAACTAAACCGCGGAACAATTTTATTGCGTAACACATTACCTATCAATCGGAATCGGTTTCATTTTGACATTTGTACAATATTCATTGCGTTAGGTATTTACGTGTTGAGCAAACAAACTTTTCGAACTTATGAAGCAATGGATTAGCAATTTGCTACAAAATGATTCAGATTCCGATTGTGTTACACAATTAGGGTGCCGACTTTGTTTTATTTATATAGAAGATTACCCATGATTTTATCTTCATCCATTAATATACCCACACGGAAAAACCCCGTCTTCATCGTGAGTTAAGTACTTAATTGTTAAATCAAAACATCAACAAAAGTGACAGACTTTTAGTTACTATACTCTATGTGACAGACACGCACCTGTAGTGGAAGCAGGAGAAGGCTTCTCTGAATTGTGAGCCGCATGGGCCAGTAGCCATGCCACCCAGACATGGACAGCCCCAGTTGATGGAGCCATCTGCCAAGATGAGTCCAGGCGCAGGCTCTGGTTCGGGCAGGCTCACCTTGCTGGGCGTAGCCAACTCTTCCCTGGTGGCTACGATCACAACATCCTTACCATCCAGCCCCGACGACAGCACTGACCGGGCCGCCATTTCTGTACACAAACACTTTTGATTGCAGTTATTGAAGTGAAACTTCTTTAGGCGCGCTTGACTTGGGGAGTAAACTGGCGAATGCGTTACGAAAACGTGTGATCGGGCGAGTAGGGAAGGTACGTATTTATGCGACCGGGTTTTTACACCAGGTATTTGCTTCCAAGTACGCACACCAGGTACCGACTCAAAGTACTTGCAAGACTATAAAGTATCTTATACGGCTACTCGCTCAAATACGTAGGTACTCAACCGCGTTAGTTTTCGCAAATGCGATCATGCTCCTTATCAGTAAGAGTCTACGGAACAATTTCGTATGCAAGTATTTTTGAAGGGAAACTTCTTTACGCGCGCTTGACTTGGGGAGTAAACTGGCGAATGCGTTACGAAAAGTGTGATCGGGCGAGGTGAACGGGAGTTTAGTCACAGTAAATATACAGTAAAACATCTTCATACAAACGTGCCGCTCTCGGTTTGAATGTATGCGTGCGCGCCGTGCGCCATGTCGGCACGCGATTTCACGCACACGCTAGCATAATATATGAGGGAATAAGGTGGTGGCAGTGCGGGCTGTGCAGCGCAACTGTGAGCACGCGCGTACGGTTCATGACCGCTTGCGTTCGTCAACTCTCGCCGGCGTTATCATAGCTATGCTTACAAAAATGCGTTTTGCGGAAATGACAATCAAATAGAATTTTTTAATAAAATGTTAATACTTTTTCAAACATTAAAGTTATATAATCCAAAAAACGGTAGCGACGTTACGAAAACAGTCAAGTTTATTGATGGTTTTCAAATTACTATCAAATCTATATTACAGTTGTTTGATGATCTTAAACAAGAAAGGTTTGAATATTTATTGACAAGACGCCTTAATCAAGATGTTATTGAAAATATTTTTGGAAAAATTCGGTCAAAAAACGGGATGGCTACAGAGCCAACCAGTAGGCAATTCATATCTGCATATAGAAAGATTTATTTTACAAATATTACAAAGCCTCCAATAGATGGTAATTGTTCTGAAGATATCACAGAATTCGAAATATTAACTAAAAGTAAAAGTGACAACCCTGGGGATCAACGCAAGAGTAGGCTAATAACTCGGCGGGCGGCCTTAGATAACTTACTATATATTATATTTACTGTGGTTTAGTGGGGGATATAAGCAAGAGAAAGCAGTGCGCGCGCACATTTTCTTTCTCTCTTCCTCTCATAACCAAATACGTTTGAAGTTTTTTTTCTTTTGCTTATATCTCGAAAATGGTGCGTCCTATCGCAAAAATAATGAAAATTTCGACCCCCTTTATAAAACTCATAAACTCCTAAAACTCAACATGTAGGTAAGCATTTTTCATATTTTCCATACAAAAAGTGAAAAATTCCTTAAAAAACACGCCAAGGCCGCCCCCTCCGCGCCTGCGGCTCTAAAAAACAGTTCACGGGATAGGGCAAATAAGTACCACGTGTCGACGAGTCGCGATTGTCAAATTCGATTTTTGTTGTGTCAAGATTATTGAAGTGAAACTTCTTTACGCACACTTGACTTGGAGAGTAAGCTGGCGAACGCGTGACGTAAACGTTACGAAAACTGTGATCGGGCGAGTAGAGAAGGTACGTATTTACGCGACCAGGTTTTTACACCAGGTATTTGCTTCCAAGTACGCACACCAGGTACCGACTCAAAATACTTGCGAAACTATAAAGTATCTTATACGGCTACTCGCTCAAATACGTAGGTACTCAACCGCGTTAGTTTTCGCAAATGCGATCATGCTCCTTATCAGTAAGAGTCTACGGAACAATTTCGTATGCAAGTATTTTTAACTTTAATGGTTTGCAAGTATTTATTTGTAAACGCGATTTTGCTCCTTATTTATAGGAAGTCATTGATCAATTGCCTATGCAAGTAGTTTTACTTCCAACGGGGCTTTTGAATACGCGATTGTACTTCTTATCTGTATGAAGTTATGGATCAATTTTCTATGCAGATAGAAAATACTTGAAAGTATCTCGCTCCGTCGTGCCTCGACGCTCGAGTACGTAGGTACTCAAATAGTTCAACAACCGCGTTTGTTTTCACAAATGCGATCATACTCTTTATTAGTAAGAGAGCAGAATACTTAATAGTACTACGTACAGAAAGGACACTCCCTTCCTCGCCCTCATATCAGATACCGCACCTCACCCCGCACTTCGAGGTATTCGTCGCCGACTCTTTAGCAAGGGCGCTCGCGAACCGCAGCGCTGTATTGCTGACACGAACACACAATTATGCGATTTAAAAGTTTTATTTGAGTTTTAATCACGATGGTTGGACATTGTGATGCTTTTCCGAATTCGTATTTACATAAACTGTTTGTAAGATTTCGCATTTTTAATGCCATGCGATTTAATAACCGATTATTAACAGATAAGTCATTTAAACTATTTTAGTGTTTTTATTTCATTACGAACCCGACTATATAAATAAACAATTGAACTACATGGTCACTTCATAATAATGCACACGTTCGGGCAGCGCCGCCACCGTCGTCGTTCGGTTCCCCGACACAAATTGCTATCCGCGCCATTTTTTTTACGCTACTAGATTTCACGCACTCATTTGCACGTATACAAACGTCATTTGTTTATGTAGTAGTAATAGGTAATTATTTTGCGAGCGTTGTATGGAGTGTCCGAGGTGTGGTAAGAGTCTACGGAACAATTCCGTATGCAAGTATTATTACTTATTTACTTTAATGGTTTGTAAAAGTATTTATTTGTAAACGCGATTGTGCTCCTTATTTATAGGAATTCACGGGTCAATTTCCTATGCAAGTACTTTTTACTTCCAACAGGGCTTTTGTTTGATTACGCGATTGTACTTCTTATTTGTATGAAGTTATGGATCAGTTTTCAATGCAGATAGAAAATACTTGAACGTATCTCGTGCCCTGGTTTTAGGCCCTGGTTTCTTAAGGTGGACGTACTTGGAAGCCCTGGTACTCGATTTTGCAAGTACGACCCATGTCTACGGGCTACGGGCGAGGCGAACGGAAGTTGAGTGGGGGATATAAGCAAGAGAAAGCAGTGCGCGCGCACATTTTCTTTCTCTCTTCCTCTCATAGCCAAATACGTTTGAAGTTTCACTTCAGTCGTGTGGTCATAAGCACACTCGGTTTTATGTACATTTCCAACATGCATGAGAAAATGGCACCAAGAAATTTGGTTAATTGGACCAAACAATAACATTTGTTCAGTCTAAGTCCGAGTTGCTTGGAATGTAAATACAAGTGTAATTTTATGAACAGTCAAGTTTTTCAAGTGGGCGTGGATGGCCAAATTCGAAACTATGAGGAATAGCGAAAAGTACTCAAAGGAGTCTCATGATCGAATTTGATGAAAACTAAAACTGCATCATTGGATTTTTGAAAAATCAATATTTCTAGCCAGGAATTGAACCCGTTGATTTTGATTTAAAAAACACTGTATTATTACACCATTCGATAGTGGCCCTAATAAGGATCAAATTCTGGGAAGTAATGACATACGGCAAACTTAAGGAAAATGTTGCATTTTAATAAACTGCTTCTTATTTTAAAGTATTCATACCTAGATTAAATTCAAAATCATTTATTTGCTAATATGGATAATTACACTAATTACATAAAGTTATTAAACAAATAGAGGAAAGTTCAACCATATTACGCCTTGAGGCATGCAAATCTTAAGCTATTACGGAGGTTGTTGTATCACAACATTGTTATACAATTACTTTCAAATTAATTTAAGAATTAATAAAAAATTTTGGTAATTTCACCGTGGCAAATAATAATGAAATATTAGGAAATATTAATGTCACAAGAATAATTAAAAATTAAAATGTCATGTATTAAATGAGAATGTCAAGATATATTTGTAAATAAATGTTAAAGTAATAATAATAGATAATTAATTAGTGCAATAATCACATGTCACATCAATAAACATATTTCTGAGAACAATATGTCCTTACATCCTCTCTTTATCTGTTAAATAATCCTGAATACTATAATAGCATTTAAATAGCAAAAATCTTTTTTATTTCTTTCTAAATTCATCGATGGATGGAGTTTCTAGTATAGACTTTAGTAATTGATTGTATATACGCGGTATCACTATGTTGCTTACTTCTGTACTTATCAAAAAGATGTTTGTTAGTTCTTGTGAAGCTTGCAACCTCATAAATGTTGACACACGGCAGTGTTAAAATATTATATTTGATAAAATATGGTCTGCAGCTATCAATCTGGTTGATATTAAACATACCTAGGGGTATGTATACACCGCTTTTGCACCTTGAATGCAATGTACTTATTGGTGGAATGACCCCAGAATATAATACCATAGTTTATCAAGGATCGCACTTAGCCATGGTATGCTGCAAGTACAGCAGAAGTGTCTACCGTTTTTGCCAGCATATGTAGGGCGCGATTGCTTACCTGTACCTTGTTCGAAATGATACTCAATATTTTTATTAACACATACCCACAGCGCAGTCACCTTCACAACATTATGTTCTAAATTCAAATTTTGAATACAGTACAATCCTTGAGATGTCGAATCCAGCTATGTATTGAAAACAATGGTCATCATTTTGAACAATTAATCAATCAAGGTTTACTAGGTAGGTAATATAAGAAAATTAAAAATCCTCTCCAATCCTTAGGGAATAATATATTACCTCGAGACTAGAATGTCAAAATACACTAGAATCAGTAACGGTATTTAATTGCAACACAGTGAGACTTCAACAGGAGTTCACCCACACACAATCAGAGAGCTGTTGGACCTCAACACCAACCTTCAAGCAGTCCAGGGAACCAGAGCCAAACATTAATTACGCCTAGACAGAAACGGCCTGCGCCAGGTGATGGGGACACTACTCGCTAAACAAACACTTCAACACAATAGGCATAACAGACAGTCATCTGTGCAGTGCTCGCACATAGGCTGGGAAACCGTTGGGCATGCACTCTTTGGATGCACATGTGTCACCGAGATTACAACATAATCCCTATATTACACAGATGTTCATACAAAACCAGGAGACCGGGCCAGACAGGGCACTCAGAAGTTACACAGATGTTCTTAACAAACCAGTAGATATAATCAACTTCTGGAGGGAGGTAGTCTGGTTTGAATAACCACCAATGGCCGCCATAGCCCACGCACAATGGTCCACCTGAAGGACTAACTGCAGAAACCAAACCCACTTAATATAACATAACATAGGTACAGTCAGTGGACCGACACAGATGTCAACCTTACCATGTCAACTACCAGGTAAGGTGGATACTCATCTCCATTCAGATACTGTATAGCTATAACACAATGGTGGCGACATGCAGGTGATCTTACTGCGCGTAGGTAGCGAGAGAATCAGAGCAGCGCCTGCAGCGCGGGCGCGTGCCGGGTGACGCGCAGCTTGGCGCCGCTCAGCGCCAACGCGGCTCGCACGCGGCGCAGCTGGCTCGCGCGCACGCGGACCAGCGCCCGCCCTTCGCCCACCACCAGCACGTCCACACACAGGAAGCCGGCGCCGCACTCCCCGAACACACTTTTTGCCGCTTCTTCAATGGCACTGCGCACTGACAGCCGGTTCAACTCCACACTACACCTGAATACAAATATTTACAACACACTGATTACCTTTTAGGTTTTGGTGATCTCTTGAGCTTGTGAATTACGCAATGATGTACGAATGTTACTCACGTTAACTCCAAATAAAAATATCGTGAGCTCATCAAAATCTTAGATGAAAACAATTAGGTACAGAAATCTCTAAAAAGTTTCAATAATCAATGTCTTCCTAAATCTGTTGCGTGTGGAACTTTATTTACAGATGTACTATTACTAAGATTTGATAAAACTCAAACTATCTTCAGTATTCTTGAGTGAGGTAAGGTTAGAATGTTATGACATATGAATTGGGAGGTTAGCTGTCACTTGAGCTGTCACTGTCAGTCTGGGGCCTGTCACTAAAACCAAAAGTTTTAAATCGTGACGTGTTTAAACTCATGCATTTTAGCATTCTGTTATTTTTTTGTTATAGGCGTTTGAGATAAAATGAACGAACGAAGAAGAACACGTCATCGGTCAACCGGAGTTTGGTTACCGGACTAACAACCGAACTACTGAACCGACCCCGAATACCATGGGACAAGGGCAGGCAAATGATTATGATGAGACGTTTAAAATATGATAGATGCATCAGTGTCATCGAGTTTAGAGTCGATAATAATAATTTTTGTTTCCCTGGCTTTTTAACCGTCTATTATTTCAGTTTCTGTAAGCCACCTTGTTTCCGATGGGGATAAAAACGGCCACTTTGCTACCATTACTAGTCCAAGAATTTGACACCTAGTTGTCACTATCTTTTTTTTGGGGTTCCGCACCTAAAAAGGAAAAACGGAACCCTTATAAGATCACTTCGTTGTCCGTCTGGCAAGACCCTTTTTCTCAGGAACGCGTGGAGTTATCAAATTAATATCAAATACTCGGAGCTGCAAATTCCTTGAAGTAGTGAAAAAATCATGCTTTTAAGTCAAAGCAATCAGAAGATACGAGCGTTTATGTTCTGTTTATGCCATATATTTTGACGTAAGGAAAAAATCCGAAAACCGTAAGTAGTTACCTACCTACAGATCAAACCGTCATCAGTTCATCATACCATCTTTTGCCAATAGGATAGTTTGTTATGGTTTTCATCCATCTATTATCGCTAACTCTTTGTAAATGTCCAGCTCATTTCCATTTTAGTCTTAGTGTTTGTTTTTTGATAACGTCTACCTTGGTTTCTTGCCGTATTCGGCTGTTTCTGACTCGTATCTCTCAGTTAATGGCCAATAATATAATTATAACTATCGCTCTCTGGCAAACTCTTAATTATTTTTGTAGAGATTGTTTTGTTAGAGGCCAAGTTTTGCAGGCGTATGTTAGACACAATATCGTGCAGACCTCCATAGCTTTTGTCTTTACGACCTTTCCAAAGGTATGAGTACTTTCTCATAATCTGGTTTTCGATGGACTCAGTTGTTTATGAGTTAAGTATCGAGCAGTGGAAACCAAAAAACTTTAAAAATCGAAAATAACCCAATTTGGATTCCAAGTTATCAGAGCCAAAATAATTTGTTGCAAATTATATTACCCCAAGCCACAAAGCTAACCCATTTCAAGGAATGCGCCCAATTGTCAATCAGCCTGTATATTGCATTATTGCGCAGTGCGCTACTCTCTGTTCATCATCGTCATCCTCCTGAGTCCTCTTGCCCTTAAGTGTCCCAATTTATTACCCGACTACGGCGAAGCAAAAAGGAGGGTTATGATTTTGACCGGTATGTATGTACCTATGTTCATCTGTTGCCTCATAACTTCTAAGCTGCTTGTCATAATTTGACAAATGAGGTATCGTTAGAAGCGTCTTGATCGTCCACTAGTTATAGGCTATGTGAAGTCATATTAAAGTGAATATGGCGCCCTATAGCGGAAATAATCATGACCTAAAAAAAAATTTTTTTTAATCATGCTGTGTTGGTATCAAATTAAGCACATTTCAAAAATATAAAGATTACTGAAATAAGCCCCAAAACAATTAAATAAAAAATAAGTTTAATAAAAACTATAACTCTACTGAAAAGGATGAAACAAGAAAGTACCTTCCCGTGCTCGTATGCCTATAAGCTATGGTAGGCTGCGACCACGGGAAGGTACTTTCTTAGTTTCTTGTTTCATCCTTTTCAGTAGGTAGTCGGGTTTTAGTTTTTAAACTTAATTTTTGGGCAGTCTTTGGCATCGATCTAATCGGTCACCATCACCACGCAGCGCTCTTCATAGTCTCCCTCTGTAAATGGTACCTGCAAGTTCAATTCCCGTTTACGACTAACATAAAACGAATCTCCGAATAACTCCGAGACGTAGAGAGACTAACAGTATCTAGGGATGAGGCAAAGTTGCGAGTGTGCGCTTTCACACGGGATGGTCCTGCGAATAAAAACGGTATGGCCGGATATGATCAGCGGGGCAATTGCGTAACACTATCAATCGGAATCGGTTTTATTTTGACAGTTCAACAACATTCATTGAGTTATTTACGTGTAGAGCAGACAAATTTTTCGAACTTATGAAGCAATGGATTAGCAATTGGCTTCGAAATGATTCTGATTCCGATTGATAGTGTCAAGCAATTAGGGCGCTGGCCTAAATGCGGAGATTGCAAAAATAGCCGTAAACGTGAAATTAAAAAAAAGTAAGTCAAAATGTAGGTAACAAAATTGTGTAATATAACGCCTATATTTCTGTTATTTCATTAGACCCCAACACTTGGATACCCATCACGTACCTACACCATTCACCAAATCCGTCCGTTTGTCCGTAATTTTAATGAAGACACCCATACTTTTTAGGGTGTCCCAGTTAAAGTTACTTCAGTGTCATAGGGCCTCGGATATTTGGAGCAAGCCCCCGCCTTTTGCTCACAGAGCCGCGCCACTGGAGCTTGTGCGCCTTACCCGCCGCAAGCCGCAATGCTTAAATTGGGCATGTTCTTGTTGGGGGAGGCAGTAGGCATACATTATTATAAAATAAACACAGAGAACGGGCACACCTCACCAACCCGCGGTTGCTACTCGGAGCATTTAAGGTTATGCCGAATCCTGGATAGTGAGCCAGCGACTCGCTGCGGGTGCTGTGGCTTCTTCCGTGATTCATGGAGCTAGCGCGGGTCTTAATATATGGAGGTATGAGGAACAGGGTATAAAGTTCACTCATCCTCCGTGAAAAGAGAGGATCCTCCGACGAGACGAGATCTGATTACCTACTTTCAGTGCGTGCTACATGGTCTCGTCTTGGCAACATTTAACATGAAATGTTTTTGTGGGATAATTCATTTTCTCATACATAAGTTTTTATTGAATCTGAGGCGGTACAAAGTTCGTCGGGTGATCGTAATGTTATAAATTCGAAAGTGGGTTTATTTGTTTGTTACCTTGTCATCCTGAAAATTTGCTTATACATGGTCAGGAGTACAGAAACGGACATAGGGTACCTTTCATCCCGAAAAAAAGTGCTGCTCCCGAGGAAAACAACAATACACGTGACGCCATCCATCTATTATCATAATAACGTTATTGTATTTATCTCTTTTATAGATTGGAAATAAGTGATTTCCAATCCATACTATTCCATACACGATTATTTTCACACCCTTGCGTTCTGGCCTTGTATAGAATGGAAATACGCTACGGTTACAGTTTCGGCTGAAAATCGTGTTTTGCTTGGACACTGCCAGTGTCCAGAAAATTATAAAATAAAAGAATACAATTTTAAAATGTGATGATAATATCAGATCAGAGCCACTGTTAGAAAGGGGGTGGCTACCGAGATGACAAGTAGGTAATAGAGAAGTATGGAAGATAAAAAAAACAGATCTGTCCAGTACCGAACAAAGGCAAATAAGACACTAAGTACAATGTTGTTTTTAAAATACTGTTTACTTTTCTTTTTCATTTTATTGTTTTTATAATATTTAGCGTAACTGTCATGCATGAGCAGTTCGCCTCCTAGTGACTAAGGTTTTTTTTTTTAATGGTAATCTGTGAACAGCGTTGTGGGTTACATTATTACTTAAAGTAACTTATGTTTTTTAATATTGCATAATGTAGCTGTTTGTTGTTCCTATTTAATAAAATAAAAATAAAAAAGTGAAAAAAGTAATTTAAAAAAATTAAATCGACTTCAAAAAGAAATTAACTCAAAATTATGAAATTACTTTAAATTCGGAAGTCGGTGTCTTGAGATCTGATCTGTAGTTTAGGGCCAAAGCACACACGCTACTTTTTGCATCGGCGATCGGCAATTTTGCGCCTGTATCGATGCTGCATCGCGTTTTGGCGTCTCTCTGCGTTCGGACGCAGTATCGGTATCGTGCGTTTTAGCGACTGCTCCGATGCTGCATCGCGTTTTGGCGACTCTCTGCGTTTGGACGTGGTATCGGAATCGCGAGTTTTAGCGACCGCTTCGATGCTGGCGCATATGCCAAATCGCTGCGACCGGCATCCGAATGTGTGCGGAGTGTAGCGTTCAGCCGCTGTATCGAGCTTCCGAAAAGCGACTGAATTGCCGCGTTTGGCGTTTTTAAGTGTGCGGTGTGGAATGCTTGGTCGCTGCATTTAGATTCTAAAAAGCAGCAGAATCGCCGATCGCCGCCGATGCAAAAAGTAGCGTGTGTGCTTTGGCCCTTAGTTTTAGTTTTTTTTTTGCCACCGACTTCCGAAATTAAAGTTATTTCATAATTTTGAGTTAATATCTTTTTGAAGTCGATTTAATTTTTTATAAGTATTACTTACTTTTTTATTTCGTAATTTTTAGTTTTAAGTAAAACCTGAAATATGTTTTTGAATAAGTAGGGGTAGGTAATAGATTTGTTGTAAATATTGCACTAAAAGGACATGTCCAGTTTCTGCCCTCTGGTAATTCTGGTATAATAATAATTTATCTTTATTTCAGACATAGGTACGTCCATACATTTTTACAAAGAAAGAAAGAAATAGATAAATAAAGGTATAGATAAATGTTCGTGATTTAAGGTTTTACAGTAAGATTTAAAAAATTAGATTTAAATTACTATGGATTTATTAATTCAGTATTACTTGCGCAGCATAATTCTCAAAAAACAGTACTCAATCATAGCTTCCGCTTTGCCATTTTTTACGGGAAGTACCAAAAATGTTTTTGACGTCCCATTTTATCCCGTAATTATCTTTAAATAGTGTGAGCAATAACTGTAAGCCGGTTATTTTAGATCAAAGGAATACATATATTAACGTATTTGCGTATAAAATACGACAATATTACTAAAATATTTTTGTGTACACATCAAACGTGTTTTTCTTTGAATACCCACTTCCTAACATGAAGGTAAGTATTTATTACTTTTTTGACATGACATTGACATATTACCAGTTATTTTTTGGTTGCTTTGCTTGCATTGCAGTTCCAAGAGTTGCGTGATGCGTTCCTTGCTTACATGCATGCGATGTGTTATTGATATTTTCTTTTAACGACGATTGCTATTCTACACGGACTGATATCATCTAGGCACGATGACTATTGCTATTCTTATAGGATTCTGCATTTCCTTTCGATTTGGATATTATGATGAGGTGCATCGCTGTGCTGCGGATTCATTCGCAGACATATCTTGTCAAGGCTGGCGTTACTCCTGCAAGTGAGACTTGCTTGATGGTTAGCAAATCAGAGCCCTGATTCAGAACCATACGACAGGCTATCGTATCGAAAACCTGACATTTCGATAACCTGATTTGACTTCCCCTCAACAGCAAATAGCTGTTGGAAGAATAGCGGGCGTCTATTTGATTTAAACTGACAAAATTTTCGGGTTTTGAAATTGTGAACAGCATTGAGAAGACTCCTACGATAACAATGATTAATGTTTGATACGATACGGAAGCATATCGAGTGTTTGTGAATAAGGGGGCAGGTAGGCCTCTATACTACGACAGTCGCGTAAACCATGCAGGAAAGGCAGTACATTGAGCAGTTGTGTTATAATTTGAAAAATACAATGACATTTCTTATTGTTCCAGCTCTCATTAAATGGATACGCAAGTGTCACGATTGTTATAATTTATTAAACACCGAAGCTGCTGACAATGAGAGATTACTAGGTCATACAATGGTCTGCCACGTCATGGTCAATGGTCTGTCGTATGGTATCTTGGCAGGGCAAGGCATCAAAATAACGTGCTAACACCAGCTACATTTTTGGACAGTGTTTTGGTGTCTCTAGAAGGCGTTTAATTTTTTTTATCATTTTATTGTAAGTACCTATGTATCTACAATAAAATAATTTGTTTGGCAATAAATACATATCTACATAGTTTTATTTATTATAATCCCAATTCAGTACCAACAAGTAGCTAAATATAAATAATATTATGGGTATTGAAGATAGAAACCAAAATACGGAATTAAAGATGATGCCAATATAATATTATGTGCATTTATGTGCACTAAGTAAATAAGAATGCTTTTTGATTAAATGAAAAAAAAAATAGTACCTAAGTATTTAGTAGAAAAACAATAGGTGCTTTACATTTTTGTTACACAAATAGAAATATCCAAAAACTATAGAATTATATTCTACAGTTTTTTGGATATTTCTATTTGTCTCAGACCAACAAAATAAGAAATGTTTCATTATCCTCACAAAAGTATACCACCAATTAGTACCTGTATTCGCTCACAGATGGCATTATACTAAAAAAAACTAAGAAATATCCTTAGCGTATAATCCTTATTTTGACCAGTTTTCGCAAGATCCTGACTCCTGAAACTTATTCATTATTAAACTATAAAATACGACGATTATAATAATATAACAATCATTACTGAACATTTTCTTTGACTACCCAGACAATCGCCTATTGCTCCACCAGACATATCCTTTGACCAAGGTTTTAAGATGTTTCCCTTTGACACTATACCCGCGTAGCTCGTATCAATAAGCCAGGCCGTCACATTTACACGTATTAGTCCATATATTGAAAATGACTGAATCGATTTTGATGAAACTAGCACTGTTACCTAAGTTGAAGTAAATGTAAGCCAATAAAAAAAATGGTCACGATCCGATTAATAGTGGCATAGAAATGCGTGGAGAAACATAATACATCAGCTATAAAATCGAATTGAGAACCTCCTCCTTTTTGAAGTCGGTTAATTATGTAAAGATACGGCACTTTTAGCCACAATGCATCCCATGACAATTCCACAAGCCGCCACTGAAAAGTCATAGGAAAGCAAACGACGCAATTTCGTTTACTTGAATTTCTACCAGTAATTTTGGTTTAAAAACGAAACTGCAGAATCGATTTTGATTAAATTTCTATGGGACTAATCTGAAAGTATATCCTTTCAATTAAAAAAATAATTTTGCAAATCGGCTTATAAATAACAGAGTTCTGAGGAGAAAACATTAAAAAAAATATTCAATCGAATTGAGAACCTCCTCCTTTTTTTAAAGTTGGCTAAAAAAGACATGTTGCGCCGACCCAAAATAAATTGGGATTAGGACAGGAGAATGGTGATGATTAGAGACAAGACCTGTCTTACTTTCATATTATTCTAAACCATAGAGTATGCACTACTTACTGGTTCCCACTGCTTTTCTTCCAAATTATTAGAAATTGAATTGTTTCTAGAAAAAACAATGTTTGATATTATTTGTATTACTGAACACTGGTTGAAAGATTATGAAATGATGATTAATTATGAGAACTATAGTGTAGGCAGTTGCTTTAACCGAAAATCCATGCTGCGTGGTGGTTCATTAATCTTAATTAAAAATTGTGTAAAATATAAGACTCGTAAAGACATAGTGGAACTATCGGTGGAACATAGCATCGAACTGTCCTGTGTTGAGCTGGATAAGCATTTTATAGTGTGCGTTTACAGACCTCCAAACTATCAAAACTATTCTATATTTGAGTCAGTAATGGAAGATGTCTTGGGAAAACTTGCAACTGGTAACAAATCAGTAATTATTTGTGGTGACTTTAATATTAATATTTTAGAAAATAATTCAAATAGCAGTAGATTGTTAAGCCTCTTTAAATCATTCAATCTGTCAAATGTGTTTTTGGAACCAACGCGAATAACTACGGCTACGGCTACATGCATTGATAATGTCTTTTGTTGCTGCGAATATTTAGATAAAGCCATTGTAAATTATCTTCCTTCTGATCACAGTGGTCAAACTGTTTCTTTTGAGTCCAACACACCGATGCAAAAAGTGCAGATTCAAACTAGACCAATAACATCGGGTAGTTTGAATAAGTTTAATGCTACTTTAATTAGCAAGTTGAGTGCTCAGGGCCTAAGTGTGACTAATGGTAATATTTTGTATGAAGAATTCTTTTCACTAGTGCAAACAGAGTTCAATAATTCCTTTAAGAAGAAATCAAAAACTATTTGCCCTAAGTTTTTATTCAGTGACTGGGCAACTAAAGGAATCAGGAAAAGTAGGGATAGATTATTTGAACTGTATGGCCTTAAGCCGTATATTAACACGGATACGTTTAATAAGTATGTTACTACATATTCTAAAACTTTTAAAAATGTCTGCAAAGTAGCTAAAGCTTCTTTCATTAGTAACAAGGTTAAATCAGCAGACAATAAAATAAAGACAGTTTGGAAAATTATTAACAATGAAACGAACAGGAACAAAAAACATAATACTGATTACACACTGGACACTTCCCGCGGTCTCATTAGCGATAACATCGATGTCGCTCAGGAATTTGCAACTTTCTTTACCAATATCCCAATTAAAACTACAGAAACTTTAAATTCCTCGCCTGCACTAGCTATTGAATTATTAAGAGCGAATGTCTCAGCCTGTCCTGTGGAATTTAAATTTAAACATATAAACCCTACAGTCATTATAAAGGCATTTAAGCAACTTAAGATCAAAATTACCGAGGATCTGTGGGGCATGTCTACTAAAGTTTGTCAATCCATTATTGAGACAATTGCACCCTATTTAGCTTTAATATTTAATTTGTGTGTAGATCAAGGGGTTTTCCCGGATTTAATGAAGTTCAGTAAAGTTATTCCACTTTTCAAATCTGGGGACAGTAAAGACACTAATAATTATAGACCCGTATCGGTTTTGCCGGTTTTAAGTAAAGTTTTTGAAAAAGTAATGTTAAATCAAATGCTCAATCATTTTAATCGTAATAACATCCTACACGATCAACAGTATGGTTTCACCAAGGGACGTTGTACAACCGACGCCGGTGTCACCTTATTAAAACATATCTTTAACGCATGGGAAGAGGCACAAGATGCAATAGGCATTTTTTGCGACTTATCCAAAGCATTTGATTGCGTGAATTACGATACACTGCTCTTGAAACTTGAGCATTACGGACTCGGTAAACTTGCTCTTAGCTTAATGAAATCATATTTAAATGACAGATTTCAGCAAGTTCAAATTAACGGTGTGAATTCATCGGGTTTGAAAGTCAAAATGGGTGTACCGCAGGGCTCAATATTGGGGCCATTCCTATTTTTAGTATACATAAATGATTTACCTCATTTACTGATAAACCGATCACAAATGGTGTTATTTGCTGATGACACATCTCTGATTTTTAAAGTAAGCAGACGTGCACAGGAGCTTGACGACGTAAATAACGCTATGCTTTTGGTCCATAATTGGTTTACTGTAAATAATTTGGTATTAAATGAAAAAAAAACTAAATGCATTAGATTCGCTTTACCAAATGTTAGAAGTAGTAAATGTCACGTTGTATTGAATAAGGAAATACTTGAATTCGTCGAAAATACGGTTTTCCTGGGGATTACGCTTGACTCAAAGCTGCAGTGGGGTCCGCACTTAACATCTCTTGCAGGGCGGCTAAGTTCAGCCGCTTACGCTGTTTGGAAAATCCGCCAATTAACAGACGTGGATACCGCGAGACTGGTCTATTTTAGTTACTTTCATAGCATCATGTCTTACGGTATTTTGTTGTGGGGACGGGCTGCAGATATTGATTCTATCTTCATCCTGCAGAAGAGGGCTGTCAGAGCCATATACAAGCTCAGCAGGCGTGATTCTCTAAGGGAACTGTTTAAAAAAATTAACATCATGACGGTTCCTTGTCAATATATATATGAAAACATTATGTACGTTCGAAAAAATCTACATCTTTTTAGTAAGATAAGTGACAGGCATAATTTTAACACAAGAAGTAGGAACAAATTAGATCAACCGCGTTTCAGATTGTCTAAAGTAAAAACTTCTTTTATGGGTTACTGTGTAAAATGTTATAATAAAATACCACTCGATATTCTTCAACTAAATGAGAAGAAATTTAAAACATGCATTAAACGCACACTATGTAGACAAGCATATTATAAGTTGGATGATTATATTGCAGATAAAAATGCTTGGTTAAGTGCTTGTCCTGCTCCACAGGCACTTGAGCTCACTATTTAAAATTTCAATATTTGGAAGAGGTGCTTCCCTTTTTCTTTTTTAGTGTTTCTGACATTACGATCTTAATATTTATTTTTATTTTATTCAATCATGTTTTAATTGTTAATGCTGCAATACTAAACACCTTTTCCTGTTTGGTATTAAAAATTTTATTCATCTCTTAAATAAATTGCAATCTATAGTTTTGTATAATTTAGAAGCATTTTTTCAATTTTGTAAATGTAAGAACCATGGATCCGTTTATTATGATTTTTTGATGTTGACTTGAAAGAGCATGGCAGTTGAGAATGTGTCATGCTCACTTAAATGTCTCACTGATGGTGGCGCGTGTGTTGGATCATTCGGTTCCCTACAAAATGGTTGAGCTGGATGGTGCTGATCCATGCGTCATGTTCGTGAACGGACGCCATCGGTTGAGACTGGTCATCTCTTAACTGCCAAGGCTTATTTTTAATCTTATTTCTTGTATTGTTTCTTCATTTGTGTGTTTTTTTACATTGTTCTCACATATAGAAGCAACAAGAATAATGTACCCAGAATTTTGTAATATCTTGATTTAAAAAGAGTGTCCATGGAGTTTCTTGCCCGTTCTTCTCCATTGAGATCTACGCTTTGGAATGGGCACCTAGCTTCAACTTTCTGACCAACAGACCGACTACTTAATTTTGACAATTCAAAAGTGCCTGTAATGGTTTAATTGAAATAAATGCTTTGAGTTTGAGTTTGAGTTTGAGTTTTGGTTGCGTGTGCCAAACACAGATATAGATATCTGTGGTGCCAAATGTAAAGCAAGGAAGTAGCAAAGAATAATAACTAGTACCACACGGTACACCACAAAGTAATTTTATTCATTTTCCTCTTTAACAAAGTGTAATCCCAACAACGGATTCTCTGTCTTTGATTTATAAACTAATTCTTCCGCATCACTGACTACTTTAAAAACGTCGCGTTTCACGCGAATTTGAACGTCTTCAGGTAAATCCTTAACAGTTTCGACCAGCCCCATGAAGAAGTCCGTGATCTTGTCCCGGTGCGGCGCGGGCGCGAGCGCGGCGCCGTACACGCAGTCCACGCGCGCGGGATGCGGGGAACGCGGCGGCGGCTCGGCCGCCAGCGCCATGCTGTCCACGAAGGACCCCGCGGGGCTGGGCAAGTCTTCAACGACGCTGTTCTCGTCATTGCTGGAGTCGGGATTGTCTGCCGAGGAGTGCCCGTTGCGCACTTCATCCCTCAAGTGTGCGTTCAGGAATGTCAATAGCTGTTCATATTTTGGTCTTTTAATAATTTTAGCTCCTTGTTCGGACTTCATTCTCCGTAGCTTCTGCGCTCGCCTGTAACAGTCTCTTAGCCGCTTCCACTTGTCCCTGCAGTCTCGAGCTGAGGAATTAAACTATAATGAGTTTTAGCTGACGGCTGGTTCAAGGTGGCGCCACATTTTGCGCGGGAAAGAGTTCCTGGAAGGACTTGGGGTAGACCTTTGCCCAGCAGTGGGACAGTAAGTACAGGATAAACCAAAAAAAAACAAAAGTGAACTTAGCACAGCATCAGTAGCGTGCATTGCATATAGGCATGTAGGCAGTGCCTACCTCGATATATCAATATAAGCCTGTCAATTACATTTGTGTGTGCGCCCTACAATTAAGAAACTCCCTAAATTATTTTCATTTTGAACTTAGTTCCTGCTGGGGGTCCCCCGACGACACGTTTTTTTTCTGATTAGTGACCGCGTCTGCCGAGACTAGACCCGGCCTAGTGCTTACCTATTCTGAATACCAGTGCACGCCACTGCTCAGCATTCAGTTTTTGCAGAAGATGGCGTTTTGAAAGAGTGATTTTCGTAATTACCCTACATACTTTTATTTTCATTCCATACCTAATCCTTGCAGGCTGTCATAAAAATATCTATTCAACACACGTACCTACTGGAAAACTGGTTCTTATTGCACCGCTTTTGGGTTTACAATGCAGTGTATTGAACACGCGTGCTTTAATTTCGGAAATCGGTGTCTTAGGATCTGTATTTTACTTTTTTACCACCGAATTCCGGAATTAAACTTATTTCATAATTTTTAGTGAATTTCCTTTTGAAGTCGATTTATTTTTTTAAAATTACTTTTTATTTCGAAATTTTTAGTTTTAAATAAAAACTGGAATTAGTAGGTAGCTAATAGTTTTGGTGTAAATATTGCACTAGAATTTGACCAAGGTTTTGAGATGTTTTCCCTTTGACACTATACACGTAGCTCGTATCAATAAGACAGGCCACACTCACACGTATTAGTCCATATCTTGAAAATGACTGAATCGATTTTGAAGAAAGAAAATGGTCACGATCCGATTAATTGTTGCGGTGAAATGCGTGGACAAACATAGACATAGGTACATACATACGGGTCGAATACAGAACCTCCTTTTTTGAAGTCGATTAAAAAGAAAGAATAACGCGAGCTAAAAAGGAAAAATAAATTTAAGATACATTTTAAAATAAATTTATATGTACTGTAAGTACATCCTTACTTAATATTATAAATTCGAAAGTAACTCTGTCTGCAGTCTGTCTGTCTGTATGTTACCTATTCACGCCTAAACCACTGAACGGATTTCGATATTTGGCAGAGAGATAGATTGTATCCCGGGAAAGGACATAGGATAGTTTTTATCCCGATTTTCCCACGGGATCGACACTTATGCGGGTAAAACTGCGGGGCGCAGCTAGTATTATAATATATAAAAGCTTGAGGCACTGATGTATATTCACTTTAAAAATAAATAATTAAATTAAAACAAAATAAATTAAGGGGGGCTCCCATACAACAAACGTGATTTTTTTATATACCTACCTATTATGTAGTGTTAAATATTGTACGGTGGTATAAATACGGAACCCTTCGTGTGCGAGTCCGACTCGCACTTGGCCGGTTTTAATATTATTTGATGCAAGTTGTAGTTGTTGTTTTGAAGTAGTAGTTGGAATGTAGATATATTTCAAAAATCTATACAAATAAGTATGTATCTTTGGTCGCCGGCTCGCTACTTACCTAGGTACCAAGAATGTCAGCTCAGCTCCTCTATACAATAATCGTTCTTTGTTTAAATTATTGCTGTTTGCATTGATCGCGTTGATAGGGCTGTAGGTTAAAAACGTATACCATAACATCAGGTATACCTACGTAAAGTAGGTACAGTCCAGCCGTGCTCCGGGCTGCTGTGCTGCTACCATTTCTTTCATACAGGTATCTACTAGCTGCTACCGATAAATTTGTGATGGAAAAAACTCAATAAAACTGCCGGATCCGCCAGGACCCCATGCGGCCATGCTCAGCCGCTGCGCTTGCGACACCTAGACCACCGAGGCGGTCACGATTTTAACGAGACGAGACTTGTGATGTAGTAAATAGGTAATACATACGTGAATGCTTCAACGCTTCGCCGATCTGCTTCCAAGCGAGATCTCTCTTTGGTCGGACATCGTAGAGCGGGTGGTTTAAATCGTACAGCTCTCTTCGTTCGCGAA
Source organism: Amphipoea lucens (assembly GCA_947508005.1). Lineage (NCBI taxonomy): Eukaryota > Metazoa > Arthropoda > Insecta > Lepidoptera > Noctuidae > Amphipoea > Amphipoea lucens. The sequence goes on along the minus strand of OX382373.1, from coordinate 21,020,611 downwards.
CCATCTTTATCAACTTTTCTTCGTCCATTGTGATTTGTGACAACTGCAGAAAAATTAAAAACCAACACAGAGTCATATCATGTCTGACATGGTCTGATATTTCATAATTACCTACTAACTTAATGAGATACCTACTTAGTTAAAACATCGTTTCTGTTTATTTACCTAGAAAACGTAACACACTGCACGCACTATCACCACTTGATTGAACATTATCAACTCGACAACATTGTTTTGCTGGCTAGTGGCTGCATGCGCCAGACAGTGGCGGCTGTGGCGGGCACGGGCACACTGTGCGGCGCGGCGTGCGGGGAGCGGGCCGCGGGGAGCCGCGCGGCGACGCGCGACGCGTGGCGGCGCGCGTCTCGCTCGCACGCGTAGCGCCGTCGCGCATCGGCGGTGGAGCGGCGCGGCGGGGAGCGGCGCGGCGCGGCCAGCCCAGCAGATTGTCGCTGATACCGCATTTACAAATCGTGTTCGCCATTCGCCTGGTCACTCGACGAAACATTCGTGTACGAGTGCCGATGCCGTTGCGAATACTGTTCATACATACGCGGGGTGGAATTATTTTGACATTCGCACACGAACTTGGAGGACGTGAAAATAATGGCGGCAACGCATGCCGCCATTATTTACATACTACTGCTACATCTATTGAGTTTAAAATCAGAGAGATCATTGAGTTTGAGTTCTATTTGGTTTCAATTATTAGCTGCGCCCCGCGGTTTCACCCGCATAAGACTCGATCCCGTGGGAATATCGGGATAAAGAGTTCCTAGCCTATACGTTAATCCAGGGTGTCAGCTACCCCCATACAAAATTTTATCAAAATTGCGGCTCCACTATACCTCCACACCAGCTCATCCGAAGCTTCACAATTTTAGTAGCTATACATGTCGTTATGTTAAACACTTTCGCAAAATCCCGCATTTTGAAAACTCATAGTTTTTGAGAAAAAAAAAATCTTAAAAGTTACGGAAAATAACATTATAAAATTGACATTTTACCACAGATAATGTATGAATTAATTTCACTTCTAGGTCGTTCCGTTTTACGTTCAGACAAAGTGACAGCGGATTTTAGTGGTTTTTATTATGAATACTGTAAGTTTTTTCATTTTTAACTGGGTAACGAAACGTAATCGAATGTAAGGGACGTTGACGTTCGACAATTTTTTTTTTTGTGTTCCCGGTTACACTATACACTAAACCAACATAATATACAAAAATAACACATTATTGAACTACAATGTTTATATTTATAATTACTTACATACGGAGTGCCAGCTGTTTTAGAACCCAATGGCTTGGCACGTGACGATGGGAAGAGGCCAGATGGAATGACCATAATGCCTTGGAAGTTGGGTAGGCCTTTGGTGTGGGATGCAACCTGTGTCGACACCCTCGCGCCATCCCATCTTCCTAGCACGGCGGGCGGTGCTGGGGCGGCTGCTGCAGGAGCAGAAAACCTCAAACGGCGCAAATATAACAACCTTATTGGGAGCTATATGTTTGAGCCGTTTGGGGTTGAAACTCTAGGGCCTTGGGGTCCGAGTGCTCATCGCATATTTCGCGATATCGCCAAGCGTTTGGTTGACTCTTCGCGTGACCAGAGGGCTGGCCTATTTTTAGCCCTAAGAATAAGCATTGCCATCCAACGTGGTAATGCTGCCAGCCTTTTGGGCACTTATCCCATTGACAGCGATGCGGACGAATTTTTCGATGCCCAATGAACTGTCTTTTTTTTATTATTATTATTTGTATATATATATATTTTAGTTTGTGTGTACATATGTAAAATAACACATTAATTGTTAAATGACAACTTAGGATGCAAGAGCGAGCGAAGCGAGCTTGGGCCTTGGGGCACGCCGACTCGGACAGGTGTTAGGTTAATTTCAACCCCGTAGACAGAAATAGGGGCCCCGCGGAGTGGGGCTCCGTCGACACATTTTTGTAGATGTCAAAATAAAAAAAAAATCTCGGCCACTGGGGCTTTGGCCTTTGCGCACTTTGCGGTTTTCAAATTTACAAAAAGAATAGATACTACATATAAAAAGCACAGGGTTTCTAAAAAAAAAAAAAAAAACTGGGATTTTTTTCTTCGGGCATAATGTTTTTTCAAAATTTACGGTTTTCAAATTACTTACACTAAAAAGGGTCTATACTATCCAAAAAAATTGCTACTAGGTATCAAAATGCGCCGGGTGTGGAGGTACAGTGGTTCCCAAACTTTCGCCTTTACAAGTGTGATTATATTATTTTTTAAATTATTATATCCCATACTTATCAGTAGTTGATAGGTATACGGTTCCATGCATCGTTTATCTTTTGTCTATTTTTATGATTTCGATGTTTTGGGTTCCAAATGAGCTCTTCCTTCTGATACTTAGTTCTAGCAATTCTAAAATTCGCACTTCACTCAGTCAGTTGTTTTTTTTTGTAAAAAAAAATGTTAATTACGGAAATTGGCCTTCTGATATCGCAGATAAGTACATACGTCAGTTGATAACGTAGGTACGAGGCCAAGACTAATGAGACTGCGCGCGACCCGTAGGTACCTACAAACTTTAAAGGTTTGCGCAAAATATTGCCAAAATCGAATTTCACCAATTTAGCACACTATACATGTGGGCGCACCGGGTAACGGGTCGCAGGCAGCGAACTGGCAGATCGCTCGGCAGGCGTATTTTAGCGTCCGCTGCGAAGTGAAGCATGCGTTGGGAATTGGGATGCGGCCCGCCTGAATGTAAGAAAGTGATTGTAGGATTGTGATTGTGAGTGAAAATGACGCAAAAAAAACATAAACACAAAAAATAAAATAAAAAGGTAGGGGAAACATACATTTAATAAGTCCACTATTGACATTATATCCCGAGAATTTTGTTTAAATCTCGTATAATCCAAACCCAAGTTATGAGCGTTCAAAAAAACGACGAAGCGCTTCGAGAAAAGGTAGGTAGTGCCCTTGCGATTCGCTTGCCTCTGCTTGGCGGGGACACTGCCGTGCCCCCAGATCGAGAGGGTCATATTACACCCCACATACACATAATCAGCCTATAATGTTCCCACTGCTGTTACACAGGCCTCTCGGTGAGAGGGAGTAGGCCGTAATCCACCACGCGGCAGGCCCAGTGCGGGTTGCCAGATGTCACACGTCTTCGAATTTTTGGTTCTAGGACATGCCGGTTTCCTTACGGTTTTCCTTCACCGTTTTGAGAACAGTGGTGATGAAATAATTTACACAAAGCAAAGCGCCTGTCTGGGTTCGAACCTACGACCTACAACTCGTAAGTCGCGGCCGTCACCGCTTGGCCCCTCTGCTCTCATACAACCGCGATTCAGAAAAATGACGTATTTGCACAACGCCACTTCTGCTATGGGTAAATGGATAAAATGCACAAAGCTGGAGCGGCAGGTATGAATAAAAGTTTTATTCGTAAACGTTTTAGCGGCATTTTGCGTTTTAGTAATTTTATATTATCTCCGAAACTGTATGACCAATTGACATAGGTAAGTACTGTAACGGGTAAATCTCGTCTCCATGATGTCCTTGTGATCGCAAAATACCGCTAGAAGATAATAATAAGTATATAAAATTCAAATTCAAATTCAAAATCATTTATTTGCTAATATGGGTAATTACATAAAGTTGTTAAAAAAAAAAAAAATAGAGCATAGGTCAACCATATTACGCCTTGAAGCATGCAAATCTCAAGCTATTACTGTATCACAACATTGTTATACAAGTCAATTACTTGCAACATTAATTTAATAATTAATAAAACAATTTTGGTAATTTCACCGTGGCAAAGAATAATGAAATATTAGCAAATATTAATGTCACAAGAATAATTAAAGATTAAAATGTCATGCCAAAATAAATGAGAATGTCAAGATATATTTGTAAATAAATGTTAAAGTAATAATAATAGATAATTAATTGGTGCAATAATCACATGTCACATCAACAACAATATTACTGAGAACAATATGTCCTTACATCCTCTGTTAAATAGTCCTGAATACTATAATAACATTTAAACAGCAAGAATCTTTTTAATTTCTTTTTAAATTCATCCATGGATGTAGTTTCTAGTATAGACTTTGGTAAGTGCAACGACCAAAGTGATTGTATATACGCGGTGCCATACTGAAAATGCTTCTGGTATATAAGGCCGTCTTGTTAGATTTGCAACAAATTTTATCACTATGCCGCTTACTTCTGTACTTATCAAAAAGATGTTTGTTAGTTCTTGCAAAGCTTGCAACCTCATACAATAAGGACGCCGCGACGTTACAAGTTGACACGCAGACAGTAGATACTCATAGAACGTTTATTGTTATTCTAAGTATAATAAGGACGACGTTACAAGCTGACACGCAGACAGTAGATACTCATAGAACGTTTATTGTTATTCTAAGTATAATAAGGACGACGTTACAAGCTGACACGCAGACAGTAGATACTCATAGAACGTTTATTGTTATTCTAAGTATAATAAGGACGACGTCACAAGCTGACACGCAGACAGTAGATACTCATAGAACGTTTATTGTTATTCTAAGTATAATAAGGACGACGTCACAAGCTGACACGCAGACAGTAGATACTCATAGAACGTTTATTGTTATTCTAAGTATAATAAGGACGACGTCACAAGCTGACACGCAGACAGTAGATACTCATAGAACGTTTATTGTTATTCTAAGTATAATAAGGACGACGTCACAAGCTGACACGCAGACAGTAGATACTCATAGAACGTTTATTGTTATTCTAAGTATAATAAGGACGACGTCACAAGCTGACACGCAGACAGTAGATACTCATAGAACGTTTATTGTTATTCTAAGTATAATAAGGACGACGTTACAAGCTGACACGCAGACAGTAGATACTCATAGAACGTTTATTGTTATTCTAAGTATAATAAGGACGACGTCACAAGCTGACACGCAGACAGTAGATACTCATAGAACGTTTATTGTTATTCTAAGTATAATAAGGACGACGTCACAAGCTGACACGCAGACAGTAGATACTCATAGAACGTTTATTGTTATTCTAAGTATAATAAGGACGACGTCACAAGCTGACACGCAGACAGTAGATACTCATAGAACGTTTATTGTTATTCTAAGTATAATAAGGACGACGTTACAAGCTGACACGCAGACAGTAGATACTCATAGAACGTTTATTGTTATTCTAAGTATAATAAGGACGACGTTACAAGCTGACACGCAGACAGTAGATATACTCATAGAACGTTTATTGTTATTCTAAGTATAATAAGGACGACGTTACAAGCTGACACGCAGACAGTAGATACTCATAGAACGTTTATTGTTATTCTAAGTATAATAAGGACGACGTTACAAGCTGACACGCAGACAGTAGATATACTCATAGAACGTTTATTGTTATTCTAAGTATAATAAGGACGACGTTACAAGCTGACACGCAGACAGTAGATACTCATAGAACGTTTATTGTTATTCTAAGTATAATAAGGACGACGTCACAAGCTGACACGCAGACAGTAGATACTCATAGAACGTTTATTGTTATTCTAAGTATAATAAGGACGACGTCACAAGCTGACACGCAGACAGTAGATACTCATAGAACGTTTATTGTTATTCTAAGTATAATAAGGACGACGTTACAAGCTGACACGCAGACAGTAGATACTCATAGAACGTTTATTGTTATTCTAAGTATAATAAGGACGACGTCACAAGCTGACACGCAGACAGTAGATACTCATAGAACGTTTATTGTTATTCTAAGGGTTCTTCTTTTATAACAATATCTTCTACTACAAATAATTGTTCCACTGTATTATTGCTTAAAATGAACTCTCTTGCATCACGGACTACTTTGAGAACTTCACTTTTCACACGAACTTTAACGTCTTTTGGGAAGTCCTTTACAGTTTCACCTAAATTTCGAAATAGCTCAACGATAGTGTTCCGTTGCGGCTGCGGTGGAAGAGCTGGAACATAGCCTGAACGTGCTGGACAGGCCGCGCTGCGCTCGGGCGCGCCGCGGCTGACGTCGCAGCCCCACTCCGGCGCTGGTGCGGAGCCTGCGCAGCGCGCCTCGGCGGTGGCTGTCGTGGTCGGTGGCGCATTTTTAGATCCTTTTAAAAAGGGTTTCACAAATGACATGAAGTTCTCATATTTTGATGACCTAACGTTGAGTCCTTGTTCCATCTTTTTTTTGCGAATCCTCAATGCTTGGCTATAATTTGATTTTAGAAGTTTCCATATCGCTATGCATTCTGTATCTGTTAAAATAAAACAAAAATATATTAGATACTTACTGAAGACTTATAAGCACTAAGTAGGTACCTACTTACTAAATAATTGTAAACCTATTGTATTTAACTTCTATTAAAAACAAGCTGACCCGGCAGATGTTGTCAGAATGTCAATATGGGCTTGAATTCTTACAAAAATCTCGTAGACAAAACGCACGCCCAGATCAACACTGCACTAAGTCAAAATAGCTCATTTTTAGGGTTCCGTAGCCAAATGGCTAAAAACGGAACCCTTATGGATTCGTCATGTCTGTCTGTCTGTCTGTCTGTCTGTCCGTCCGTCCGTATGTCACAGCCACTTTTTTCCGAAACTATAAGAACTATACCTACTGTTGAAACTTGGTAAGTAGACGTATTCTGTGAACCGCAGCAAGATTTTCACACGAAAATAGAAAAAAAACAATAAATTTTGGGGTTCCCCATACTTACAACTGAAACTCCAAAAATTTTTTTTCATCAAACCTGTACGTGTGGGGTATCTATGGATAGGTCTTAAAAATGATATTGAGGTTTCTAATATCATTTTTTTCTGAACTGAATAGTTTGCGCGAGAGACACTTCCAAAGTGATAAAATGTGTGTCCCCCCCCCCTCTAACTTCTAAAATAAGAGAATGATAAAATTAAAAAAATATATATAATGTACATTACCATGTAAACTTCCACCGAAAATTGGTTTGAACGAGATCTAGTAAGTAGTTTTTTTTTAATACGTCATAAATCGAAAACCGCAATTTACCTTTCACAAAGTTACAACGAACTACAAGAACTTTTATATTATGTTACTTGCTGCTACGGAACCCTTCATGGGCGAGTCCGACTCGCACTTGGCCGGTTTTTTTTCAGAATGGACGGAAAAACCATTATTTCATGATATGTCAAAGTTATTGCGAATGTCCTGAATATTGCATGTGAAGAATCCAATGCGTATCAATATTATATAAATACGCCTGTCTTCGTGGTTAGCGCGGAAAATTTTTGGCTATTCTATTAAATAAAAAACTCGATTTTAAGATTTTTCGACATAATACAGTGTTGTTATGGGTGTGCGAAAAATACTTTCAGTTTTTCCCGAATTTTCCAGTTGGCCGCGCATATTTCCTAAAAACCTAATTTGGACTAATACGAACATTTCATCTATATCTATACTTATAATAAATCTGTAGAGAGGTCAATTCTGTACATGAAATATATTTTCCAAATAACTATCAGGGGATGATTAGTGATCGATACTGATGCCAAAAATGCAATCAGTAAAATTTTTGTCCGTCTGTCTGTCTGTCTGTATGTTCCTTATAGAAACAAAAACTACTGGACGGATTTTAACGAAACTTGGTACAATTATTCTTCATACTCCTGGGCAGGTTATAGTATACTTTTCATCACGCTACAATCAATAGGAGCAGAGTAGTGAAGGGAAATGTTGGGAAAACGGGAGAAGTTACTCCATTTTTTAAGCTTCCGTCGCGTGTGCAGCCTTAATGGTTAAAGTTACATAGAAATCATGTATGACGGAAATATTTTACATAAAATTGTCTAAAAAATATCCCGCAACAGCATAATTATGTCTATCTTTTGTGGTTGACTCACAATAACACGTGTAACTCCTGATAGCTTAGCAGTTCGGAGCATTCTGATTATATTTGTTTACTCTTACGTTTATAATACTCTCACTCATCCCTAATTTAAAAAAGTTAACATTATTACCTATTCAATAAAAAAATAATCCATAGAAATCGGTATAGAAACACCAAACTTATACATGAAATAAGCCATCGCGCCGTCCCACGTGAATACTGAAGGAATAAGGATTATTTTTGTGTAACGGTTGCCGCACTCGACACGGGTCGCGGCGGCGGCGGTAGGGTATAAAAAGGCGGGAGGTCCGAAAGCGAGCTTCTCAGCTTCATTCAATATTTGGCTGTTGATGCGTTCAGAGCGTTCGACCTTATTGACAGACAATAATTGATATTGAGAAACCGTGCTTATCAGCGCGACTTTTAGTCTTTAAATAGTTTATTTGAATTTCTTTTGTTGTTATTTTGTAAAATAGGTATGAGTTGTTTTGGTAGTGTTTTAATATTCGTTTAAATTAAAAATTATTAAGCGTAGGTACTTTTATTAATTAAAGTAGTTATAAGTATTTATTTTTAAGTGAAGTAGGTATAGGTAGATAGTATTGCACAGGCGTTTTAGCTTTATTTTCATTTCTTTTTTGTTGTGAGTTATATATATTTCTGGTTATAATTCTATGAAAATATTTTAGTTTAAATAGTCACTTAGATTTTAAGTGTAAGGTAGCTAAAGTTAGGACCACGTATTAGTTGTTTTGGTAGTGTTTAAATATTCGTTCAAATTAGAAATTATTAAGCGTAGGTACTTTTATTATTTAAAGTAGTTATAGGTATTTATTTTGAAATTTTACACAATGGTTCCCTTTATAATGTAGACAAGGAATTAGGAAGGATTTTTTTAAATTCAACCCCTAAGGGAGTTAAATAGGGGATGAAAGTTTGTATGAAAGTCCGTCAGTTATAAAGTTAGGATCTTCAAATTTTGTGTTTATTCTGACGACTAAAAATTAATATATACGTGTCTCAGCGTTTTTGATAATTCCAACTCCAAAGGGTTAAAAAGGGGGATGAAGTTGTGTATGAAAGTCCGTCAGTTTAAAAGTTAGGGTCTTCAAATTTTGTATTTAGGCTAACGATTGAAAATTAATTTATACGTGTCTCAGTGTTTTTGATAATTTCTCCCCCAAAGGGGGATGAACGAACTGACTGAAATATCAACGCACAGTCTAAACCGCTGGTCCTAGGGACATGAGTTTTGGAGGTTGTGTTCTTTGTGCAGAGTAGGTATCGAATAAGAAGGGGTTTTTGAAAATTCAACCTTTAAGGGGGTGAAAAGGGGGGATTTTGTTTGTATGAAAAATCTTATTTATTGAGTTAATAACCTTGAAACTTGGCACGAATACTTATCTAAGTAAATTATGAAGTTTGGAATTTTTCGTTTTTCTAAAATACCCCCTAAAGAGGTAATGGGGGGGTGTTAAAATTTGTATGGAAGAATTTTAACGCCCTGTCCGATTAACTTGAAACTCAGTATTTATACTAAGGACTAAAAATAATTAATAACGTGTATCAGGGTTTTTCGAAAATCTACCCCTAACTGTATGAAAAGAGGTAGTTAATTTTAAAGGGGAGGATTTTACTGCGTGGCTTGATTAGCTCGAAAATTGGTATAAATAAACTTTGAGTCAAGTTATGAACACATCTTAAACGATTTTTCAAAATTCTACCCCTGTGGGGGTGAAAAGCGGGGATAGTTTCTTTGAATTGAATTGGCACGAATACTTACTTATTTAAGTTAATATTATAAAGATCATACCAACATACATTTTCGAAACTTTAAGAGGAAAGTACGAATTTCACGCGGACGAAGTCGCGGGCAGAAGCTAGTAATAAATAATAACCAAATCGGTCCAGCCGTTCTCAAGTGAAGCGCTTACCATCGAACAGCATTCCATTTTTATTTATATTTAAATTTGAATAGACTAAGTAGCACTTTGCCCGCAACTTCGTCCGCGTAGATTTCGTAGTAAACTCTTAACATCCCCTCCAACCCCCCCCCCCCCCCCTCTTGAAAGGCAGTTTTCGGGCCAATTTTTAAGTATAAGTAAGTCAAAGGAATAAGATTTTTCAAATAAACTGTGTACACGATTGATATAATTATTAATATTTAATATATACTACCTACTCAAAACAAAATAAGAGCCACTTGTGAATTTTAACATCCGGTCTGATTAAATTATTTTAAAGCGTTCTTAAACGATATATTTTTGTCTGGTATATCCTGAAGTATTAACAAACATAATTTGAGGATACCACTTGCATAATTTTTAAAGTGGATACTTTGATACATTTTTTTTGTAATCACTTGAATTTACCCTATTCTAAGACGAATACTTAACTCATTTAAATTGTGGATTCTTTTAGGAACAGTCTTACATTTGCTAAGTAACAACGTTGTCAAACATTTTGAAAGCGCTATGCCGAGGATCCGAAGACATATGGACCTGCAAACCGCAATTAAAGACATCACAGTGATCCAAGAGGGACATTCGCAGCGTTCTGTAGCTTTACAGCTTGACTTTTCAAGTCGAGCGATCCAGAATGCTTGGAATCGATTTTAAGAGACTGGGAGTGTAACCAGAAGACGGGTATCTGGCAGGAATCGAGCAACCACCTCGCAGGAAGACCGCTACATACGTTTGACTGTGCGAAGAGAGCGCGTCGTCACCGCCCGCGCCTTACAAAATCGCTTACGCCAGGCGACCGGTACCCGCGTGAGTGACCAAATGATTAGAAATCGGTTACATGAAGACCAGCAGATTTCTAGGAGACGCGTAGTGCAAATTCCATTGACTAGGGTACACCGTGCAAACTGATTATCATTCGCAAGGCTGCACCTGGACTGGGACATAAGTGAATGGAGCTCAGCATTGTTCACTGATGAGTGTAAAGTGAATTTTTTTTTGTGATGATCGTCGTATTAGAGTATAGAGACGAGAAGGTGAGCGATTTTCGGATGTTTGTATCCATGAAAGTGACAGATTTAGGGGTCCCAATGTCATGGTATGGGGAGGAATCTCTCTATCAGGTCGAACCGAACTCGCAATACTCAGCGGAGGCACGGTAACGGCTGTGCGATAAATTGAGGTGATAATAAGACCTCATGTGATGCCATTTGCACAAAGAATTGGTGCAAGATTCACATTAAATGCACGACAATGCCCGCGCTCATACAGCTAGAGCCACTAGGGAAGCCCTAGACGATGCTGGTATACGTGTCTTGCCGTGGCCTGCCAACAGTCCGGACCTTAACCCCATCGAACACATGTGGGATTTGTTAAAAAGAAGTGTCCGGGACATAAATCAACCCTTACATAATGAACGACAGCTCATTAACGTGCTAAAGTCAAGCTGGGAACAAATTCTAGAAAAGACAGTACGACATCTGGTAGAGCGTGTGCAATCCAGGCTTCAAGAATGTGTTCGAAAAAGAGGAGGACACACACGATACTAAAGAAGTGCAAAAAAGATAAAAAGCTTTAGACATTTTTGTTTTAACCTCTTTTTTCATTAAATGAATTTTTTCGCTGAAATTGCATTTTTTTACAAAAAACCTAATCAAATGTTCTTTTATCTATCAATAAATTTAATTTTAAGGTTTTCGCAATAAAAATAAGCTCTAATTCAATTTAATTATTTATCTACCCTCAAACCCAGTACATTTATTAGAATACACAAAATACATGGTGGCTCTTATTTTGTTTTGAGTAGTATATCAATGGTGTACACCCTTTTCAACGCAAATGGGCTTGTCTTTAAAAAAGCGTTTGGTACGTTCCCATTACTTATAAAGACTTAAACAATGTTTATACAGTTAATTGAAGCAAGCAGTAAAATCTACCCCTTAAACTGTATTACCCTTTTAGGAGTTGAATTTTGAAAAACCCTAAAACACATACTTACTTTTTTTTCTACAGACGCTAGCACAATATCAAGCTATCCGAAACTGTCAAATTGTTCCAATCAACCTTGAACCTTATGTTGTAGCAATAAAATTGAAAATCTATTAAAGAAATTTGAAAGATTGTAGTAGCTTGATGTGCCGCCAGCACATCAAGCTACTACTGTACAATTCATAGAAATGGTACAATTAATACCGAGTCAGCGCGATCAATTTTTTCATTACTATTTTACACGCCGTAAATTCTCTATGAGGGGTTCTTTTAAAAAACGAAATGGTACTTACAGTCTTTATTTATTATTTACTGAGGCAAATATTGCCAAGTTTCAAGTTAAAAGGAATAAGTTTTTTTATATAAACTGGGTCCTCTTTTCACACCCATGGGTTAGAATTTTGAAAAATCGATTGGAATATTTCCATAACTTGACTCAAGGATTGTTTACACCACAGTAAAATCCTCCCCTTAAAATGAATAACCCCTTATTGCCCCATCAGAGCCCTGATTCACAACTATACGACAGGCTATCGTGTCGAAAACCTGACATTTCGATAACCTGATTTGACTTCCCCTCAACAGCAAATAGCTGTTGGAAGAATAACGTGCGTCTATTTGATTTAAACTGACAAAATTTTCGGGTTTTGGACTTGTGAACAGCGTTGAGAAGACTCGTAAGATAACAATGATTAATGTTCGATACGATACAGAAGCATATCGAGTGTTTGTGAATAAGGGGGCAGGTGCGGCAACGATTTTCGAAAACCCCAATAACTTATTATTGTTTATTTTCTGTCAAAAGTATTAATACTAAGTTTGGAGTTAATCGGACTACGCGTTAACATTCTTCCATACATAGGGTTACCATATTTCAGGATTTGTCATGAGATCTGAGGATTTTTTTACTCTTTTAGGATTACGGCCGGACTTTGTAAATCTCTATATTATTTTATTATGATTGTATTGAGAAAATTATTTTCTTTATACATTCATATACAGGGTGTTACGGAAAGGGTATATCAATACAAACAGGTTGAAGAGTGTATCTGGTCTAGAATCTCTGTACAAAATTTCAGCTCAAAAGCATTAACTTTGAAAATGCCTAATATTTTTGAAGTGAAAACTTCTTTAGCGGCGTTGCACACTTTTTGTAATGGGTAAAAAATGTTAAACTCGCGTCAGGACATCGCGTCGGGACACGTGACCGTCAGGAGAGATTCCCCACCCCCCCCTCTCTTTCTACGGCGGCGCCAACTGAAGTGAACCAAGTGAGACACGATAATGGATGGATGGATGGATGGATGGATGGTGACGGTGACGGTGATGGTGATGGTGGACGTGGACGTGGACGTGGATGGATGGATGGACAGCTGATGGCTCGACCGTCTGTGTAGTAGCCACACTGCTGTGTATTCGTAAAATTCGTGTATATAAAGTGTTTAAAATATGGAAATTGAACAAAGTGCATCGATTAATGAAAAAACTGACGCAGAAATAGTGAAAAAAAATTAGTTATATTAATTCAATTAATAATTGATTTATTTCAACGTTAATATTCAAGGTTTCACTTCTGCCGGCACTCCCGGAGTGCAACCCGTCTTTTTTTTATTTCGACATCACGGCGCTGCACTGGCGCGCGGCGGCGTGATGTGCGTGTACTAGGCGCACAGACACACTACAGATAATGGATAATGACCCTCGTAGTGCGGTGACACGTTTGTTATGATTTCAATTTAATAAACTATCGAAATAAAAAAAAATTAAGCATTTTCAAAGTTACTACTTTTGAGCCGAAATTTTGGACAGGAGGTTCTACACCAGATACACTCTTCAACCCGTTTGTATTGATATACCCTTTCCGTAACACCCTGTATAGATACTAATTAAACACTGGTCATGTTAATTGCACAAATAATATCAACTATGAAACCAAACTTCTTAATCAGTTTTTTCATATTTGTTTTGCGATGATAGCTTACGGGAGGGCTGGAGTGCATTCGCGCCCCGCTGCTAACTGCGCCCTGAGCATGACCCCCGAGAATCGAGATCCTCAGTCCACAAAATGATTAATAATATGACTTTTTAAATTGTACATTACGTTTGAGTAAAAACCTGAAATTGTGACCAATTCTCAGGATTGTTTGAAGGAAGTCAGGCTTTTTCTCCGGACTTCAGTCAGCCAGTCAGTTTCTTCTTTTGTATCTACACTAATATTATAAAGAGGAAATATTTGTATTTTTGTATGTTACGAAGGAGACTGGGTACAGTTGAAACAATTTTGCTTTGAACGCTCGTAGCACAGCCATTTTGAAACATAACAAACAACAAAACACATAAAATGAGAGAATAGACTTTTGTCTTCAAATATATCTCAGAATTAGAGGCTCAACTGCCATATTTACTAGATAGGAAGAGTTTAATAAAATAATGTGCCACTGTTTCAACCGTACCCATACCAGGGGCGGTTGAAACAGCGATGGGGGTCAGTTGAAACATAAACAAATAAGTAATAAAAATCAGTTTCTTTATTCATAATCAACAAGGAATAGTTAAATTCTAGTATGGCACCATTTCTATCAGTCTTAATAATAGTTTCGAACATAAAAAGAGCTCTTCTGCTCCGGTTTAAACTAACAAACTAACACTAACACTGCATTTCTTTTTTTCTTGTATCGCAGAAGAGAAGAATGGTGAACTCCGTACATCTCTGCAGCTTTTCGTAAAGAAGTCCCTTTTTTGACTTCTACATACGCATTTTCGTATTGAGTTATATCACACTCTCCTCTTGAAGTTTTTTTGATACGTTGTCTAGGCATCTAGAACGAAAAAAGCAAGGGTTATCATTGTTTCAATCGTACCCACAATAATTGCTTCATCCGTCCCCATACCCCTCAACCGCTAATAAAACAAACATAGCGTCGAAACAAAACAACATAAACAAAAACGAATCACGGTTTTAGAACCTTCAAAATCTAACAATAAAACAGAAAATCACTCAAAATGCAAATGCTAATATCAACAAAGTAATTTGAAAAAGAAAACAATAGAAAATACTTACTTTTTGTCGAAAAAATATAATAGGGTCCCCTAAAAACGTACAGAGCGCGCGAAGTGCAACGCGTCACTGTGATTCATGTCCGGACTCTCCAGCCGCGTCTCTTTCCCCTTGTACCCCTTACCACACCGCTAATAGTTTACGAGTTATTAGCGTTGGTTTAACCGTACCCTGTTGCAACCGTACCCAGTCTCCCCTAAACGTAAAAACTTCTGGACCGATTTCAAAAATTATTTTACCGTTAGAAAGCTACATTATCACTGAGTAACATAGGCTATATTTATTACTAAAAAAAATTAGGGATCCTTAGAAATTCCTACTAAAACCAACCCAAGGTGTAAAAAAAATAGCCAGAAAATGTCTTTCACCGCATGCGCTGCGGAAAGTATTGATGATAGAACAAAAAAATGTTGTACAATATTATAGAACATATTAATATATACAAAAAACTGCGCGATACCATATGTCCAACTATTGTAGTTATGTCACTATAACTACTTTTTTACATTTTAATAGTTGATAGAAATGCCGATCAAAATCAGACCATGTTATCTATACCTTTGTATTAATTCTTATCCAAATAAATTATTTTGTATCCAAGACTGTTTCAATACTCTGCTGATTTCTTTTTGAATTATTGAAATCGGACATTCCATTCAAAAGATATTACGAAATTATAAATGTCGGTAGAAAAAAAATACACGCCGACGACACGCCGCGCCGCGCCGGTGCGTGTTGCTCCACGCAGCCACAGAATACGACGTAGCGCAGCGATAAAATTCTCGTGTCCACAGTGTTTGTAACAAAACACCTCTGAAACGGCTTGACCGATTCTTATGAAATTTTGTGTGTATATTCAATAAGTCCAAGAATATAATAGGGCGTAAACTATTTTTTATTTTATGTTAACTACTACTATTGTTCGTGTAGGGTAGGGGTAGGGTAGGAGTAGGGTAGGAGTAGGGTAGGAGTAAGGTCGGGGTAGGGTAGGAGTAGGGAAGGGGTACGGTAGGAGTAGGGTTGGGGTAGGGTAGGAGTAGGGGTAGGGTAAGAGTAGGGTAGGGGTACGGTAGGAGTAGGGTAGGAGTCGGGAAGGGGTAATGTACAAGTAAGGTATGAGAAGGGTAGGGGTAGGAGTAAGGTAGGACACCACGCGAACGAAGTCGCGCCGGGCAGCTAGTCTAAGATATTTGTATATAACTAAGCCTTATTTTAAAGAACACACATTTATAAATTCATAGAAGAGTTTTAACATTTTTTGGAGTGAATATTCCCCCTTCGTCTGTGCCCTCACCAGCTCATCAGTCCACTTGTTGGAGGCCTTCCAACGCTCTTCCGATACTGATACGAGGATCGTGGCAGTAGTTGTGCCACAGCCACTGCTGTGATTGAGGCATGATTAACGGGTTTTTACCATCCGTCTTTAATGCTTGCATGTATGTGGCTATCATGCCCTTATGATGAGAAGTCTGAACATCAAAGTACCTGGGCGTAGCATCCTCTTGCTGATGTCCTGCCAGGCGTAGCGCCTCTGCGCCTTGTCGTTGAAGTGCGCGTAGTGCGTGTTGTATAGCACCGGGTGGCCGCGCACCAGCCCGGCCAGCTGTTCCTTGTCACCTGCGGCAACTGCAACCATATATTATACAGGATGAGATTGAAAACAAGCGCCAAATCGCAATAGGAGGTGCAGTAACTGTTACATAATCATTTTAAATACTCATTACCAAAATCAAAATTATTGGAAAAGATCATGTACCTAATTATCTTCTTAGATAGTGCAAACTAAGTTATCGCCTTTAATTAGACACGAATTATCCCAGTACAAAAAAACGTGTTGGGTCGGGAGACCCCCCCGGCAGGAACGAAGTTCAAAATGAAAATCCAAGACGGCGACTGCGAATATTTGAAAATATCAAAAAATTTGGAAATGTTCGCAGCTGCCATCGTAAATTTTCATTTTAACCTCTCTATCGGCTTCAGCACCCTCGAAAATCATGAAAACGATACCGATGAAGAATTATTTGAACATTTTTGTAGCCGCGTCTTGGATTTGGGTACTTCCCGTGAACTTAGAATCTTGAAATTTGGTACGAAGTAACATCTTATAGTACAGATAAAGGAAAAATTGCGAAAACCGTAAATTTTTAGTTACATCATACAATAAAAAATATTTTTGAAAATTTTAAAGTTACTATTTCTTTTCTCATGAACGCGTAGAGGTATTAAATTGAAATTAATATCAAATACCCAGGCTGTAACAAAATCAAACTTCTATGTCAACGCAATCAAAAGAAACGGCAATTTATGCCGCATATTTTCAAACTCGCAACTACTCGCAAGGGAATCAAAACCTAAAGGGTACTTCCAGTCGACCTAGAATCTTGAAATTTGGCATGAAGCAATGTTTTATAGCACATATAAAGGAAAAATTCCGAAAACCTTAATTTTTTATACGGAACCCTCGGTGCGCGAGTCCGACTCGTAATTGGCCGGTTTTTTTTAAGTATGAAGGGGAGTTAAAAATCCAATTAAAAAAAAAAAAGACGGGTTCCACTCCGGGAGTGCCGGCAGAAGTGAAAACTTGAATATTAACGTTGAAACAAATCAATTATTAATTGAATTAATATAACTAATTTTTTTTTCACTATTTCTGCGTCACTTTTTTCATTAATAGATGCACTTTGTTCAATTTCCATATTTTAAACACTTTATATATGTTACCGGCCAAACCCGATTTCAGGACAAACTAGTTTAGCCTAGGGTAAACTAGTTCTTCCTATACGCGATAGGGGGTGCCCTTCGCTCGCCCTTGGATCTTATGTCGACGGAGCCCCGCTTCGCGGGGCCCAATTTTCTGTGTAAAGGGTTTAAAGTAACCTAACCAAACCGAACCTCGGGGTGTCCTTCGCTCGCCCTTGCATCCTATGTCGACGGAACTAGTTTAGCCTAGGCTAAACTAGTTTGTCCTGAAATCGGGTTTGGCCGGTAACATATACACGAATTTTACGAATACACAGCAGTGTGGCTACTACACAGACGGTCGAGCCATCAGCTGTCCATCCATCCATCCATCCACGTCCACGTCCATCCATCCATCCATCCATCGATCCATTGATTCATCGATCCATCCATCGATCCATCTATCCATCCATCGATCCATCGATCCATCCATCGATCCATCGATCCATCCATCCATCCATCCATCCATCGATCCATCGATCCATCCATCCATCCATCCATCCATCGATCCATCGATCCATCCATCCATCCATCCATCCATCGATCCATCGATCCATCCATCCATCCATCCATCCATCGATCCATCGATCCATCCATCGATCCATCGATCCATCCATCCATCCATCCATCGATCCATCGATCCATCGATCCATCCATCCATTGTCGTGTGTCACTTGGTTCACTTCGGTTGGCGCCGCCGTAGAAAGAGAGGGGGGAGGAATCTCTCCTGACGGTCACGTGTCCAGACGCGAGTTTAACATTTTTTTACCCATTACAAAAAGTGTGCAACGCCGCTAAAGAAGTTTTCACTTCAAAAAATCACTTGTAGCAAGCTTCATTATTCCTGAGTGCTATAGCCTATAATAGGAGATTAATTATTCAGTAAGAGGATAAAGTAATGTCTAAAGTCGCGGGCGCTATTTTCAATCCTGAACCAACGAAGGATGCTAGGGCTCCCGAGCGTACCGAGGGAGCTCTGAGTTAACTCTTGAGCGAAGCGAGGCAGTTAAGACTAGAATCCTGAGTGCAGCGAGGGATAGAGTGATTCAAGCTCGCCAAAGACGAAGACCCCTTTATCTCCGCGGAGAATACTCTACTTTTCACACCTAGTGCGAGGTAGGTAATAGTATATATACCTAGGTAATAGGTAGTAATAATTTCATCAGAAACACAATAAATAAAATCATCAATAGGGCGTCAACCCAAATCAAACATTCTAACGCGGGGGAACGCGCCACACAGCCGGGCATTTACAAAAAAAAACGTTATTTAATTTTGTAAAACATGAAACGTTTATTTTCTCTTGACTGTACTTACCTGTCAAAAAGTGTAACATAGATAAAGTGGATAAGGCAGAGATTAAAACAGAAGAACTAGCAGGGGATCCAGGGGGGTGGAGGGGGGTTCAGACCAGAATAAATCATTGTAACAATTCAGGAATAATTCTACTTCTAAATCTTTGTTTAAAAATCATTGAATTTTTTGATGCACCAGATTGATAAGTACCATTTAATTTTTTTACACTTTCATTTGACTTTTTATTTGCCTTAGTTACATTTTTGCAAGAGGTTGCCTCTATTGTCCTAATTTCTAATTTAAATGATGATTAATGTCATTAATTTTGACCAAATTATTGGCAGAATAGTTGCATTGCTCAAAAGGAGCAATTCGTTTAGCCAAATGTTTGGCTCAAATAGAAAAAAAAATATGATAGCGACACAGCATGATAGAGGGCCATGTTTTCAAATGAATATCGGCGCGAATATATTGTATGGGTAGCTATCCGCTAGTTCCACTTTGCCCGCGACTTCGTCCGCGTGGAGGTCACCGTACACATCCCTTCGCCACCACTCGATCTAGCGTTCTTTCTATGAAACTCCACATTGTACTGAAACGCACGCTTATCATCATCATCGTAAGGCATCGCGTCGTTTCGCGATCAGCTAGTCGGTGCCACCGAGCTTGCATTCGCGCCTCGCCGAGCTTACGTCGCCGTCGTCGGGTCGTCGCGAGTTCTTGACATCAATAATCATTGACATAGATATATTTTACATTTCTATGATCATTGACCACACTGTCATGTGAATGTGATACTTAGATAAAAAAGAGACAAAATTGTAGGTAGTTTTATCGCGAAACTTTACATTACGTAACCGATAACGTCTGTGAAGCTTCGCTAATTCATTAGAAACAGCCATAGAAATGTATATCTATGGAAACAGCCCTGTTTATAAAGATTTTTTATTAACTAATTGAATACTCGTTTTGAAAGCCACTCGGGAGTCGGGCAGGAGTGACTCGTTTAGTATAAAGCAAAGTCTCTTTTCGAGAATGGTGAGAACTAGGTACCTCGAATATTTGAGCGAGTCGACATAGCCGATGTCTGCGGTGCCGGCCGCCGCTGCCGCAGCTTGGGCAGCGGCTTCGGCTCTTCTACAACTTCTGCGATTTCCGATGCGGGCTGCGGTTCGATAACCCTAGAAGATATTCACAGACTTGTTAGTACAAACATCAACATAATAAGCGTATTATGTTCCCGCACTTCCCACAGGGCAGGTTCTTTCTTCTCCTACGTTGTTCCACTGCTGCACAGGTCTCTCGCATAATACTTTTCCAGTTTTGCTTATGTTGTGTCTTGATAGTTATTATTTATTTATTTATCCATTTATTTCAGGCATCAAGGCCCATATAAAACATAAAATACTAATAACTTAAAAATACTATAAATACATACAACATTATAATTACACGAAGAAACTAACTAAACACGAAGTATCGGCGTCGTGTTTCGCTGACTGGTGTCATGTAGCCGGCCACGAAACCGGCGATACACAACACCCTTCGGCCAGAACTCTTCCTTGAGGAACTTCTCGAGATGGTGTGTCGGCACACGCACCACGAACGACGACTCCAACTTCTCGACCCTCAAAGTCCAGTTGGTCTTCACACGCAAGTACTCCACGATCTCCTCAACCTTAATTAAGACTGAATTCGCAAATCTGTCTTGAGCAATGTTGGTGACCAATGCTCGTGCGGCGTGCCCTCTCTGTATGAGAGGAGGCCTCTGCCCTGCAGTGGGACAGTAAGAGGCTGGTATTATTATTGTTAAGGGTTGCTCGATGACCTTGAAGATTTGATCTCAATCACACTGCTCGATGACCTTGAAGATTTGATCTCTGTATAGCATTTATTATTTTGGCGCCCTCTACCGACAAACGACCATACTACAATAAAACGAACTGAAGACAGATGTGTCACAGTATTGTCATCGTGTTTGCCTACTTTATTCGCTCTCTGAGAGCTCTGATAGATTTAATTCCTCTAGGAGTCTTGTACAAGTACGGCCGCGGTCAATTTCACAAAGCTATAGATTGACACTTTGGTTTTACTTACGACCTTCTTTTAATTAGTAATTTCTCTACTATAGACACACACACTCACATTCATTTGCAACTGATTGTATTTCATAAATTCAATCACTACGGTATATGACATGATAGCTTAGCGGTTATCACATTTGGGTAAGCGCGTCCTGCGTAGCGAGCCGTGGCTGGGTTCGAATCTCACGTGCGGTGATAGTGTTTTTAATGTTTTCATAATTACTTCGAATAATCACGCTTTTGACTATAATAATATATTTCCTTGTCATGTTTGTCTTGTGCGCTTAATTCGTAAAACTTTATAATTATACACACAGATATCTAAATAAATAAATTACTTATAAGGTAGGGTAGACACAGTTAAGTTACGAGTCATTCACCTTGATTAAATAGAACGTTGTTTATTGGTTGTTAATTGTGGGTTAGCGACGTGTGTTCTATATGTAGCGGTATCTACAACGCCACATGCGAACAACGCGTCACACTGACGTTACGCAAATCCTGCATCTCGCAAGCAGAGTTTACCACGCAACTAGCATATACAGGGTGACTGGAAATTAGTGGCGGAGCCGTTAAGGGGAGGTAGTCTAGGGTTTTTCCGACAGATATCACTATGAGACCTACCGTCCTTACTTAACCCTTTCCAAGATATTCCTACTTAAAGAGATAGTAATAAATCCTAAAAAAAAGTGATTTTGGCCTACTTTTTTTTGTTTTGCAACAAAGATATTCTAAATAAGTAATATTAATTGTAAAATTTCCGCTACTGTCATTATTTTATGCAAAAACTGCTAAACAAAAAGTAGGAATATCTTGGAAAGGGTTAAGTAAGGACGGTAGGTCTCATAGTGATATCTGTCGGAATAACCCTAGACTACCTCCCCTTAACGGCTCCGCCACTAATTTCCAGTCACCCTGTATACAACGGCCCGATATGACTCATTGGGCAGTTGCCCGCCAGACACAACACCCGTCTGGTCGGAGGATCCTCCCTTTTCTATGGAGGTTGAGTGAACTTTACACCCTGTTCCTCATACCTCTATATATATATTAACCGTGTTGTAGTTCCTTTTAAAATGCAGAATATTGAAATGAAAGCGAATGTGATTGCGCTGCGTAAAAGTGGATTTAAGTATCTTATGAAACCGAACTGAATGTGAGTATTATGAATATGAATGAATGAATGAATGAATTGCACCGATCCCAGCATGGTTAAACCAGACTCGATTAATCGAATGAACCCCAAGATTCGCACTAGCTCCTGTAGCCTCATGTTCATGGTGCTACAGCGACCATTGCATATCAAGGAATAGACCGGGGGGCGCGGTAATGGTAGGGAAGACGTGCCCGAAGGATAGGTACCTAAGGATTTAAGAGCCTACCGGATATGCATCCTAGAGCAAGCATTGGACTAGTGGAGAGATAGGTAATTATATCTATGGATGGGCATCTTTTAACGACCTTGCCACCAGGTTGGTTAAGGTCGAGCTTCATCTTTGAGTCTTTTGGCGGGGTTCTACTGCTTTCTCGGTTCTTTTGTATGTCGTTGCTCTGCTGTGTTGTGTTAGATGTTGCTGTTTTCAATGTTATCGTCAGAGGTTTCTCTACTATTCATTTCCGGTATTTTTCTTCATTTTTTCTTCGTTCTTCGTCTAGGCGTAAAGATATGGTCGTCTGTTGATCTGTTGTTTAAAAAGGCCGTTTGTTAGTTGCCTAATTCCGTTATTATCTCATCTAGTTTTTTAAGTACGTAGGAGGCGTAAATTCTGTACCCGTATTGCAAACCGATATGCGGCGATATTCATTCACATCTTGAGGGTTATTGTTTTTTTGGAATTGGTACCTGTACTGTCTTCAGCCACGTGTCGGGTGCTTTGTTCAGTGTCCAAGCTTTGTTCATGTGTTTGGTGACGGGTTCTTGTATTATTTGGGGCATTGCTTTGTAAAGCTCGATTACCACTTGGTCAGTTCCGGAAGCTGTCCCGTTCCGCATTTTATTAATGATTCCCATTACGTCATCCGCACTGTACTTCGGCTATCGGCTTTTTTATATTAACTGTTGGTATAAGATGGCCCTCGGATTTTTTTTTAATATTTGCTCCCATTTGGTCATCGTTATATAAGTAGATCTTTTTCGACGTTTGTTTCTACTGTAAAAAGTAAAAAGTAAAGCATCTGCATGCGTTTTGCAGGGGGTTTTTCCCCAGTCCATTGAGGCAGGCCTTGCACGCTTTTTGTTCTTCCTGATATTTAACCTTTTGAAGTGTTGCCCAACGTTCTTTTACTAGGTTGTGCCTATTTGGATTATCTGGTTGCCAACATTGTAAGAATTTAGCCTTCTGTAGGTTAGCAAGAGCTAGTCGATGGTCTCTGTAGAGAACTGGCTGAAGAATCAGAGTTTCCTGGGCAGCCGCTTTTAATATTTCCGCTATGGTATTCCAGGGTATTTCGATGTTTTCTTCCGTTGAGTTGATTCCTATATCTTTTAGTTTTTTGTTACGCAATCTTGGTATTTCGTTTTCGTGAATTTACTATTGAGGGCGGCATGATAGCACTGTTTATAGTTGAAATCCTTAGACGAAATTGTTGTTTCCTTCGCAGCTTGCTTTTGTCTTAGTGTATTATTGTGTTTGGTGTTTTCTTTTTTGTTTGAAATTCGGTTTATTATAAGCAGACCCCAGATTATTTTATGGTCGGATGTGCCCCTAGCGACCCATTCGCCTTTAATAAGTTCGAAGAGTTTTTTGTTGCATGTGGCGTTACAATGTGATCCAATTGAGATTTCTGAGTGCCTTTTGACCATGTTATCCTGCATGATGATCGCAATAAATAATACGCAAGTCTGGGCAAGTATGTTTTATTGCGGTAGACGGCTGATTTCTAAGTATTGTGAGCCCAGTGACATCTGCAACTATGTCTGATAACTGTGTATACATTGATGCTTGTTGTTCATACTGTGTTAATGAGCTAGCTAATTGGGGGCTGTTCGTTTGTGACTGGGGCTTCGTGGGATGACCTTGCTCTTCACGTGTGTTATACTGGTTAACTAAAGGCTTGTTATGTTGTGTTGTTTTGACGTTGTTTGGTTCTTGCATTAGATCTATCGGATTGCTGTTGTAATGGTCGTCGTCGGTCACGACCCAGCTATCATAGTGCTGATCCTTGTAGAGGATGTGTGTGTTGCCGGGTACTGGTTCGCCGGTAGGTGAATACACACGTAACTATGTGTCTTGTATCGTGTGCACGTGCAAATTTACAAGATAGAACTCGGACGCGGCGATTAGAATATCTTCTCCTCCCCAGCACGTTTGGTTAAACTGCGTGGTTAAGTATTTTGTTACCCTTTGTTCTTGGGATAGATTGCTGTTATGGAGAAATTCTTGTATTACTTGTATATTATTTAGAAGTGCTAGGTGAATTCTGTCGTCATCTCGATGCTCCAAAACATATGAAGCGAGGTCTTGACGGACAGACACGTGATCAAAAGTTAAGCCCATTACATTCTTTATTTGATGGGGTTATAGTATTTCTCGTCTTTTGTCATACGCACAATAACCATTTTAAAAACCTTTTGTTTTTATGGTGAGTCAAGACCTCAGCACATGTGTTGGGTTTGGGAATCAATATAGCTGACAGGCGAGCGTAGGTACCGCCTGAAATTTATGAACTTCGCACTTATGAAATCTTTAGAAATATTTTTTGTTACTTAACCTTTTTTTTTGCACCTCGTGTCCAATTTGGCGCGCCCGGGTACACAAACTTGACTTACAAGCTAGGCAATAATTTAGTACAATGTTAAATTAAGAAAATCGTGAAATACGAATTCTAAAGTGATACCGTATTTTAGGCTAGAATAATAGACTGTATTAGTTTATCCCACCCTCCTATATATAACATACAAACGTTTCCCTAAAGCTTAGCTATTTATAGCTTACAATGGTGTTAAATTCGCGTGTGACTTCAAAAGTCCAAATTATCAAACCAAAACGCAGCCGGATACAGCTTCCAATGGAGATCCCTGAAATATACGGAAAGATCTCACCAGATTTTCGACGTCACCAAGATCCTCGGCCAGCAGGTCTAGATCAGGAACACACGTATGCCACTTTACCACCGTTTTAAGGTGTTTTAATTTTCACCCACTACAATATTATTGATCGAAGACTACAAACAACGAGCGCAACACCGTTCGTATTTCAAATTCGAGTTTCAAACTCCGAGTCAGCCATGTGTTGTGCACATTGCATCAAATAAAAACAAAGGCGGGACGCGACACGTCTGTCCTCTTCGGCGGTCACTATGCCTGTCGAATGTGAGTATTATGAATATGATTTAATTATTTTTTCAAACATTTATTTTATTAAAATAGAACTGCTGATCCTTGTAGTTATTTTTTTAAACGTATTATAGACCTAAATAGAAGAAAAAATTATAATTATAATTTCGAAGTCCTAGATTTTAAATGATGAATATAACATTATATTATCCTTATATGTAACAGTTCTATTTTCATTATAATTTTGTTTCTAAATCGTATTCGTATTTTGCTAGTAGCCTACAGTACTCCTTTTTAGGGTTCCGTAGCCAAATGGCAAAAAACGGAACCCTTATGGATTCGTCATGTCTGTCTGTCCGTCCGTCCGTATGTCACAGCCACTTTTTTCCGAAACTATAAGAACTATACTGTTGAAACTTGGTAAGTAGATGTATTCTGTGAACCGCGGTAAGATTTTCACACAAAAATAGAAAAAAAAAACAATAAATTTTGGGGTTCCCCATACTTACAACTGAAACTCCAAAAATTTTTTTTCATCAAACCTGTACGTGTGGGGTATCTATGGATAGGTCTTCAAAAATGATATTGAGGTTTCTAATATCATTTTTTTCTGAACTGAATAGTTTGCGCGAGAGACACTTCCAAAGTGGTAAAATGTGTGTCCCCCCCTCTAATTTCTAAAATAGGAGAATGATAAAATTAAAAAAAATATATATAATGTACATTACCATGTAAACTTCCACCGAAAATTGGTTTGAATGAGATCTAGTAAGTAGTTTTTTTTTAATACGTCATAAATCGAAAACCGCAATTTACCTTTCACAAAGTTACAACGAACTACAAGAACTTTTATATTATGTTACTTGCTGCTACGGAACCCTTCATGGGCGAGTCCGACTCGCACTTGGCCGGTTTTTTTGTTTTAGAGAAATTACCTACTGTGACTCGGAGGGTCACTAAATAAGGAAGAGGGTAGCCTTGATGGTGGAATGCCCCAGCTGGTCAGTGAATATGAAACAAGTGGTTATATACCAACGAGATATTTTGCCGAATTATTCGACACGTAAATAAAAGTCTCATTTCGAGATATAACTTGGGCCTATAAGTTTGCTAATCCGATGCGATACACTATCAGCTATTGGGCCTTATTAAAATACTGTCAATTTTAGCAACGGTTTGAGCCGACCAAGGTCATACGTAATTACGTACTCTGCGTGTGTGAAAAAGCGATATGTTTTTGTTTCGCTCGACACCAGTGTATAAATTCGGTTTATTCCCAATAGTCCCCTCTAGCCCTGTCCTCCGGGGTGACTGCTGGGAATTGTCTTCCCAGTTTTCACCGGGGTGACAATTTGTGCCGACTGTTCCCTTTGAAAACTGACTAGAGGGGACAAATGGGAAGTCTGATCTACGATTCCTTCCTTCCCAGAAAAAAAAAATGTAATTACCATAGATTTCAGCTTTTTTATTTCCTATGCTACATAGAATCAAATAAAAAAATTAACACAATGTCAACACGCTTACAACATTAGAAAAATATTAACTATTAAGTAAGTAAATAAAAATGTCAAAAAAGTTATATCGAACAAAAAAAACAAATCACAAGGCACAAAATCAATGAGCAAGATTTCAAATAAGCATGCGACACAGTATAATTAATATAATACTGTGCATGCGACTTATAAGCACGTGTAACTTTACCCTTAGTGATTATCTGTGATTAATGTGATTATACGATTAGTATTAATTAAAGTTAATAATCTGTGATTGTATCTATTAAAGGAAACATAATGTTGTTTTTTTTTATTTGATTCTTTATTGCTTTTTTGACATTTTTATTTACTTACTTACTTAATCTATCTATACTTATAATAAATCTGTAGAGAGGTCAATTCTGTAAGTACATGAAATATATTTTCAAAATAACTATCAGGGGGTGATTAGTGATCGATACTGATGCCAAAAATGCAATCAGTAAAATTTTTGTCTGTCTGTCTGTCTGTCTGTCGGTCTGTATGTTCCTTATAGAAACAAAAACTACTGGACGGATTTTAACGAAACTTGGTACAATTATTCTTCATACTCCTGGGCAGGTTATAGTATACTTTTCATCACGCTACAATCAATAGGAGCAGAGTAGTGAAGGGAAATGTTGGGAAAATGGGAGAAGTTACTCCATTTTTTAAGCTTCCGTCGCGTGTGCAACCGTAATGGTTAAAGTTACATAGAAATCATGTATGACGGAAATATTCTACATAAAATTGTCTAAAAAATATCCCGCAACAGCATATGTCTATCTTTTATGGTTGACTCACAATAACACGTGTAACTCCTGATAGCTTGGCAGTTCGGAGCATTCTGATTATATTTGTTTACTCTTACGTTTATAATACTCTCACTCATCCCTAATTTAAAAAAGTTAACATTATTACCTATTCAATAAAAAAAGAATCATAGAAATCGGTATAGAAACACCAAACATATACATGAAATAAGCCATCGCCATCGTGAATACTGATTCATGCTATAAGGATTATTTTTGTGTAACGGTTGCCGCGCTCGACACGGGTCGCGGCGGCGGTAGCCCGGTAGGGTATAAAAAGGCGGGGGGAGGTCCGAGTCCGAGAGCGAGCTTCATTTAAGAGGAGGCTCCCTAAATTTTACGTTAATTTGCATTAATATTCTGAAACAGTCACACATACAATCAAAATGGAACTTTAGTATATGATTCATTGGATCTTTTTCTTTCCATGTACAAGACAGTTACGTAATTGTAACATTTTCGCTCGATTCATATTTTATTCAAAAATCATGTCTTTTTTAAAGATTATTACTTTTTTTTTTCAAGACTACTTGGCCTTTATGTCTAAAATAAATGTTAACAGTAAGAAAATATAGTTTACTATCCAGCCACAAGATATTTTTTCTCTAGATCAATTATTACTTTAGTTATAAACAAAATAAGAATTGAGACTTACGACATTTAGTTTCGAGCTCGAACGCGATCAAAGAGCGCACGCGGTATTCAACCTTATTACGGCTACGTTAGCGTCTTTCACCATAGCGGTCTAACCGGTCTCTCATCTCTCTCTCTCATGCGTAGAAATTATTTTAGAGTGCCTGGTCTTAATATTTGGCTGTTGATGCGTTCAGAGCGTTCGACCTTATTGACAGACTATAATTGATATTAGAAACCGTGCTTATCAGCGCGACTTTTAGTCTTTAAATAGTTTATTTGAATTTCTTTTGTTGTTATTTTGTAAAATAGGTATGAGTTGTTTTGGTAGTGTTTAAATATTCGTTCAAATTAAAAATTATTAAGCGTAGGTACTTTTATTAATTAAAGTAGTTATAAGTATTTGTTTTTAAGTGAAGTAGGTATAGGTAGATAGTATTGCACAGGCGTTTCAGCTTTATTTTCATTTCTTTTTTGTTGTGAGTTGTATATATTTCTGGTTATAATTCTATAAGAATATTTTAGTTTAAATAGTCACTTAGATTTTAAGTGTAAGGTAGCTAAAGTTAGGACCACGTATTAGTTGTTTTGGTAGTGTTTAAATATTCGTTCAAATTACAAATTATTAAGCGTAGGTACTTTTATTAATTAAAGTAGTTATAAGTATTTGTTTTTAAGTGAAGTAGGTATAGGTAGATAGTATTGCACAGGCGTTTCAGCTTTATTTTCATTTCTTTTTTGTTGTGAGTTGTATATATTTCTGGTTATAATTCTATAAGAATATTTTAGTTTAAATAGTCACTTAGATTTTAAGTGTAAGGTAGCTAAAGTTAGGACCACGTATTAGTTGTTTTGGTAGTGTTTAAATATTCGTTCAAATTAAAAATTATTAAGCGTAGGTACTTTTATTAATTAAAGTAGTTATAAGTATTTGTTTTTAAGTGAAGTAGGTTTAGGTAGATAGTATTGCACAGGCGTTTCAGCTTTATTTTCATTTCTTTTTTGTTGTGAGTTGTATATATTTCTGGTTATAATTCTATAAGAATATTTTAGTTTAAATAGTCACTTAGATTTTAAGTGTAAGGTAGCTAAAGTTAGGACCACGTATTAGTTGTTTTGGTAGTGTTTAAATATTCGTTCAAATTACAAATTATTAAGCGTAGGTACTTTTATTAATTAAAGTAGTTATAGGTATTTATTTTGAAATTTTACACAATTATTCCCTTTCTAATGTAGACAAGGAATTAGGAAGGATTTTTTTAAATTCAACCCCTAAGGGAGTTAAATAGGGGATGAAAGTTTGTATGAAAGTCCGTCAGTTTTAAAGTTGGGATCTTCAAATTTTGTGTTTAGGCTGACGACTAAAAATTAATATATACGTGTCTCAGCGTTTTTGATAATTCCAACCCCAAAGGGTTAAAAAGGGGGATGAAGTTGTGTATGAAAGTCCGTCAGTTTAAAAGTTAGGGTCTTCAAATTTTGTATTTAGGCCAACGATTGAAAATTAATTTATACGTGTCTCAGCGTTTTTGATAATTTCTCCCCCAAAGGGGGATGAACGGACTGACTGAAATATCAACGCACAGTCTAAACCGCCGGTCCTAGGGACATGAGTTTTGGAGGTTGTGTTCTTTGTGCAGAGTAGGTATCAAATAAGAAGGGGTTTTTGGAAATTCAACCTTTAAGAGGGTGAAAAGGGGGGATTTTGTTTGTATGAAAAATCTTATTTATTGAGTTAATAACCTTGAAACTTGGCACGAATACTTATCTAAGTAAATTATGAAGTATGAAATTTTTCGTTTTTCTAAAATACCCCCTAAAGAGGTAATGGGGGGGTGTTAAAATTTGTATGGAAGAATTTTAACGCCCTGTCCGATTAACTTGAAACTCAGTATTTATACTAAGGACTAAAAATAATTAATAACATGTATCAGGGTTTTTCAAAAATCTACCCCTAACTGTATGAAAAGAGGTAGTTAATTTTAAAGGGGAGGATTTTACTGCGTGGCTTGATTAGCTCGAAAATTGGTATAAATAAACTTTGAGTCAAGTTATGAACACAAACGATTTTTCAAAATTCTACCCCTGTGGGGGTGAAAAGCGGGGATAGTTTCTTTGAAAAATCTGATTCCTTTGTTCTATAAACTTAAAAATTGGCCCGAATACTTATTTATTTAAGTTAATTATAAAGATCATACCAACATACATTTTCGAAACTTTTAGAGGAAAGTACGAATTTCACGCGGACGAAGTCGCGGGCAGAAGCTAGTAGTTAATATTTTTCTAATGTTGTAAGCGTGTTGACATTGTGTTAATTTTTTTGTTTCTATGTAGCATAAGAAATAAATAAGCTGAAATCTATGGTAATTACATTTTCTTTTCTGGGAAGGAAGGAATCGTAGCAAATGCCACAACTGACAATCAGACTTCACATTTGTCCCCTCTTGTCAGTTTTCAAAGGGAACAGTCGGCACAAATTGTCACGCCCGTGACAACTGGGAAGACAATTCCCAGCTGTCACCCCGGAGGACAGGGCTAGAGGGGACTATTGGGAATAATCCATAAATTCTGAGGTGTGCGTTCTGTGTTAATACATCATTTATACACACATATGTAGGTACGGCCTGTACCGCGTGTTGACAGCAAAACGATCCTTACGGTGCTACTCCACTTTTGACCGTTTACTGTACCTTCATCAAAATTTACATTGATTTTGTAATAAATAAATGATGCACTTTGACTGTTGACCTAGCCTTCATCAGTTATTTTGAACTGATTTAGTTGCATGAAACCGTCCCGTAGTAATAGCTGTTGCCGCACTGCCGCACCGTCATATCGCGCGTAGTTTGTGAACCACGTTATGCAGAATAGAGTAAATGTTTATTTAATTACTTTATTTTCTCAAATTGATTTAACTATTCCGGGGTACAAAATTTCTTCAGCAGACATCTTCTGTCTCCCATTGAAGCTGTGGCAGATATTTTTTATAGCACCTTATATAATTATGTATATTTTTTATTTTATTAGAAATGGGTTTGCTCTTGACTCTAGTCTAGGTCAGAGGTAGGTAATAATAATTACTTTATAATTATATTTACGTATAGTAAAGTAATTATTATTCTTATTTTGCGAAATATTTATATTTGTACTATTTACAAAATGATTTCATTCAGAAATCATTAAAAACGTGAACTTTTGGATTTTATTCGAAAAAAAAATAACGTGTAGGGTGTCCACCCGTCAGTCCCGTCACAAGACCCTGCAAGAGCCTCCGAGACACTGACGTCACCTGACATGACGTGTCGCGTCCCGAGTACGTGTCAGCATCAGGCATGACGGGGATGCTTCTCGTGGAGTTTCAATTTATTATTTAAAAATATTAAAAGAAATAAAAAAGACAATACAAATAGTTAAATACCTACGCCATTAAGTATTTTTTGGTACCTACAAAATTCATGCCGAATTATTCAGCCGTTACCATTTAGGTTGAAGAGGACCTGTTTACTACGATTTTTTACCAAAATTTATTAAAATTGTAAACAATAAGTACAATGTATTTGTGATAAACTTAAGTACCTACCTATTACATGTATTTTTTGTATGGAAAACGCACAAAAGGATTCATCTACAGACTTCTTTAACCTTTTGAACGCCATTGTCACATATTATATGTGACAAACGAAATATTAAGCCCGTCACACACCTAGCTATAACATATATTAATATACCGTACTCTAATAATAAAATTATATTATAATATATATTTTGCCTTTATTTTCATTGATGGTCGGCCTAGCTATAATATAAATTACAGTATAGGTTGGAGA
Organism: Amphipoea lucens; assembly: GCA_947508005.1. Taxonomy (NCBI): domain Eukaryota; kingdom Metazoa; phylum Arthropoda; class Insecta; order Lepidoptera; family Noctuidae; genus Amphipoea; species Amphipoea lucens. Next base: position 20,988,522 of record OX382373.1, on the reverse strand, counting down.
CGTCACAGAAATATATATCATAGCTGCGTGTGCGGTCGCTCGAAAATTAGTATAAAAAATGTATCGTAATATGTCTAGCTACACTTTATATTAATATACATTATAGCTAGGTGTGTGACGGGCTTTACCCTGAACGCCAACGTCACAAATAAGAGGTCGCACGGGTCGCACCATATTATGAAATAAATATCATTCCTTTTGTGTGTTTTTTTTTATATAATTTAAAAGTTTAAGCTTTCGGTCTATATTGCATTGCATGAAACTAATATAAATAAACCACCAATATCGAGAAATTTGTTGTTTTAAGTGTGTGTGTGTGTGTTGTTTTGTTAAAGTGGCCTGGCGTCAGGGGTACGGCGATACGTTTATACTCTGGCGTTCAAAAGGTTAAACGTAACGGTATTTTTGGGATTTTAATAATGTAATACCCTTTAGTGGAAAATAAATTATTGTAGCGATCCTCCTAAATGCACCTTATTATAATTTCGATTCGGCAGCGTATCGAATGGTTGTACTGTGCATAGGTAGAATTTTGATGTATCGTGTGAATGCTAGGTACTCACTCAGGGCCGTCTGTTCCGAGCTCAGTGGCTGCTGGCACTTCAGCAAACTGAACGCCAGTGGAGGAGACCTCGGCTGCTGATGATGTTGCAGCACGTTGTCTGCAATCAAACTTAAGATCAAGAAATCGAAATAGGTGACAATACTAATTGTAAGGCCGCAGTGTGTGCGGCTGCGGGGTCTGCCCCTTCGACTGCCTACCCCTCGTACCTTATCCCTTTGCCACCTAAAGAATCTTACAGCTTCTCTACAGTTTATCGTTGTCCTTATTATTTAGAACCACCACACAATCAGCGCCTCCCGCGGCCGGGCGGGACTCGATTAGGCGTCCTAGGCAAAAATCATTGATCACCCATTTGTGCCAAGTTAGTCCATACGATACTAGTCCTTTCACATTGGTGCCAAGTTAGTTCATACGATATCTACTAGTCCTTTCAAATTGGTGCCAAGTTAGTTCACACGATACTAGTCCTTTCACATTGGTGCCAAGTTAGTTCACACGATACTAGTCCTTTCACAGTTATTCTACCTCTGACAGCAGCAACCCAACAGCAACCTTAGGTATTGAAGCGAGAATAAAGATTATTAATTGATATCTATGTAGGTATGAACGTAAACGAAGCAAAAGGAGTAAGGTCGCCAGCCGTAGTCAAACTCAAACTCAAAGCATTTATGTCAATTAAACCAATTACAGGCACTTTTGAATTGTCAAGGGGTCGGTCAGTCAGAAAGATGAAGCTAGTTGCCCATTCCAAAGCGTAGGTACCTATGGAGAAGAACGGGCAAGAAACTCCATGGACACTCTTTTAAATCAAAATAATATGGTTACAAAGTCTTGGTTACATCATTCATGTTAAAAAGTATACATGTGAGAACGATGCAGAATGTTAAAAGCGTCCATAATGAAACGATGAGAAAACAACAAATCAAATATTAAATTAAAATAAAAATAAGCCATGGCAGCAAAGTGATGACCAGTCCCTACTGACGGCGCCCGTTCACGAACATGACGCATGTATTAGAACCATTCAGCTCAACCATTTTGAAGGGAGCTAAATGATCCAACACATGCGCCACCATCAGCGAGACATTTGAGTGAGCATGACATACTCTCAGCCGCCAGGACACATTTAAGTCAATGAAAGACGTACCATTACTACGAGTACGTACGACGTACGTAGTAATGGTAGCTTTATAGTATGTACAGTCGCCAGCAAAATTGCATGGGTACCTTAGTGTCTATTTTCCCGTGAACGTTTGAATTCAAGTTTTCGAAAATAAACTAGATGGCGTTGGTTTCTTCACAACTATGACTAATTTACGAAACGTAAGTAAGGAGTAAGGAAGAAACGAAGGAATTACAAGGCTAATACATTTATCTAATTGTTACATTACAATTACCAGCATACGTAGCTTAGATGATAAAAATAATAATAGAAACCGATAGGAATATATTTATTAAGCTAACGAGTGGGTATTTTAATAATTAATTTAATATTCGAATTGGTAGGTAGTTACTTAGCAACAGGAAAAAAGAGCAGATTCATTGCAGGTAAACAGGCTCGCCTTGTGGGCTCGCAAAAAAAGGCACTATAAAAAATTATAGAGGTTTATTTCTTACAGTTTATTATTCAAATTTAATAGTCAGTTTATTAAATATTATAGGTATAACATTATAATATTATGAAGTTATTGAGGCGATAGCTTAAGTATTCGTTTCCAAAATCGGAAAGAGGATTGAAGCTTAATGTAACCTCAATAAAAACAAACAGGAGACCAGGTTATTTTATTACAAAGGTCAAACGGATTAAATGGATACTAAATAAGTAGGCTAAAAACTACAAAATTGCACAAAACCATATCAAATGGTTAGTAGGCAACATAAAAAACTAAAAACTATGTTGTTTAAACTTAGTGTTCATAACTTTTTAAATTATTAAAAATACGTAAGTTATAGTTTATACACACATAACCAGGTCTCCAGTCAATATAAATATCTAATATTATCTAAGTATAATTATTTAGCTCGTAGCTACGTAACCACTTGTGTATCGCGTATTATTTCGACGCCACAAACATAAGCGTCCCGTGTTCACTGGATTTAAAAGTTTTTTCATCTGTAAAGTTTATGTGATCCAAAGCGAACTGTAATCTTGCCCTTTTATGGTTTTCCGTGAGCAAGGGTTTCACAGCATGCCTCCGCGGCACAGTTTTGACGCGGCTCCGTGTCAAAACTTGTGTCAAATAAACCAGCATAGTGGTTCAGCGGCAGAAATCCATTTTCTTCATACTGCCTTATCATGGTTTGATGCTGCAATGTGTTTTATAAGTCGTGGTCTACCAGTTCTTTGATGGTGTTTCAAAGAACCCTCCTCTTCAAATCGTCGTACTCAAAGAACAACTGTTTTTCTCTGCAACAATAAAACAGAAATATATAATACCCAATAACGATTATTATGTAGTATAAGTAACAAAAAAATAATGCAGTTTTTAATATAAAAGTGTAAAAATAAAACTACTTACGTTTACACCGGTCTCTGGCTATTTCTGACAAGTTTTTGGCTTGATTATTCAAAGCAATTATTTGAGCTCTTGTAACGAAATCAATATTATAACTCGTGCTCGTTTTGGTAAAATAAGTAACCCGCCTGATCATAAATAAAAACTGAACAAAAGGCACTCGAACGAGGTAATCGAAATGAACTTAGCGAACGATCAATTGAGCTGTCATAAATCTTCGATCTAAGTATTCATACCACCTACCAATTATTTATAAATCCATATTCAACCTACCCTCTCAAGTTTGAAAACTAAAACTTAGAAAATCAGATACCTACCTACTTATAAATTGATATTCAATTTAACATAGTAGGTTAATAATTAGGAACAATTTTCTTTAAAAGAAACTATTAATTATAAATTGTTTGAATGTTTGAAGAGACAAAAAGAAACTGCAAAAATATTTTATCATATAAAGCAAAGCAACGCCATCTAATAACAGCATAATTCAATTTTGTTAGTCGTTAACTGGTGTTACGCTAGATGGCGTCATTTCTCGCTTCATACGATTTTGTTTCTGTACTACCCATGCACTTTTGCAGCCTACCGTACATAGTACTCACACATGTGCTATGCAATTATACAATACTAGGAGATTGAATTTATACAATGCAAAGATAGACTTACAATCTTCAGCAGCTCCAACAGTTTTTAAAGTGTTAATCAAATAGTTGTGGTTGTGGAGCAGGACCAGCATTGAGCCAGGCATTTTTATCAGCGATGTAATCCCTTAACTTATAATATGCCTGCCTGCATAGTGTGCGTTTAAGGCGACTACACGACCTAAAGCGCGGTCACTGTCGGACTGCATAGAAAAGAAAGAGAAGCGCGATGACACAACCGTGGTAATTTATTGCAAATATGAAGCAATTATCTATTTACAAAAACTCTCAAACACCAAACAAATAAAAACCGTATACTAAAATTCGGGGAATTAAATTGTCTTTTAGATGGTGAAAGTTTTATGAAAATACACCCGATAGTGTTTGCGTGATTATCTTTTTTATGTCCGCGGTAGACATTACTTTACAAATTAATTACACTATGTTAAAAAAATATAATTGCAAATATTCACATATCAAATTACGAAGCAAATGGTCTAGTATAACATTTATTTTTTTCAAAGAAATCAGTCCGGTCGATTAGACGTGATGTTGAATTTAAAATCATTAGAAGTCGTATATCTGCGCCTTAATACAAGACTTGAATTTTGTCTCATTCAGTTGAAGAATGTGGGGAGGTATTTTATTATAACATTTTAAACAGTACCCCATAAAAGATGAGTCTACTTTAGCTAGTCTAAAACCTGGTTGAACTAATAGGTCCCTATTTCTAGTACTATAATTATGTCTCTCACCTCTTTTACTAAAAAGATGTAAATTTTTCCTTACATACATGATATTTTCGTAGATATATTGACAAGGTACCGTCATGATGTTAATTTCTTGAAACCGTTCCCTTAGTGAATCGCGCCTGCGGAGATTATAAATGGCTCTGATAGCTCTTTTCTGCAGAATAAAAATAGAATCGATGTCTGCAGCCCGTCCCCAAAGCAAAATACCGTAAGACATGATACTATGGAAATAACTAAAATAGACCAGTCTCGCGGTATCTGCATCAGTAAATTGACGGATTTTTCTCACAGCATAAGCTGCTGAACTTAGCCGTCCTGCAAGAGATGTTAATTGCGGACCCCATTGTAGCCTTGAGTGAAGCGTAATCCCTAGGAAAACAGTTCTATCGACGAATTCAAGTTTCTCTTGATTCAATATTATCTCACAATCACTACCTTTGACATTTGGTAAAGAAAATCTTATGCACTTAGTTTTTTTTCCGTTTAATATTAAATTATTAGCAGTGAACCAATTTTGGACCTGCAGTAGGGCGTTATTTACGTCGTCAAAATTTGTAGCACGTCTATTTACCTTAAAAATTAAGGAAGTGTCATCAGCAAATAGCACCATTTGTGGTTGATTTTTAGGGTTCCGTAGCCAAATGGCAAAAAACCGAACCCTTATGGATTCGTCATGTCTGTCTGTCCGTCCGTCCGTATGTCACAGCCACTTTTTTCCGAAACTATAAGAACTATACTGTTGAAACTTGGTAAGTAGATGTATTCTGTGAACCGCAGAAGATTTTCACACAAAAATAGAAAAAAAACAATAAATTTTGGGGTTCCCCATACTTACAACTGAAACTTTTTTCTGAACTGAATAGTTTGCGCGAGAGACACTTCCAAAGTGGTAAAATGTGTGTCCCCCCCCCTCTAACTTCTAAAATAAGAGAATGATAAAATTAAAAAAATATATATAATGTACATTACCATGTAAACTTCCACCGAAAATTGGTTTAAACGAGATCTAGTAAGTAGTTTTTTTTAATACGTCATAAATCGAAAACCGCAATTTACCTTTCACAAAGTTACAACGAACTACAAGAACTTTTATATTATGTTACTTGCTGCTACGGAACCCTTCATGGGCGAGTCCGACTCGCACTTGGCCGGTTTTTTAATAAATGGAGTAGATCATTAATATACACTAAAAAGAGGAAAGGACCCAAAATCGAGCCTTGTGGCACACCTATTTTTACAGTTAAACCATGTGAATTGACACCATTTATTTGAACTTGCTGTTGTCTATCATTTAAATAAGAACTAACTAAACTGAGCGCAAGTTTTCCAAGTTCGTAATGCTCAAGTTTCAAAAGCAAGGTTTCGTGATCGACGCAATCAAATGCCTTGGAGAGGTCACAAAAGATTCCTATGGCGTCTTGGGCCTCTTCCCACGCGTTAAAAATGTGTTTTAATAAGGTTACACCGGCGTCGGTCGTACAACGTCCTTTGGTAAAACCATACTGTTGATCGTGAAGGATTTTATTCGTGTTAAAATGATTGAGCATTTGATTAAGCATTATCTTTTCACACCTTGCTGAAAACCGGCAACACGGATACGGGTCTATAATTATTAGTGTCTTTACTGTCCCTAGGTATTACCTTACTGTAATATTTCATTAAATCGGGGAAGACTCCTTGATCAACACACGAATTAAATACTAAGGCTAAGTAAGGCGCAATAGTCTCAATTATGGAGGTACACACTTTAATGGACATTCCCCAAAGATCTTCGGTCAATTTGATCTTAATTTGCTTAAAAGCTTTTATTACTACTGCAGGGTTAATATGTTTAAATTGAAATTCAACCGGGCAGGCTTGAACGTTCGCTCTTAATAAATCAATTGATACGCCGGGTGATGAATTTAAGGCTTCCGTGGTTTTTGATGGTATATTAGTAAAGAAATTCAGTGAAAGTGGCGGTGTCGCCTTGTACTTTCTGCCACCGTCGCGCGTCGCGGGAAGAAGGCGTGACATATTTATGTATGTAATAAAGATAATTGTGATTTTGTCAGACTTGACGATGGTTGCAACCCAACATAACCTTACCAATACGCGCGACCACGCGCTTGTGAACTCTGAATACTAAGCATCAACAGCATTCAACTTCCACGAAATTACCCAACCGCGCGGCGGCGGCGGCCGTACGAAAGTTTAATTCATACGAAATTCGTACGAAAGTTTAATTGCATTCCCCTCCCAACCCGCTCCAGATGCTCCACCCAAGCAACACTTATGTGTTGTCTGGCTTATGCCAGACAACAGAATAAATGTGTACTAAAAAGCAGTTTACAGCTTTATTACATAGTTATTAAAGCTTACGGGACAGACAAATGCTGTATTGAATGGTTTTTGGGCTATTATTACTTTTTAAGCTTATTAAGTTTTCATAGCTCTGATTTCCTTTTTTGAAGCTTAATATTGGTCATAAACAGAACTATTAAAGATAGGTACGCTATTCAGTTTAAGGCATCCGAGACCACTGAATGCTGCATAATAGCTGATTTGATAGCATTTATCTGCTTAACTTTGGTATCGATTTGCACTATACTGCTTGATGCTGAATAACCTATGTTCTGTTCTCTTCAAGCTATATTGCACTTCAATCATAACCACTTATTCAGTAGCTGAATATTTGAGGCTTATTTAGTTTTTTCAAAGCAGAAGGCTTTATAATCGAAAATGAGTAATCTCTTTCAACTACCTTAAAGCGCTTTAAGCGCACGATTACCATCATAGAATAGAACAATTCTGTATACATAACAATATGTACACCATATAAATTACAGACATAAATATAGAAACTTTACAATGGGAACTTTACATATACAGCTAATAGCGTTAAAAGTATGAAATGAAGATTTATACAGAAGATAACTGGATATTGAAGAGTCGTAAGGCTGTTTTAACTCTACGGAAGTAAGTCCGCCGTAAAGTAGGTTATATTCAAATAAACCATGCCAGTACATATTATAACCTTTTTGATAAAAATATAAACGATGCAATATCTAATCAAAAACTGCGTTTTATTAATAGAGCCACTTTTAAAATGGTGCACAGCATTAGCCATGTTGTTTTTGCACGCTGAAATTCCCAAAAGCATTGAAAATTTTTCACTGGTCATACCTAGCCAATTAAAAAACCCTTTTTTGGGTTCCGCAGCCAAATGGCAAAAAACGGAACCCTTATGGATTCGTCATGTCTGTCTCAAACTCAAAGCATTTATTTCAATTAAACCATTACAGGCACTTTTGAATTGTCAAAATTAAGTAGTCGGTCAGTTAGTCAGAAAGTTGAAGCTAGTTGCCCATTCCAAAGCGTAGATCTCTATGGAGAAGAACGGGCAAGAAACTCCATGGACACTCTTTTTAAATCAAGATATTACAAAATCCTTGGTACATTATTCGAGTTGCTTCTATATGTGAGAACAATGTAAAAAAAAACACATCGTCTGTCTGTCCGTCCGTATGTCACAGTCACAGCCACTTTTTTCCGAAGCTATAAGAACTATACTGTTGAAACTTGGTAAGTAGATGTGTTTTGTGAACCGCATTAAGATTTTCACACAAAAATAGAAAAAGACAATAAATTATGGGGTTCCCCATACTTAGAATTGAAACCCAATTTTTTTTTTTTAATCAAACCCGGTGGTGGACCGACGACCTTGTGAAGGCCGCAGGAACTCGTTGGATGCGAGAAGCACAAAACCGGTCGACGTGGAGGTGCTTGGGGGAGGCCTATGTCCAGCAGTGGACGTCTTTCGGCTGAAATGATGATGAAACCCATACGTGTGGTGTGGGGTATCTATGGATAATATGTATTCAAAAATGATATTGAGGTTTCTAATATCATTTTTTTTCTACGCTGAATAGTTTGCGCGGAGACACTTCCAAAGTGGTAAAATGTGAGCACCCCCCCCCCCCCTCTAACTTCTAAAATACGAGAATGATAAAACTAAAAAAAATATATGATATACATGACCATGTAAACTTCCACCGAAAGTATAACTAAGTAAGTATAGGTTCACAATTTCTTAAGGGTTATTTGCAAAATTGTCTCCATATAAGCACAGAATACTTCATAGTACTACGTAATATATATATATTATATAAGTACGAAAATAATCTAAATACTGAATAATGACTGATTAACTGAATTTGAACAATTCCAGCTGGTTAAAAGAGTTGTAGGTATTAGCTGTTCAAAAGATAGATCAGCTATTATACAGACGATACATATTAAGCTTGTTGTACGTTTATTCAGCTACTATGTTGCGATTATTTTGCTATTATTCAAATTAAAGCTCTTTATTTTGTGCCCAAATTCCTTGAATAACATCTGTGTAAGCGCTTATCCAGACATTAACCAGTCAACTATGTCAGCTTGAAGTTTACAGAAACGCTTTTATACAATTATACACTGGTCATCAAAAAAATCGGCCCACCTGCAGTTTTACCGCAAATCACGTTTTTTCTTCATCGAAACAAAACATAATGGTTTAGTACTGATATGTTTAATTGGACTTGTTTATTTACACCAACTTTAGCACAATATAAACATAAAAATTATAAAAAAAAAGAAATTTGATTATAAAAACTAAAAAGAATAATTTTACACTGTTTTTGATTAATCTTAAACACGCTCTAATTTTTCAGTCTTAGGTGTTATGAACACATTTTTTGCAGTTTAATATTGAGTATTCTCCCCTCTTGCTCGAATGACGGCCTGCATTCGCCGTTTTAGCGACCTAATCAAGGTTTTGATGGTCTCTTGAGGGATTCGGTTCCATTCTTCCCTGATAGCAATTTCTAGGTCTCCTAAGGATGTAGGGGCTGTATTACGGGCTCTAACCTTTTGTTTTAGGGTGTCCCATATGTGCTCTATAGGGTTAAGATCAGGGCTTCTCGCTGGCCACGACATAACCCGAATGCCGACCTCTTCAAGATAATCGGTGACAATACGCGCTACGTGTGGCCGTGCATTATCATGCATTAATTCAAAATTTTCGCCAATATAGCCGGCATATGGTACCACATGGTCTTCCAAGATCCCTGTGATGTAGCGTATCGCAGTTAAAGCACCACTTCTTATGAAAACCAGCTCCGTGCGTCCAGTTAAAGATATCCCAGCCCAAAACATTACAGAGCCCCCACCATAACTGACTGTTTCTCTTATGCAACACTGGGCATAACGTTCACCTGGCCGTCGCATGACATTACGGCGTCCACCAGAACCGTATAAAGCCATCCGACTCTCATCGCTAAAAAGAACTGACTCCCATTGGCCGATAGTCCAGTTGACGTGATTCTGCGCAAATTGAATTCTGGCTTGTCGATGAGCTGTGGTCAATTGTGGCCCTGTTGCTGGCTTGTGTGGCCTTAAATTCTGCTCACGTAGTCTCCTCCTTACAGTACTGTCACTTATAGCCACACCCCGATCTTCACGTAAGCGTCGCTGGAGATCAACGCCAGAAAGGTGTCGATTTCGTAAAGCTGATACCACTATAAAGCGGTCATCCCTTTGAGTTGTTACCCTATGTCTTCCAGATCCAGATCTTCTTCGATACTGCCCAGTCTCCAGAAATCTTTGGTAAACTCGCCGAACTGCAGAACGGCTGAGATTTAACCTCCTGGCCACGACACGTTGACTTAAGCCTTGTTGCAGCAAAGCCACAACTTGGGCCGCTTCAGCTTCAGTAGTGTCCATTATTTTTACACAGAATTATTCGAAACTACAGCCTCAGCAATTAAACTTAACGGTATTAACTTTAAATCCCTAGAAAAACTCTGTTTCTGACTGAAAGAACGGGTCGGTTTGCTCCGATGTATAACCGTCAAATCGGCACTCAACAGTATTTCTGTATAAAAAATTATTTACCTTCAAGTGCAATAAGATTTATGACAAACAAGACGTCAATCATCATAATATCGACCCTCAAAATAATAAACAAACATGTGAAACAGCTTATCTATGAAACAATCGATCGTTATTGAACAAAAAGTGGGTGGGCCGATTTTTTTGATGACCAGTGTATATTGTTCAGCCAATCTGTGTTGCTTGGGCAGTCATTGCTAATGCTAAGTCGCTTGCTCGCTCATTTAATTTGAAATGTAGGTTGCACAATCAGCAGAGCCTACTTTGCCGTAAAAAGGCGGTCCACGCGCGGTAGCAACCGCCGCGGGGCCGCACCGCGCCGCGCCCGCGCCGCGCGCCGGCTCGTGTCGGAACCAAGAAAATCGTGGTCAAATAAGCGCGCCCTAAGGATAAGGGGCTTACAGGACCTAAACGCAAAAAACGCAAGTTTTAGAAACAATAAAAGTATATGATCGACTACAGTAAACAAAATCAATAAAAAATGTATGATATTCTTCAGGATAAGTATAATGATGCTAGGTAGATAGTGTTGAAAATGTCGCAGTCAACTGGTTTACCAGTTGACTGCGACATACCTACATACAAACATTATGATTTTTTGTCAGATTATTCTACAAGCAACATCATAGAAATGTAAAAAACATACATATGTATATCTATGAGCAACATACTAAAACTCTAGTGTTTTTATTTTTTAGTCAAAACAATAGATAATTTCGTAAATAGAAAATTGCTTCATATTTTTCAATAAATTACCAGTGTTGTGTCATCTCATCGCGCTTCTCTTTCTTTTCTATGCAGTCCGACAGTGACCGCACTTTAGGTCATGATTGTAGTCCTTCTAAGGGTAGGTAGATAAAAAGATGCATGGAGCAACGTCGGTTTCCTGTTAGTCGAGCTCGACTTGCGTACATTCACAGTCGGCACTCCGGCACAGCAGTATATACTGTGCCAGCGGCCTGCCTGCACACTGACACACTCGCTCACTACGGTCAGTCGAGCAAAACCGTCAGATAAACTTGCCTGCGAACATACTATCCGCCGATGTCAGAACCGAATCGGAGAACTGCCGCGCCGTGATGATAAATCGATCGGAAACTCTTCGAGAACGTAAGTAGCCAACGTCGAGAACTCGAGACGGTGAGTGAGCTGTTTATTATGATGCTATTCGTTCACGAGAGGCCGCGAGATACGCGCGGAGAGGGCGCGCCCGGAGCCGGACGTGCGCGGCCGCCTCGAGTTTCAGATTGAAATCGAGCGATCGCCTCCGCCGCTAACGGAACTCAGCTCGCCAATTACTGCAAAGCTCAAATATCGCCAAAATCAATCGACGCCGCGTTACGTCATCTGACGATAAATGAAAATTGGAAAGAAGGTATACAGGGTGAAATTGAATTCATGGGCAACCTTTTAAGGGGTCATTGTATGAACAACTTTTACTATGGCGAAAAAAAATCAGCTCTTCCATACATTTTGACGAGTTATGTGAACATAAATGCAAGGAACAGCTGCTTTTTTTTCGCGATTTTAGGTTTAGTCCCATAGTAAAAGTTGGGGTACTATTTGAATGTCGAACATTAAAATACCTACGTGTAAAATGTCAACGTTCAAAACATCGAAAATTTAAATATCTGTTATATCATAATATCGAAAATTGTTATAGGTACCTAAGCATAAAATGTCTAACATTGAAATGCCGAGTTAAAAAAATATCTAATGATTAAAAACATCGATAATCATTATACCTAAGTTCAAAATGTCAACATTCAATACACTTTAGTTCATTAATATTTACGTTAAAAATACCTACTGGTTAAAATATCGAACTTGCAGGCAGGCATGGTTGCAGGACGCAAGAGAGAGCGAAGGGCACCCCGGTGTTAGGTTAGGTTACTTTAAACCCTTTAGACAGAAATAGGGGCCCCGCGTAGCGGGGCTCCGTCGACATAAGATGCAAGAGCGGGCGCGGCCTACAAATGTGTTTTTTTCAAGTTATTTAGTATGTGAAAATAATATTACAGAGTGCAAACGAGCATGCATCATGCAGCAGGCATGGTTTCTGTCACGGCTCCGGCGCTGCGGGGCTCCGGCGGTCCCACGCGAGCTTATCGTCGTCGATGGTTTTAACGCTCACCACCGCCTCAGCTCGCGGGCCGCCTCGCCCCTCTGCGCCTACGCGGGCTTAAATTACACTCTAGGGGTAGGGCAGACAAGACCACGTGGAGTCGGTTTTGCAGCGATTTGTTTCTGTCACTAATTTTTGTAGCACAACATATACATAAATATCGATATTTAGGCCATTCGATACTCTGTACTTCGATATTTACATCATTAGATAATCTGTACTTCGATATTTAAGCCTTTCGATGTCATGTTTGTCGATAATTAGATTTTAGATATATTGGACGTAGGTTATCTAACCATTCGACAATATAAACTTACGTTATTCTAATTTTCGGTTTTATGGTCGTTCGATATTTAAATTTTCAATGTTTTGAACATTGCCATTTTAACCGTAGATATTTAAATTTTCGAAATTCAAATATGTACCCAAAAGTTGTTCATAATGATGAGTACAATGACCCCTTAAAAGGATGCCCATTAATTTAATTTCACCCTGTATAGCTTCTTACGGTTTAGTAAAATTACTAGAATAAAAAAAAGTAATTAAAAGAACTAAAAAACCCGACTGCGCTAAAAAACTTAAGACTGAAAAGCTAAAAATGGGCTTGCCATTTTAAATGAAATAAAAGTTGGAAGCATGTGAATGGCCGATGCAAAAAAGCCATCCGGGAAGTGATCCAGTCCAGTACAACTCCGGTCAATCGTGCGTGTCAAGCACCCGCGCCGCGTTACCGCCAGCTCAGCTGAGCGTCAGCACAGACGTCAGTCTGTGCTGACGTCTCACAGACCGAAGTAGTAGCCTCGCCGAGCCCGCAGACTCGCTACCAGCCCCTGGCGCGCAATCTAAAACGTCTGCACTCGAATGTGAACGCAGCCGATGTTTGTACTGCACAGATGAACAGCGTTCACCGACACTTAAAGTGCTTCGTTCCGTCGCTGTTATATACCTAGTGAGTTACTTTGATATTTAAATAAATAATTTATGCTCTAAAAACAAATAGCTGTATTTATCGAGCGCGGCGTCACGCGTCTCTCGATCGGCAACACTTCACGGCTCATCCGTCCCGGGTGAACGATTCGCTGCGCTTACATTTCCATTCCTGTTCTGCATCGATTCTGTTCAAACCCGCTTCCTCAACGAGTGTTGGATGTCGTTGTCATTGGTACCTAAACTACTATTACTACCTACCTATCGGTTTATCTGATACGCTTTGCAAAAAAACCGGCCAAGTGCGTGTCGGACCACGCACAATGAAGGGTCGGGTAGTTGGAATGAATTTATCCCAAGAACAAACTTAACATTGTAGTTGAAAATCATGTTCTCCCATACATTGCAACTACAAATTTAAGTTGGAGGAGTTGGAAAGTAAAATGGCTGAGTTATCACAGATTTTAATGTCAACTCCATACATTTTTTTTTACTTTTGAAGTGAAACTTCTTTAGGCGCGCTTGACTTGGGGAGTAAACTGGCGAATGCGTTACGAAAACGTGTGATCGCGAGTAGGGAAGGTACGTAAAAAATAGCTGGAAATACCTGGTGTAAAAACCCGGTCCCGGTCGCATAAATATGCGACCGGGTTTTTACACCAGGTATTTGCTTCCAAGTACGCACACCGGGTACCGACTCAAAATACTTGCAAGACTATTAAGTATCTTATACGGCTACTCGCTCAAATACGTAGGTACTCAACCGCGTTAGTTTTCGCAAATGCGATCATGCTCCTTTTGGAACAATTTCGTATGCAAGTATTTTTTACCGACTTACGACAAAATGGAGGAGGTACTATGTTCGGCTGTTTGTATATTTTGAAGTGAAAACTTCTTTAGCGGCGTTGAACACTTTTTGTAATGGGTAAAAAATGTTAAACTCGCGTCAGGGCATCGCGTCAGGACACGTGACCGTCAGGAGAGATTCCCCCCCCATCTCTTTCTACGGCGGCGCCAACCGAAGTGAACCAAGTGAGACACGATAATGGATGGATGGATGGATGGATGGATGGATGGATGGATGGATGGTGATGGTGATGGCGATGGTGATGGCGATGGTGATGGCGACGGTGATGGCGATGGTGATGGCGGTGGTGATGGCGATTGTGATGGCGATGGCGATGGTGATGTGATGTGATGGTGGACGCGGACGCGGACGTGGATGGACAGCTGATGGCTCGACCGTCTGTGTAGTAGCCACACTGCTGTGTATTCGTAAAATTCGTGTATATAAAGTGTTTCAAAAAATGGAAATTGAACAAAGTGCATCGATTAATGAAAAAAGTGACGCAGAAATAGTAAAAAAACTTGTTATATTAATTCAATTAATAATTGATTTATTTCAACGTTAATATTCAAGTTTTCACTTCTGCCGGCACTCCCGGAGTGCAACCCGTCTTTTTGAAGTGAAACTTCTTTAGGCGCGCTTGACTTGGGGAGTAAACTGGCGAATGTGTTACGAAAACGTGTGATCGGGCGAGTAGGGAAGGTACGTATTTATGCGACCGGGTTTTTACACCAGGTATTTGCTTCCAAGTACGCACGCCAGGTACCGACTCAAAATACTTGCAAGACTATAAAGTATCTTATACGGCTAGTCGCTCAAATACGTAGGTACTCAACCGCGTTAGTTTTTGCAAATGCGATCATGCTCCTTATCAGTAAAAGTCTACGGAACAATTTCGTATGCAAGTATTTTTTACTTTAATGGTTTGCAAGTATTTATTTGTAAACGCGATTTTGCTCCTTATATATAGGAAGTCATTGATCAATTTCCTATGCAAGTAGTTTTACTTCCAACGGCGCTTTTGAATACGCGATTGTACTTCTTATCTGTATGAAGTTATGGATCAATTTTCTATGCAGATAGAAAATACTTGAAAGTATCTCGCTCCGTCGTGCCTCGACGCTCGAGTACGTAGGTACTCAAATAGTTCAACAACCGCGTTTGTTTTCGCAAATGCGATCATGCTCCTTATCAGTGAGAGCACAGAATACTTAATAGTACTACGTACAGAAAGGACGCTCCCTTCCTCGCCCTCATATCAGATATCGCACCTCACCCCGCATTTCGAGGTATTCGTCGCCGACTCTTTAGCAAGGGCGCTCGCGAACCGCAGCGCTGTATTGCTGACACGAACACACAATTATGCGATTTAAATGTTTTATTTGAGTTTTAATCACGATGATGGTTGGATATTGTGATGCTTTTCCGAATTCGTATTTACATAAACTGTTTGTAAGATTTCGCATTTTGAATAACATGCGATTTAATAACCGATTATTTACAGATAAGTCATTTAAACTAAACTATTTTAGTGTTTTTATTTCATTACGAACCTGACTATACACCCTGTATAGTAGCTAGTACTATGTTAGCTGTTTGCCTTTGCACTGATATTCAATATTTTTTTATATTTTTAAGTAGGTAAATACTTAGTCTACTAAAGCACATCCAACCAAAAAAAACCGAGTGTGCTTATGACCACACGACTGAAGTGAAACTTCAAACGTATTTGGCTTTGAGAGGAAGAGAGAAAGAAAATGTGCGCGCGCACTGCTTTCTCTTGCTTATATCCCCCACTCAACTCCCGTTCGCCTCGCCCGTAGCCCTTAGACATGGGTCGTACTTGCAAAATCGAGTACCAGGGCTTCCAAGTACGTCCACCTTAAGAAACCAGGGCCTAAAAGCAGGGCTCGAGATACTTTCAAGTATTTTCTATCTGCATCGAAAACTGATCCATAACTTCATACAAATAAGAAGTACAATCGCGTAATCAAACAAAAGCCCTGTTGGAAGTAAAAAGTACTTGCATAGGAAATTGATCCGTGAATTCCTATAAATAAGCACAATCGCGTTTAAAAATAAATACTTTTACAAACCATTAAAGTACTTGCATACGGAATTGTTCCGTAGACTCTTACCACACCTCGGACACTACATACAACGCTCGCAAAATAATTACCTATTACTACTACATAAACAAATGACGTTTGTATACGTGCAAATGTGTGCGTGAAATCTAGTAGCATAAAAAATTAGCAACCATATTAAAGTAATCGAATCGCAACCCGTGACATACTTAGATATTATTGAGTAGTTCCGGTGGCCATCTGTGGTCTTCATCATCAGTTCCACATCACCAAATAGTGCTTTCCGAGAGCAAATGCACAAGTTACTATAAAAAATACCCAAATCGCTATAGGTGTGCCTATAATATTTGAAGAGTTCCTTCGATTTCTCCAGGATACCATCATCAAATCCTGCCCTGATGTTTTTAGACTAGATGCTGATAATCCTGGCTGCAGCATCAGGCCAGACTTGTCAACATTGCATAGAACTTAAAATTTAGTCCTGTTTAATATGAGCCCAAACACGACTACGGTGCTGTAATTTCAAGGTTGGTACTTTTTCTAATGCTCCTGGCTTCAGCATCAGGTCTTTATGTACTTCGGTGTTCCTCATTAACAGTACGTTTATCCACACATCGAGCCCTTTTCAATGAGCCTAAACACGATATATCTGCTGTTAGTTGTCGAGGAGTTAGATACTCTGCAGACTATCCTGACTGCAGCATCAGGTCATGACTTGATGATCATGAGACCAAATGTGGCAAATGCCCTATCAAACATCAAAACAATTGACTAAAACAGTCCTTGCCTGTTCGAGTAACTTCTTACTGTTAAGGAGTTGTACCTTCCATCATCAGCCCAGCTACCTTAGATGGTGACAACCATACGCAAATACACAAGATACTTCGTAAAATATGCGAAATACAATAAATGAGCCTATAAAATTTGAGGGTCGCCCTCGATTTCTCTAAGATCCCATCATCAGATCCTAACTTGGTGACAGTGGGACCACCTCAAAACTATCTACTTTGGAACAAAAAAAGAATTTTGAAAATCCGTCGACAATTGGCGGAGTATTCGATGAACATACAAAAACACACATACACACATACAAAAAAAAAACATACAAACAGCCGAACATAGTACCTCCTCCTTTTTGTGAAGTCGGTAAAAAATACTTGCATACGAAATTGTTCCAAAAGGAGCATGATCGCATTTGCGAAAACTAAAGATAACGTCGGACAGGACGGATCCGAAGAAAAGCGAGTAGCCGTATAAGATACTTAATAGTCTTGCAAGTATTTTGAGTCGGTACCCGGTGTGCGTACTTGGAAGCAAATACCTGGTGTAAAAACCCGGTCGCATATTTATGCGACCGGGATCGGGTTTTTACACCAGGTATTTCCAGCTTTTTTTTACGTACCTTCCCTACTCGCGATCACACGTTTTCGTAACGCATTCGCCAGTTTACTCCCCAAGTCAAGCGCGCCTAAAGAAGTTTCACTTCAAAAATGAAAATGTCTATGAAAGCCGAATTTCAGGCCACAGTGCGCCGCGCCGCAGCCGCACCGCAACGTTTGGAACGGGCCTGCCTGAGGCTGGCTCATGCAGCGTCCCCGGAATGATACCTTGTGCCGCGACACGCGTCAAATTCCCGCGTCCTCGTGTTTGCCCCCCGAACGTTTTACACGACGCGGACGCCCTGAACAAACATCGCAGGTAAATAGACCAAATAGAAAGATATGTTAACTCGCAATCACACAACTCCCTATATCCTTGAAATAAGGTCTACTTCTGATAACTTGTCTCGTTAATAAGTTTGTTGGGAAGTTTACTCGAATTCGTGTCCGAGTTGTTAGGGACTCGGGACCTACCTACGACTGTATTTAGTCCGTGCGTCATACACTGGATGCTGAGTATGGAGACAATTTGGCAGGATCAGTTGTGTGCCGTCAGTGCGTGGGGTGGCCGGCGATGTAGGCGAGCAGGACTCGTGGTGGGGGCGCCGCCTGGTTGGTCTCGACTCTCGTATTAAGCAAGTATCGGCTGTCTCCGGGGAGGTCGATGTTTATTCACTATTCTCGTCGTTGTTCAGACGTTCCACGTCAAAACTCTATTGTTACAATATTTATTCAGGGATGCCAGATAATTTCGGCGCGTCATCATGTGGGCAGCAGTATTGAGCAAAACATAGCATTCACTTGTTTATGATGTTGTGATAGGTATACTCGTAGTAGTAAATGTATAAGGCACCACGGCGCGCGGCGTTTCTAAATTTGCCAAAGATAATTTTATTATAATCAACAATAGCCGCTCGAGTTTTTCTATGGTTTAGTGATGCAGTAGTACCTATGAATTTTAAGTTTCGGAGCTGTAGATGTTACGGTGTTTTGAGTGGATTTTTTGAGGTTGATAAATGGAATAACCCACTAGGTAGATTCCTCCCCAGCAAAACACCTGCAAGTTCAGACAAAGCTAAATAACAGCTATTTCTATTTTTGCCATAGATATGTTTTACATTTCTATGATTGTTTAAAT
Source organism: Amphipoea lucens (assembly GCA_947508005.1). Lineage (NCBI taxonomy): Eukaryota > Metazoa > Arthropoda > Insecta > Lepidoptera > Noctuidae > Amphipoea > Amphipoea lucens. The sequence goes on along the minus strand of OX382373.1, from coordinate 20,969,632 downwards.
ACATTTTATAATGTAGTATTTCGACACGTATCGATATACAAGAACATTTACCTAAGTAATGTTTGCTTTCGTCCAGTTAGCTCGGAGATTTTAAGATTGCTTGAAGCGGATCGATGTGATTGAAGTTTAAATTCTCAATTATTGGATACGGCAGACCTCGAAGTTGCTCCCATATAAACTTGGAAAAAACATTCCTACCGTAACTACCGTAAGGGTTTTAATGCTGAGTTTAATGCTGAGCACAGCACAGATTTTAATGCTGAGTTGTGTATTACAATTAAATACAAAGACCTACCCATGTGGAATATAAAGCCTGTTTTTATGTATTTTTATTATACACCAAATAATAGTTAAAAAAGTAGGATTAACTAATTAAATAATTAAGTTAAAAGTTAATAGCTAAAGTAAAGTAGGTAGCTAGGTACTTATTTTAAAAGTAATAAAAAATTAAGCATGTACTAATTAGTAAATTATAGCCTCAAAAAATTATAAAATAAAAACTTTTTAACAAAAAAAATTAAACCTCTGAAAAAACTGAAAAGCAAAATATAATGAACCTTTTTATTTAACCTTAATAAATAAGTTCTTAAACTAATGTAAGTATACCTAGGTACTTTTGAGTTGGCGCCAAAAAATCAACGAACAAAGATCACTAAATTACCTTTTTAAAGTAATAACTAAATCCAATTAACAATGCAACGTGAAATCTCTAGCGATAAACATTAACATTCCAAACAAAAAATGCGCTCTCCGCACGATCATTCGCAACGATATTATTTTACTTGTTTGGCGCCGACTCAAAATTACTGAGGTATACTTACATTAGTTTAAGAACTTATTTATTGAGGTTAAATAAAAAAGGTTTATTATTTTTTGCTTTTCAGTTTTTTCGGAGGTTTAATTTTTTTGTTAAAAAGTTTTTTTGACATTCGGTATTGAATAGCGAATGGTCAATACGTCGTTGGTTCGAATCCACGTCAAGCAGTGCTCGTTTTGAAAGTAGGTATTCGGTATATCGTAACAAATTCAATGTTTATTTATTTATTTAATACTTTAAGCACATAAATGTACAGAGGCGGACTTAATGCCATAGACATTTTCTACCAGTCAACCCTTGGGTGATGCAGAGACGGGTTCCCTACTTGAAATCGAATGACGTTAGATCGAATAACACTTGCTCGAAAACGTTAACTCGATATTAAATGAAATCGATGAATTATGAGCGCGACAGTTCACTACCTCGATGCATCGAAATCTCGAATAACTATAAGCTCGAATTATCGGCAGCGCGAAGGCCATTATCTTGAAACATCATTTCTCGAACGACCATCTTATTGATTTACAGAATAGTTTTAAGGATTTTTATTTGAGTACAATATAATGAAACAATATTTGCGTAGAAATATAAATCAACTATAATCATGTAAAATAAGTATGATAATAAAATAACATTATAAACAAATAGGTACCTACAGTTTCTTTACCAAATAGGTACCTTAGGAAGTAAACTTATCTTTGTACGCGGTCTCATTAGCGATAACATCGATGTCGCTCAGGAATTTGCAACTTTCTTTACTAATATCCCAATTAAAACTACAGAAACTTTGAATTCCTCGCCTGCACTAGCTATTGAATTATTAAGAGCGAATGTCTCAGCCTGTCCTGTGGAATTTAAATTTAAACATATAAACTCTACAGTCATTATAAAGGCATTTAAGCAACTTAAGATCAAAATTACCGAGGATCTGTGGGGCATGTCTACTAAAGTTTGTCAATCCATTATTGAGACAATTGCACCCTATTTAGCTTTAATATTTAATTTGTGTGTAGATCAAGGGGTTTTCCCTGATTTAATGAAGTTCAGTAAAGTTATTCCACTTTTCAAATCTGGGGACAGCAAAGACACTAATAATTATAGACCCGTATCGGTTTTGCCGGTTTTAAGTAAAGTTTTTGAAAAAGTAATGTTAAATCAAATGCTCAATCATTTTAATCGTAATAACATCCTACACGATCAACAGTATGGTTTCACCAAAGGACGTTGTACAACCGACGCCGGTGTCACCTTATTAAAACATATCTTTAACGCATGGGAAGAGGCACAAGATGCAATAGGCATTTTTTGCGACTTATCCAAAGCATTTGATTGCGTGAATTACGATACACTGCTCTTGAAACTTGAGCATTACGGACTCGGTAAACTTGCTCTTAGCTTAATGAAATCATATTTAAATGACAGATTTCAGCAAGTTCAAATTAACGGTGTGAATTCATCGGGTTTGAAAGTCAAAATGGGTGTACCGCAGGGCTCAATATTGGGGCCATTCCTATTTTTAGTATACATAAATGATTTACCTCATTTACTGATAAACAGATCACAAATGGTGTTATTTGCTGATGACACATCTCTGATTTTTAAAGTAAGCAGACGTGCACAGGAGCTTGACGACGTAAATAACGCTATGCTTTTGGTCCATAATTGGTTTACTGTAAATAATTTGGTATTAAATGAAAAAAAAACTAAATGCATTAGATTCGCTTTACCAAATGTTAGAAGTAGTGAATGTCACGTTGTATTGAATAAGGAAATACTTGAATTCGTCGAAAATACGGTTTTCCTGGGGATTACGCTTGACTCAAAGCTGCAGTGGGGTCCGCACTTAACATCTCTTGCAGGGCGGCTAAGTTCAGCCGCTTACGCTGTTTGGAAAATCCGCCAATTAACAGACGTGGATACCGCGAGACTGGTCTATTTTAGTTACTTTCATAGCATCATGTCTTACGGTATTTTGTTGTGGGGACGGGCTGCAGATATTGATTCTATCTTCATCCTGCAGAAGAGGGCTGTCAGAGCCATATACAAGCTCAGCAGACGTGATTCTCTAAGGGAACTGTTTAAAAAAATTAACATCATGACGGTTCCTTGTCAATATATATATGAAAACATTATGTACGTTCGAAAAAATCTACATCTTTTTAGTAAGATAAGTGACAGGCATAATTTTAACACAAGAAATAGGAACAAATTAGATCAACCGCGTTTCAGATTGTCTAAAGTAAAAACTTCTTTTATGGGTTACTGTGTAAAATGTTATAATAAAATACCACTCGATATTCTTCAACTAAACGAGAAGAAATTTAAAACATGCATTAAACGCACACTATGTAGACAAGCATATTATAAGTTGGATGATTATATTGCAGATAAAAATGCTTGGCTAAATGCTGGTCCTGCTCCACAGGCACTTGAGCTCATTAGTTAAAATTTCAATATTTGGAAGAGGTGCTTCCCTTTTACTTTTTTAGTGTTTCTGACATTACGATCTTAATATTTATTTTTATTTTATTCAATCATGTTTTAATTGTTTAATGCTGCAATACTAAACACCTTTTCCTGTTTGGTATTAAAAATTTTATTCATCTCTTAAATAAATTGCAATCTATAGTTTTGTATAATTTAGAAGCATTTTTTCAATTTTGTAAATGTAAGAACCATGGATCCGTTTATTATAATTTTTTGATGTTGACTTGAAAGAGCATGGCAGTTGAGAATGTGTCATGCTCACTTAAATGTCTCACTGATGGTGGCACGTGTGTTGGATCATTCGGTTCCCTACAAAATGGTTGAGCTGGATGGTGCTGATCCATGCGTCATGTTAGAGAACGGGCGCCGTCGGTTGAGACTGGTCATCTCTTAACTGCCAAAGCTTATTTTTAATCTTATTTCTTGTATTGTTTCTTCATTTATGTGTTTTTTTTTTTACATTGTTCTCACATATAGAAGCAACAAGAATAATGTACCAAGGATTTTGTAATATCTTGATTTAAAAAGAGTGTCCATGGAGTTTCTTGCCCGTTCTTCTCCATAGAGATCTACGCTTTGGAATGGGCAACTAGCTTCAACTTTCTGACTAACTGACCGACTACTTAATTTTGACAATTCAAAAGTGCCTGTAATGGTTTAATTGAAATAAATGCTTTGAGTTTGAGTTTGAGTTTGAGTACGAAATATGGAATAAATGTCATAAGTATTAAAAAAAAAAACAATTATAATTTTGTATGATTTGCAATACCTCTCAAAAAATCGAGTAAACCCATTTTCCCTTTACTTTCACATAACCTCTCATTTTCTTTTTACGTGGTGTCTTGTCTACTGCGGCATTGGCTTTTTCTGACATGTTTAGTGTTTACTTGTTCTTCATTAAGTTTTTCAAAAAAAAACAAAAAAAAATAATCAAATTAAGAAATTTATTTATAAATTTTATTTTATTATCATATAAAATTACAATTGTTTTTTTTTTAATACTTACCTATGACATTTATTCCATATTTCGTACAAAGATAAGTTTACTTCCTAAGGTACCTATTTGGTAAAGAAACTGTAGGTACCTATTTGTTTATAATGTTATTTTATTATCATAATTATTTTACATGATTATAGTTTGCTACACTAGTGGTATTTTTTTTATTACATTAATTAGCCTTGATTTTGATTACATCATAATAAAGTTCTAGCCTAGAATGTTCATTGTTATTCATTATTTTCATTTATGCTAACAATCTTAAAATAATAATATGTACAAGTATATAAAAAGGGAGGGAAAATATTCAAAGGGCATCAAAAAATTCGTCCGCATCACTGTCAACGGGAAACGTGCCCAAAAGGCTGGCAGCATTGCCACGTTGTATGGCAATGCTGATTCTTTGGCCAAAAAATAGGCCAGCCCTCTGGTCACGTGATGAGTCGACCAACCGCTTGGCGATGTCTTGGAATACTAAGTGGGCACTCGGGCCCCATGGCCCTAGTGTTTCAACCCCAAACGGCTCAAATATGTAAGTTCCAAAGAGATTGGAGTATTTGCGCCGTTTGAGGTTTTCCGCACCTGCAGCAGCCGCCCCAGCACAGCTTACCGTGCTTGGAAGATGGGATGGCGCAAGGGTGTCGACACACGTTGCATCCCACACCAAGGGCCTACCTACCTTCCAAGGCATTATGGTCATCCCGTCTGGTCTCTTACCATCGTCGCGTGCCAAACCATTGGGTTCTAAAACAGCTGGCACCCCAGCGGTGACAAGAGCACGACGGATGATGTCATTGATGCTGGCATGCCGTGCTATCCGGCCTGCGCTTTTACTGCAGGATAAGCCATGGTGTCCGAGGCAGTCGACACCTTCACCGCATTGGCAGCGATGCGGAGCCACGCAAGGGGCGCCCAGACGCAAACAAGTAGCGAGCCGGAAGGTGGTGTCACCCAGCAATGTGCCTATGTTGGGTGACGGTAGTGCCTGAAGCCAGAGACCCGACTCCCACTCACCCACAGCCAGTAGGCGGGCACGCTCAGCAGTATTGGTGGACGTATTAATAAGATTATTCCGTACCAACCTGCAGAGCGGCTCATCCCACTGCCTCTGGGAAGATAGGTTCGCGGGCCGATCTGTATCCGGGCAAGCCATTTTCCAGGCGTTCTCCGCGTCGGCCAAGCACGGCACTTCAGAGTCAACCAGGGAGGGGGCTAAAATCTTCCCGGTCAACTTTTCGGTGCTGTGGACAGAGGACAGGAACGCCGGTAAGCTAATACTGGTAATTTTGCGGACGCCGAGGCCACCAAAGCGGATGGGTAGTGTGGCTTGCAGCCACGCTCGGTCGTCCAAGGCCACATTTAGAATTGATGTTAATGTGCTGCGAATAATTTGGTCAATTTTGTCCAAGAGGTTTGGCTGCTTCCATAAAGGGGAAGAGCGTAGAAAATATATAAAATTTGGGCCAAAACAACAGTATCTAATTAGGGTGAATGCCGAATGTGATTATAGTTGATTTATATTTCTACGCAAATATTGTTTCATAATATTGTACTCAAATAAAAATCCTTAAAACTATTATGTAAATCAATAAGATGGTCGTTCGAGAAATGATGTTTCAAGATAATGGCCTTCGCGCTGCCGATAATTCGAGCTTATAGTTATTCGAGATTTCGATGCATCGAGGTAGTGAACTGTCGCGCTCATAATTCATCGATTTCATTTAATATCGAGTTAACGTTTTCGAGCAAGTGTTATTCGATCTAACGTCATTCGATTTCAAGTAGGGAACCCTGCAGAGACAAACAATGGTAGGTGGAATCATGAAAATTGTGTAATAAATAAAGCAGCGGCACGGGTGGATATAAACGTCTCGGATAAAATGGCTTCTTTTATGCACTTGTTGTACAATCTACTATTATATAATTATAAGCATGGAACAAAGTAGTCAGCAGCTGGTACATAATGATACTACCTTAAATCTATCAATACAATGTGTTGACATACTTAAGTACATTAATATGACTTATTTATGGGCTTCGGTTGCATTTTATTATTTGAACGCCCGAGAGAACAGAATCATGTACTGAATCCATGGTAACAGGTTGTGCGTTACATACTTAATTATCATTGCAGCATTGGTTCCCAAGCAACTGTGACGCACTGTGACTGCCACAACTGTGACGCACTGATGACCGTGACTGCCACAACTGTGACGCACTGATGACCGTGACTGCCACAACTGTGACGCACTGATGACCGTGACTGCCACAACTGTGATGCACTGATGACCGTGACTGCCACAACTGTGACGCACTGATGACCGTGACTGCCACAACTGTGACGCACTGATGACCGTGACTGCCACAACTGTGACGCACTGATGACCGTGACTGCCACAACTGTGACGCACTGATGACCGTGACTGCCACAACTGTGACGCACTGATGACCGTGACTGCCACAACTGTGATGCACAGATGACCGTGACTGCCACAACTGTGACGCACTGATGACCGTGACTGCCACAACTGTGATGCACTGATGACCGTGACTGCCACAACTGTGACGCACTGATGACCGTGACTGCCACAACTGTGATGCACAGATGACCGTGACTGCCACAACTGTGACGCACTGATGACTGTGACTTTCACAAGTTTTCTTTTTCCCATCAGACATTTAAGTGTTTAGATCCAGCCACAATAAAATCATAAAAAGTCATGTGTGTGTGTGTGTGTGTGTTTTACGTTTTTTTACTTTTACTTTAGTCAAAGGAGGCTTTGGCTATTTTGTCATCACAGTTGTGGAAGAAGCTTAAATATATGCATGTATGTATACTAATTCCATAGGTACTGTTGTGTTGTGATTGACGCCATTAAAATCCAGCAAAATGATGTGGACTATCTTGCGACAAGATTGACTAGTTAGCTTCATATTGTTCTTTCATCAACTCTATAGCAATCCCTGCGCTACTCGTCGTTCGTAATAGTATACTCTACGTCTGCGATGGCGTTTTTTTTTGACGTTCAAAAGTGCCTTTTATGTGCCTATTTGAAATAAATGCTTTGACTTTTTGACTTTGGAAACACGAAGTTATCTGACGCCTCATCAGGATAAAATTCTTCGAGGCTTAGTTATTTTGGTATAGCGTCATGGCATTCGGTCGAATCCACTCCTATATTATTTTACAGTTTGGTAGCAAGGTAGTATTAGGTACTTACTTCATTAGGGCGTTCATATGTTTGACTATTTGTTTACGCCAACCCCGTCTCTTCTGTATCTTATTTCGTTTATTTCCCATTATTGCCGTTTGTGTGTGCTGGGGACAATTTTAAGAACGTTCACAATCTAATCTCAGTGTCAATCTGTCAAAAAAGTATTTTACTAAGGTAACGCGCAGCAATTTAAGCTGTTTCTGTAGGTATTTGTTTTTTCTCAAACATGCTTGGGAGAATTATTTTGACAACCTTCTTCGAGACAAATCGAAATTGCTGTACTGGCCAAATACATGCGAGCAGCAGCCGGCAAAAGTTGTATGAAAATCCATATCTGTCGTGTAATTTAAAAATGGAACGAACTTTTACTCCGAAACATGGCAACCAAAGAGGTAACTTATCAAAGGTTTGATTTAAATTTCGGACTGGCTTGCAAACAGAAAGCTTTTTATTGGAAAAAAAAAAAAAAACCAATGAACACTTTCACGCGGGTTGTACATTCAAATTTTAAGCCGGCAGATACCCGAAGAGCAGGCAGGTTTTGTTAAGGGCAAAGGAACGCGGGAGCAGATACTGAACATCCGCCAAATCATTGAGAAGAGCAGGGAGTTCAACAACCCCGTGATCCTGTGCTTTATAGATTATACAAAAGCTTTTAACTGCGTACAATGGGATAAACTATGGAATTTGTTACTGGAAATGGGAGTTCCTGAACACCTTGTCGCTCTAATCCAGAATCTATACACAGAGAAGCAATCTTTCATTAGGATAGGTACTGAATGCTTTAATATGTATGTTCCAAACTAAAAAAGGTGTGAGACAGGGTTGCATATTATCCCCTTCCCTTTTCAACATATATGGAGAGTACATAATTCGGAAGACCATCGAATACTGGGAGAAGGGTTTCCCTATTGGTGGAAAAAGAGTATCGAATCTCCGGTATGCCGACGACACCGTTCTCCTTGCAACATCCATGGAAGATATGAGTGAGTTGTTCCAAAGACTCGAGAGTGAAAGTGGCAACATTGGTCTCGCAGTGAATAGAGCAAAAACCAAGGTAATGATTGTGGATCGAGCCGGGAAGCTAACAAATGTCACCTGCAACATTCCTGGCATTAACATCGTCGACCACTACACCTACCTTGGCTCGCAAATCTGCAATGATGGTAGCTGTGTCCCCGAGATAAAAAGGCGTATTGGGATGGCCAAAGATGCTATGACCCGTTTAGGTAACATTTGGAAGAAGAGTGGAATTGGTTTCACAACCAAGATCAGATTGATACGAGCCCTAGTATTCCCTATCTTCCTGTATGGAGTAGAAACGTGGACGATTTTGGTCCGAGAAAGACAAAGGATTGATGCATTTGAGATGTGGTGCTGGAGACGAAGGTTGAGAATACCGTGGACTGCCAAACGTACCAATGCATCGATCTTAACCCAGCTTCGAATAAGGACCCGCTTGTCGACCATATGTCAACAACGCATTCTCTCCTATTTCGGCCACATAGTACGCAGAGGCGATGAAAGTTTGGAAAAACTGATTGTGGTTGGGAACACCGAAGGCAAACGATCGCACGGTCGTTCACCAACACGATGGACCGATCAGGTGAAGGAATCATCGTCCTCTAAATTCTACACGGTGGTAAGAGATGCGCTGAACAGAAACCGGTGGAGGCGGATCATCCGCTCCAGATGCAACTCCGAAGCTGACCACGATCCTCAGACATGAGAGACCGACTACAGAGAGCACATTCAACAACTGTATTTTCAAATAAAAAGTTCTGACTAGGTACTAAGTAGTACCTAGTCAGAACTTTTTAGTTTTAATTTCCGCGCATTACTTGAGAAAAGTACTATACAAGTCTTGGTCACAACTAGGCAAGGATGGACTTACGTATGTGTGCCTCGGCTTCGCCTTTCGTCCGTCAATGCCCCTTTTCCTGGTCGCTGCAGTAATGTACTAATTTACCTCTGTTCATAGATAGCACTTCTTGCCGTAAACTTTTCATAGAAACCACTGTTTCCAGATACCTTGGTTCACAGAAAGCGCCTTTGGTTCAAGGAAATTAATTAGATAATTAATTGTATTCCCATTCGCTCGCTCTTGCATCCTATGTCGATGTGTAAAGGGTTTAAAGTAACCTAACCATTTTTATTTATTTGTTTAACGTGGAGAAACGCTCATGCATTCTGCACTACCACGGGGAGATAGTGCAGTTATGTGGGACTGTGGAACTCTAACCAACTAAAACTCCACGGTGTCCTCCTCTGCCGCTTACGGCGGGAACACGGGCACGCGTTAGCACTCATCCGTGAACCTGCCGCGGCTGTCCGTCACTGGACCCTCCTCTGGGGAGTATTCCCCATCACCGGCGCACCAGAACACATAGCACGCCTTGACCACCCGGCACCCCAGGGACCAAACCAGCACATGAGCGCCAGATTTCATATATCTATGGCGCCAGACAACCCCGTGACTGGGCACCCTTGGTCCCCCCCCTGCGACAGGTCAGGTCATTAGCCCCGCCGCCTGCCAATTTTCGGCCGCAGAGGATAGGGAGAGCAGCCAACGTCATAACAACACTCCTCCTCTGCGGCCTCAACGCGTCCGCCATCAGACGGTGGCGACCCTGTCAAGGCCGCGGAAGGTAGGGAGAGCGGCGCACCGCAATACCGGCACTACTCTCCCGCCGCGGCCTCCAACCCTCAGCCGCGATGCCTCCCATATGGCATCGCGGCCCGCCTCAGCTGCGATGTAGCCCAAGCGCCACCGCAACCTACTTGTTGACCGCTATATCGTCGGCTTACTGTCAAAAGCCCTGACGAGCGGCCCCTCCTCGGGTTCCTCTTCGCTTCAACCATTTTTTTTTTTGTTTCCGGGTTGGAAAATCGATGAAAAAGATGGGCGGCGGGGTCTGTCAGACTCTTACTGACTAAAAACCACCCCGGTGTTCCATCTCACACCTACGCCGGGGGTCGCGGGAACGTACGATCCTTCCGCAATCCCCGGCTGTTGCCGGCCCGCACCTGGTGCGGGCCTTCTCGGGTCAGAGGGGGGAGTGAGGTGTTTGACTCCCCCCGCGACGTCTAATAGGGGCGCGCGTGGAACACTACGCGCCGCCACCTCGGGTCCTAGTGTATGGGGGGCGACAGACGACCCCGAGTCCGTCGCCCCTGGACCCATTTCTGGGGGCTGGAAGAGGGCGTCGTCCGCCCTCCGCCGGCGCCCGGTGTGCCTGCTGCGGGCCGGGTGAGTGGACGAGATCTTCCTCTCCCTTTCCGCAGCCTCCTTCTGCGAGACGACTGTTTCGCAGAAGGAAACCACCGCGTCCCAGGACTCTTCGCTGCCGACCATCGACTCGACCATGGCCGGAAGTAACCTTACCAAACCTAACCTCGGGGTGCCCTTCGCTCGCTCTTGCATCCTACGTTGCACTTTCTGAGTCTTTCTGTGAACCAAGGTATCTGGAAACAGGGAAGGTGCTATGAAAGGGACAAGTTTTGAGTGGGACAAGTTCAATAAATCCCGCTAGGAGCACAGTCGTCCATTTTCCTTTTTTATATTTTGGCAACACTGATCTATAGGCCACATTGACGTAACTGAAACTTGGCTGTCAAATGTCATAAAATGGTGAAGCGTTGTTCAAATATATCGTGATGAAAAGTACCTATTTTATTATTTGTTTGTTATGGTTGTGTTTTACTTGAATGTAATAGGTAGGTAAGTAATATTTGAAAGTAAGTGCACAATTACGCAATGTTTCTTTATAACTTGTTTTAGTGTGGGGCCACTTTTACAAAAAGCATGAAAGTTTTTGGGACACTAATAAGTCTTGAATGGGACGTCCCTTTCATAACCGTCCCTTTCATTACGAGATTATCTGAGTGATGCTTGGTGGCAGTTTTTGCTTTTGAATGTTATTATCTAATTACTGTTACTATAAAATAGCTTGCTAATTTTGTTCCAGGTCGATTGTGTCTGATTGTGATTATGAACCGTTACATAAACTTAGAAAATCATCGAATACTATAGAAGATATCCAGGGCGTGTCTGTAAACAAAAATTTTCTACAAGTAAGGAGGATTGATTTCAATGCAAAGTTTGTCTAAAATGAAAAATGCGGCGTTAAAGGCATTTTTAATTTTTTTTTATAACTTGTGCCACTACATTTATTAAGTACATATTTTCTATTTTTGCTACTTAATTTGAAGGTGTTTAATTGATTGCATCAAACCTATCTAATATGATTAAAATCTTCCAAATAATAATTAATACTTCATAAGCATACAAAACAATGATTATAAGATATAAAGATTTACAATAATAAATAAGATTTGTTGAAATATAGGTTTTATTTTATATGTCCCTTTCATAACATACGATGTCCCATTCATGCATGGCCACCCTGTTATGAATGGGACATATCGACATGTTTTTAACCGACTTCTAAAAAAGGAGGAGGTTCTCAATTCGAATGTTTGTATTTTTTTTTTTGTGTTTGTTCGCGCATAACTCCGTCGTTTGCCAACCGATTTATATTTTTTTTTTTTTTGGAAAGGGTGTACTTCCCAAATGGTCCCATGAAAATTTTATCGAAATCGGACAAGCGGTTTTTGAAAAATCAACAAAAATCTAAAAATTTATCTACATTGTCTACATTAACGATATTTTTGTTTACTTTTTTGTGGGGTACTTAGGTACAACTAAAAAGTGAAAAATAAAAACTTTTTTACAAAAAAAAAAAAACAACCGACTTCAAAAAAAAACACTACAAAGTGATAAATAACTTTAATTTCGGAAGTCGGTGTCAAAAAACGAAAATGCGGAATCAACGACACCGACTTCCGAAATTAAAGTTATTTATCACTTTGTAGTGTTTTTTTGAAGTCGGTTGTTTTTTTTTTTTGTAAAATAGTTTTTATATAATTTGATTTCTATTTCTAAATGTGTCGATTTACTGTTGTTTTTTTATTTATTTTTTTAAACTTTAGTAAATACTTTATGACATAAATGTAAACTTTTTATTTATCTGTCATTAACTGCGCTAAATCAGTCATTAAAGAATTTTGTCCCTTTCATAGCACCTCTCCCCTAGTTTATATGAACAAAGTTTACGGCAAGAAGTGCTATCTACGAACAGAGATCTCTATCAACAGTGCTTCCCATAGCTATGGACCGAGATATCTACAAACGATGTTTTCTATCAACAAAGTTTTCGGCGAAAATTAGCTTTGCTTTCTGTATACAGTAGTCTATCGTGTGCAAGCGTGTTTGTATCTTAGGTCCCACACCGTATAGTACTAGATATTATACATATTTCTATGGTAGGTACTTACTCTTTATTTATGGTTGTTTTTGACGCAAACATGCCTTTGAACCGTGGTTTTGATGCACTGCAATGATACAAAGCGTGCATGACAAACATGTTTTTGACCAACATGACTCGACTTCAAAAAAAGGATTTACATATATCAATTCGGTTGATTTTTTTTTATGTTTGTTACCTCAGAACTCCGTTATTTATACTTAAGCCGATTTGCAAAATTCTTTTTTTATTTGTAAGATATAAGTAGGTACTTTCAGATTGGTCCCATAAAAATTTCATCAAAATCGGTTCAGCATTTTGGTTTGACTTTGACTGACAGACACAAAAGAAAATTTATTTCGCGTTCACCGGCGACCGCAGTGGCAGACAATTACTTGTAAAAAATTCAGAATGAACCAATCTTGATAATTTTTCACTAATGTGATCTATGTACCTACGTACTTTCAGGAAGGTTTTTAGTATATATTACATTTTGTAATTATTCTTATGTACGAAGTTATATTTGCATCTCCGGCATTCAATTCTATGCGAATTTTCCGGTTTCGACATTTTTGTTTGCCCCTACTTCCGAAATTAAAGTTATTTTTCACTTGTAGTGTCTTTTTTGGGAGTCGGTTGTTTTTTTTTTTTGTCAGACGCCATCAAATTTGGCCAATCAACTTTGAACCTAATGCTTTAGCGATAAAGTTGAAAATCTATTAAAAAAAATTAACGGATTATAGTAGCTTGATGTGCTGGGCTGGCGTCTGTACTTACCCCACACAAATTCGTACAAAACTAGTTACTATGTAAATATCAGCGACAGGAAGTTACGATAACATCATCAATATAAACTAAGTGGCAAAATACGTATTAGGTACTGAAGCCAACTCAAAAACTACCCAAGCAAATATGGGACTACCCCTGAGGCCTTGAGACATACCCTACTTATGCATTAAAAAAAAGAATTTTTGAAATCGATCTGCAATAAATTGCCGGAGATATCGCGTGACATAAATACAAAACAAAAATACAGTCGAATTCAGAACCTCCTCCTTTTTGAAGTCGGTTAATTATGCAAAGATACGGCACTTATAGCCACAATGCATCCCATGACAATTCCACTAAGCGACAACTGAAAAGTCATAGGAAAGCAAACGACGCAATTTCGTTTACTTGAATTTTTACCAGTAATTTTGTTTAAAAAACAAACTACTGAACCTATTTTGATGAAGTTTCGACCAAAAAAAAAATAATTTTGCAAATCGGCGGAGTTCTGAAGAAACAAACATAAAAAAAGACATCCGAATTGAGAACCTCCTCCTTTTTTTGAAGTCGGTTAAAAAGGCACACAGGCGCGGCGCTCTTATCTATATATCGACGGTGAAGTGTCAATGTCGCGGGCAGAAGTTAGTCTATAGATAAGTATGCAAGCAGCATAAAATGTACCTAGGTATGTAAATAAAGTCGTTTTAGTGACTGTCTGTATGACCGCGGTGTTTCCTAAACTTTACAACGGATTTGATGCGGTTTCCAGTATCATTTAGATCAGGGCTAATTCACTATGACCACTCAATGATTCCTCGCTTCGAAACCACGTGAGTTCCATAGCTAATCACGCAAAGCTCGCGCTCATATTGGCTCAGGGTTGTCCAAAGCCTTAGCACGGTCCGCGGCTCGAGCTTGTGCGGCTCGCGACCGCGACATGATAGGTTTTTACCTACCTATGAAAAGTTTTGTTAATGGAAGTGCATTGATTTAGATGTTCTACAGAAAATTGATGACCTGGAAAGGAGAATGCCGTCAGATATAGGGCGCCCAGTACCAAACGAAAAGTCTGCTGTCACAACCAAACCTAGTGTATTTGGAGGAGAATTTAATGCCCTTCCTATTCCTTACTGCTAACTATTTTTTACATGGATTCCCGCAATTCGTATTTATTTAGGTTACGGTCGAGAAAATGACGAATAAACGATGGCAATGAATGATGGAGGCATCGCTAAGGATTATCACTAGAGATCATATATTCGGATGCATATTCACCTAAAGTTGAGATGTTGGCTAATATGGAATGCGCTTTTGTATCGGAAAAATCCCGCGGTTCCGGGATCGACAAATTTAGGTTTCTGATTATAGAATCGGATGTATATTTACTTACTTTGAAATGTTGGCTTATTTGGAATGCACTTTTGTATGTAGGTATCGTAAAAATCCCGCGATTCGATTATATTTTTTCTGACTATAAAATCGGATGCATATTCTACCAACCTAATATTGTAAAGTAGGTAGGTAGATACCAAACTGCAATAGCAAACAACGTCAAGATAAGATAACGGACTAAGTACACATTTTTAGAATAATTTTCTTTATGTAGTTCTATCATTTCATACTATAAGTACACCCGACTATTTACGCATTCCCGGTGTTCCTGGCATCCCGGGATTTTTTTACAGAAAAAATATTTTAAGAAGCCACTTCCATACTTTCATAGCTAAAATTTCACTAAATAGGCAAATATGCATCCGAATATCCGATCTCTAATTATCACACAAAGACTACGTTATGGAAAAGCACCTGAACGTTTTCGTTAATGAGGATTTTAATTTTAGATACCTATTTAAAGCTTAAGATGAAACCAATATTAAAAGTAACGTCACCCGTGGGGCTTATTCCACAAATCCCCCCTAAAATCCCCCCTGAGGGGGATAAGTGGAATCTATAAAGAAAAGTCTATAATTCCCCCCTGAGAATCCCCCTTAGGGGGGAAAAGTGGAATCGAAAAAAATACTTATTCCACAAATCCCCCCCAAAAATGCCCCTCGAGGGGGAAAACTGGAATGTAAAAAAACAAAGTCCAGAATTCCCCCCTGATAATCCCCCTTAGGGGGGAAAACTGGACTCAAAAAAAACAACGTCCAGAAATCCCCCCTGAGGTCTTAAAATTGGCGCCGATTTGTTTGCCGGTGCTGGTTGCCAAAATATTTACCGCGGGCCCCGCCAGATATTTTACCTAGATAACCTAGAATGCAGGAGCGGGCGTAAAATACTCACTTTCGCATTTATAATATTCAGCGACCCGCGGTTTCACCCGCCCACGGCCCAAGTAGCGATCCCGTGGGAATATCGGGATAAAAAGTATCCTATGTCCTTTCCCGGGACTCAAACTATATACCAAATTTCATCTAAATCGGTTCAGCGTTTTAAGCGTGAAGAGGTAACAGACCGACAGACATACTTTCGGATTTATAATATATAATTATTGTAGTACGAGTATAAATAGCTGACCCCGCAAACGTTTTTTTGCAAAAATATTTAATAAAATAGCCTGCGACCTATTCTCAGACCTACCAAATATACACAAAAAATTTCATAAAAATCGGTCAAGCCGTTTCGGAGGAGTTTCTTCATTGAATTTATTATTGGTGATTAGTGTGTAGTATTTACTATTTAGTATTAGAATTGGGTGTGTAATGTTTGGTATAATAACAAATGCACTAATTTTACTTGAAATACTTAACGTTCATATAATATAATTTTCATGTGCTATAATATCAAATAACCTAAACTCATATGACCTAATGTTTAATATCATATAATTTTCCTTTAATATATTATTATATTTAGTATAACGTCCATTTTATATAATTTTCAATATATATAATGTTCTTTTTATATAACGTTCATTTGACCTAATGTTCTTTTGGCCTAATTTTCATGTTTAATGGTCACAGTTCTAGCCTAACTCAAATGGCACCAAAACCAAACCTTAAAATATTATATGCATGGTCGAGGGTGGGCTTAGTCGACGGAGCCCCGCTTCGCGGGGCTCCTACTTCTGGGTGGTTTATAAAAAAATAACCACGAAGGGGATGGCGGGGTCTATTCGCTCGCTTCGCTCGCTCACACGACCCCGCCATCCCCTTCTAACCTAACCTGTCCGAGTCGGGGTGCCCTAAAGTCCAGATTGCATCCAGTTTCTCCTGGTAACAATCTACTTCATTTTTACTTTCTGCAAATTGCCGAAAAACTTGAAAATTGTTTTATATCCAGTGAAGTGATGCTTGCTATTAAAGGAAACTTTCAGGGAGATTATTATGCTAAATAATTTAGTATTTCTAGGTAGGTACTTTGTTTAAACTGTTTTAATTATTATTTTGGCTAAAATCAACCGATATCCCTCATCGCTGTTTGTTTGTGTTTGTTTTTACTCTTCATCACATCGAGCCTTTTCAGGAAGAAGATCGTAACCGCCATTTTGCATATTTTACAGGAGAAGGTTTATTTTAAACATTTTCAAAATATTTATAGCATCAATATGAAATGTTTACTTAGTGTTTTAAGGGCACCTCCCTATTAATTCAAATGTTAAGATCTGGCGGTTAATATATAAATATATAGTCAGTTGATCTGGCTGTAAATATGAAAACAGTTTTTTGGGATTTTTGGCGCTTACGATGTTCTTCCTGAAAAGGCTCGACATTTTATTAACAAGGTTCTTTGAAAAAAAAAGTTTACTTTAAGAGCCGAGCGTAGAAACTAAAACTAAAAAATAAGGGGGAAAAGTGGAATAATCAAAAATGAAAAGGGGGATTTGTGGATCTGTTTTACATTAGAGTCCAGTTTTCCCCCCTGAGGCAGATTCTCTCAGGGGGGAAAAGTGGAATAACTCAAAATGTTAAGGGGACTTTCTGGACATTTTTTACATTAGAGTCCACATTTCCCCCCTGAGGGGGATTCTCTCAGGGGGGAAAAGTGGAATAAGCCACCCGTGGCGGCGCCACAGAACAAATGCAATACGTCACAATAAAAACGATTTCTTTTTTTAATCGGTCCTCCCTTTTTTAAATGCTGAAAAATAAAATGTATTCCAAAATAATAAATTTAAATACAGTCAAACCTGGATAAGCGAGAGTTCAAGGGAGCACAATCTCATTCTCGCTTATAGAGGTTTCTCACTAACCCAAGTTTCTCGCTAATGCAGGTATATATGTAGTGTTTCTCTCTTATAGGAGTACGCAGCAATAACAAGTCACAGCAAGTACGAATGTAAGTAGTAAATATGTAATATTATAAAATTATTAATACAAAAACAATGGTAGGAAGTTCCACGAAAGTTAAGAATGAGTCATAAAATAGCAGATGTTAAATTTGTAAATAAAGCTGCTGTCGCTTATAGAGGTATAGATAAGTAGCAGTCTCACTTACGGAGGTCTATGATGGAAAAACGATTCTCTCTTACAGAGGTTTCTGTTTCTCGCTAATAGAGGTTTTGGGAGCTTAAAATGACGGGTCCTGGCTATTACTCTCACTTATAGAGTTTTCTCACTTATCCAGTTCTCACTTATCCAGGTTTGACTGTACTCGTAAATACGACGCAACGCGTGACCTAAATATTTTTTGACACACATAAAAATATGCCTAATAATTAGTAAATCGGTGTCGGTAGGTAGGTACTTACAAATTATCTTCTTCATTTAAATGTTTGTTGGCAAATACCTATATTTTTTACGTAGTAGCAACATTCGGAAATGAAGTGCAATGGCAGTGACATATGAGAAATTACGTACAAAAGTAAAAAACTTATTTTTGATGTCCGAAATCCGGAAATCTAGTTAACAAAAAATAAGTTTAAAAACTAAAACCCGACTACTGAAAAGGATGAAAGAAGAAAGTTCCTTCCAGTGGTCGCGTGCCATGCTACCCATAGCTTTGTATGTTCGTACAGCGGCATTGTGAGCGGGTGATAGTCGGGTTTTAGTTTTATAAAATTTATTTTTTATTTAATTATTTTGGAGCTTATTTCAGTAATATTTATATTTTCTTTTCATTTGATAGGTAACCAAGGCATGTCAATTTTTTTTTTTAATATCGTGACTATGTCCACTAGAGGGTGCCAATTTAATGTGACGTCATATAGCCTATAACCAGCGGACGATCAAGACGCTTCCAAAGATAAGTACCTCATTTGTCTAAAATTATGACAAGTAGTTTAGAAGTTATGAGGCAACAGATGAACATACATACATACATACCGGTCAAAATCATAACCCTCCTTTTTGCTTCGCCGTAGTCGGGTAAAAAATAGGAGTAATTTTATTAACTAGGTACATTTGGTTGTGACCCGCTCTCTCGCAAGTTGATACGGTTCCACGAGTAATTTGATGTAAAGTCTGGCGCATACGATGGGTGACAGAGAAAACCAATAAAAGTCAATAGCTTTAGCCCACACCTTCATAAAGATCATTCTTGTCAAAAACCGCACGAAGGACCTGGCCAAAATCACAGAATCTTCAACTGGAAGCTCTTCGTCACCGACCATACTGGTCACACTACTACACTTTCTTGTAAGTATACTTAGTTACTTGTTACTTGTATAGTAATCTGTCGAAACTGTTTCTGGATTGTGTTGAACTAATTGTATACTTGTGTTTGTTATTGCATCTGTTTGTTTCCCAATAAAATACCTACCTAGCTCAAACTAACTTTCAGTTCTGTGGACGATAAAAACAACGGTCATTTCTCATGTGTTCATCGATTCCCGTCCCCCGGATTTGTTTAGAGCAGCCTCAATGCACTTCCAGCACAGAATATATAATAATATGTCAATGATAATAGTAGGTACCTACTTGCTTCCAGTAAAATGGTAAAGGTGCATTTCTTAAAAATGTTAAGGTATTTGCTTCTGTGGCCCTTCAATCTCTATTTAGAAATTTATATTGGCCCGGGATCGTATCTGGTTTGGACAGCCCTGATTTAGATCATTGTTATGAATCATCTTTTTTTTCGTTTTCTGGGAGGCTTGTGTTTTAAAGGATTATGTGTGTGTGTGTATTGACAGTTCATTAGATATAGCACAGAAAACTCGATGTTTTGCCATGTCGCCATTGTACCCTTGTAGGTATCACCGCAGGCGAGTCCTAGTGTAATAATAACGTAGGTCAAGTACGATTTGACGTGGAGATGCGGACGCATGCACAAAACACTGTATTTTGTGACGCATGCGCCAACCCGTGTTACCTGTAGGCACAATAAGTACCTACCTTAAGTTTTGCGAGGCGCTCTCAACTTCACAGACAATTTATGATGAACAGGATTCAAAGTTAAAGGCAAACATTTGGCTCAGAGGGTCGCCGTAGTGGCGCCCGCCCCTAAGACGACCCACTGACCGGATTCAAAAATGTGATTTGTTAACAATTTAAGGATATACTAAGTAGGTAAATGAATAAATGAAATGAATGAATAAAATAATAATAAACAAACTTACCTGATCTCTCGTCTAACTTGCCGCACTCTGTATCCGGCTGTTTTTTTCTTGTTTTTATTTTTATTTCCCATAAGTACCTACTCCTATTTCACTACTTAAATTTTATCTTATCCCGATATAATTAAATTCATTAAAAAACATACCTTTTTCACTTTGACTTCCTTACACTGTTCTTTGAATAAATAGATAAATTAGCGCACCGCCCCATGCGCCAACGACAGCGACATAGGTCCTACCTCGTCAAAACCTAGCGGGCGACTGAACTGAAGAGGGACGAGACTCGCTCGAGGGGAAGGGAAGCGACATGCGGCCGCTGTATAAAGCGCGGTCACTGTCGGACTGCATACAAAAGAAAGAGAAGCGCGATGACACAACGCGAACGGTGGTAATTTATTGCAAAATATGAAGCAATTATCTATTTACGAAAAATCTATTGTTTGGACTAATAAATTAAAACACTAGAGTTTTAGTATGTTGCTTGTAGAATAATCTGACAAAAAATCATAATGATTGTATGTATATTAGTATGGTTTTTGTTGTAATAAGAAAGTTTTTAGAGGAATCTTCATGATTTTTTACCCGACTGCGCGACGCAAAGGAGTGGTAATGTGTTTATCAGCCTATGTAAGTATGTTTGTATGTTCCTTTGAAGCACTATACAGGCCAAACGCCTGGGCAGATTTTTATGATTCACACGTCAATCGATTCCTCTTAGCCCGGCGAGTGTCACTAAAGACATGACGTTAATGAAAATTCAATATGGCGACTACTAGACGCCATATTGTGAAAATGAAAAAATGAAAGTCAAGAAACTATGTCAAGTGGGGTATCGTTGGATAGGTCTTTAAAAAATATCAGTGGTTTGGGAAGACCGTTTTTTGATTAAGTAAACCGTTCGTGACTTATCAAACTTTAAAGTACCAATTTTCGTTAGAATCAAGTGTCCCCCCCCTCTACCAACTAAACGCGGCAGTAGTACCTATATATTACGAAGTTTAAAGGGAACCTATCACATTTAAGTGGGATGTACAACTCATAGCTAAAAAGAATAAAATAAAAAAATTAAATTTAAAAAATCAAAAAACCCGACTGCGGTAAAAAACTTAAGTTAAAAAAAACTGAAAAGCTAAAAACAAGCCCATTTTAAATTAAATACCTAAAAGTTGGAAGCAGGCGGGACCCATTTGAGTTTGAAAATAGAAAAATGGTCCCGCCTGCTTCCAACTTTTATTTAATTTAAAATGGGCTTGTTTTTAGCTTTTCAGTTTTTTTTTAACTTAAGTTTTTTACCGCAGTCGGGTTTTTTGATTTTTTAAATTTTTTTTTTTCTTACGTACCAAATAATGTTTTCAACACACTATCTATCTATCATATATTCTGAAGAATATCATATATTTTTTTATTTTGTTTGCTGTAGTCGATCATATACTTTTATTGTTTCCAAAACTTGCGTTTTTTGCGTTTAGGTCCTGTAAGCCTCAACTTGAATTTGCAAAAAGTAACCACAAATTAATCTTCTATCCTAAGTAGCAAACAAATGTCCTAAATAGGTATTGTAGATATCTTGAAGACAAGTAGACGAATTCCAGCTGTTGTCTTGGCTAAAACTAGTTTGGCCCTTAAGATATCTCCTAGATACACCCCAAGGGTCACTTAAGTAAAAGTGGGCTCAGCATTTAAGAACTACACTATACTACAGTTTAGATAAGCTTTAACCTTATTTAAGAATGTGGTTTTAAAGAACTCTATACACTGATTTCAAGATTTCTTGTAGGTTGACTTAGATCAAGAACTAGTCTTAAAGATATCTACAATACGTAACTAAAACTAACAATATTGAATAGCAGATATTCGATCATAACTTAGTGAAGTATAAAACTTATTTTGCTTTAAAGTGATTTAAAGGTGTCATTAGTCGATATTTTGCCAAACAAACGGGAGAGTATTACTCCACTGTTTGACATTGTGCATCCAAAGTTAAACATGATAACGTTTTAAAATAATAATTGATTTTATCTGTACGGAAACAGAATAGTAAAATAAAAAGCCATTAAAAAGTTATGAGCCAATAAAGATTCGCTTTTCTTGCTATTTTTAACGTAACTTTGGGTGTACCTAAATAAGTAATAAAAGAACTGTAAAATCTTCAAAACAAAGTCGCTACCGACAAAGCTCAGTTATCGAAGAGTTCAATAAACTTTGTTTGTAATTGATTTATGATTGTAATCGACTTTTTATTTTCAAGTGACATTTTAAAAGGGTTGTTCCACTGCGCTCCAAAACCCATTGTTCTCAAAATTTTAAACTCAAACTCAAACTCAAACTCAAAGCATTTATTTCAATTAAACCATTACAGGCACTTTTGAATTGTCAAAATTAAGTAGTCGGTCAGTTGGTCAGAAAGTTGAAGCTAGGTGCCCATTCCAAAGCGTAGATCTCTATGGAGAAGAACGGGCAAGAAACTCCATGGACACTCTTTTTAAATCAAGATATTACAAAATCCTGGGTACATTATTCTTGTTGCTTCTATATGTGAGAACAATGTAAAAAAACAGACAAATGAAGAAACAATACAAGAAATAAGATTAAAAATAAGCCTTGGCAGCTAAGAGATGACCAGTCTCAACCGACGGCGTCCGTTCACGAACATGACGCATGGATCAGCACCATCCAGCTCAACCATTTTGTAGGGAACCGAATGATCCAACACACGCGCCACCATCAGTGAGACATTTAAATGAGCATGACACATTCTCAACTGCCATGCTCTTTCAAGTCAACATCAAAAAAATCATAATAAACGGATCCATGGTTCTTACATTTACAAAATTGAAAAAATGCTTCTAAATTATACAAAACTATAGATTGCAATTTATTTAAGAGATGAATACAATTTTTAATACCAAACAGGAAAAGGTGTTTAGTATTGCAGCATTAACAATTAAAACATGATTGAATAAAATAAAAATAAATATTAAGATCGTAATGTCAGAAACACTAAAAAAGAAAAAGGGAAGCACCTCTTCCAAATATTGAAATTTTAACTAGTGAGCTCAAGTGCCTGCAGTGGAGCAGGACCAGCATTTAGCCAAGCATTTTTATCTGCAATATAATCATCCAACTTATAATATGCTTGTCTACATAGTGTGCGTTTAATGCATGTTTTAAATTTCTTCTCATTTAGTTGAAGAATATCGAGTGGTATTTTATTATAACATTTTACACAGTAACCCATAAAAGAAGTTTTTACTTTAGACAATCTGAAACGCGGTTGATCTAATTTGTTCCTATTTCTTGTGTTAAAATTATGCCTGTCACTTATCTTACTAAAAAGATGTAGATTTTTTCGAACGTACATAATGTTTTCATATATATATTGACAAGGAACCGTCATGATGTTAATTTTTTTAAACAGTTCCCTTAGAGAATCACGCCTGCTGAGCTTGTATATGGCTCTGACAGCCCTCTTCTGCAGGATGAAGATAGAATCAATATCTGCAGCCCGTCCCCACAACAAAATACCGTAAGACATGATGCTATGAAAGTAACTAAAATAGACCAGTCTCGCGGTTTCCACGTCTGTTAATTGGCGGATTTTCCAAACAGCGTAAGCGGCTGAACTTAGCCGCCCTGCAAGAGATGTTAAGTGCGGACCCCACTGCAGCTTTGAGTCAAGCGTAATCCCCAGGAAAACCGTATTTTCGACGAATTCAAGTATTTCCTTATTCAATACAACGTGACATTTACTACTTCTAACATTTGGTAAAGCGAATCTAATGCATTTAGTTTTTTTTTCATTTAATACCAAATTATTTACAGTAAACCAATTATGGACCAAAAGCATAGCGTTATTTACGTCGTCAAGCTCCTGTGCACGTCTGCTTACTTTAAAAATCAGAGATGTGTCATCAGCAAATAACACCATTTGTGATCGGTTTATCAGTAAATGAGGTAAATCATTTATGTATACTAAAAATAGGAATGGCCCCAATATTGAGCCCTGCGGTACACCCATTTTGACTTTCAAACCCGATGAATTCACACCGTTAATTTGAACTTGCTGAAATCTGTCATTTAAATATGATTTCATTAAGCTAAGAGCAAGTTTACCGAGTCCGTAATGCTCAAGTTTCAAGAGCAGTGTATCGTAATTCACGCAATCAAATGCTTAATGTTCATACATTGATTCCACTGCGCTCCAAGAAATGTTCAGTAGAGTTAGCAAAAAAAATAAATTAAGCAGGAAACATTATATTAAATATCATACAAAAAAGAAAAAAAATGCCTATCAAGTCAGTCACACTAGGTAGGGCCATAAAATGCGAAATGGCCTTGAAAATTTTTGACACACGAGATCCACGGTAAAAAATACTACCGATATTTATATTTGCGTATAAAAAACAACTTATGGTTTACCTTTTATGCTGACTCTACATATTTTATTTTGGAGCTCAGTGGAATGCATTCCTGGAGCGCAGTGGAACAACCCTTTTAAAATTGCTTTTAACCTTTCTCCGATGACAGAAGGACTTATACTCCATTTACTATAGCATTAGACAGAAGTTAATAAAGACTCTTTTAGGAGCACACTTTGTAATAAAAGTACAACAAACATTATTACAGTCAAGATTGATGTAGAGTTAAATGTAATCAATTTAAATAACAGCAGTGACACTTAATTGTACTTATTTAACCTATCTACCTTCTGAAATTACAAGGCTTTCATTTAATATTATTTAGTTTTTACATAAAATATTGTCGTGTCAATGTTTAAAATCTAAAAGAAGCAGGGGCGGACAGTACCGGGAACGTTTTTCATGTCACTATAACTGTACCAAATCTAAAATGTTACCTATTTCCTTCATAAGATCAGCACGTGTTTTTTTATTTTGTCAGTTTATGATTCTATTCTATTGTAATTATTGACGTTCAAAAGTGCCTTTAATGTGCCTATTTGAAATAGATGATGCGACTTTGACGTTGAGCAGTGACTAAGTTGTTAAGTGGTGTTTGGTGTCGTATTTGTTTGGTTTGTTGAAAACATAATATGGACTTGCCATTGTGATAAAGTTGTTTTTAATAAACTGATTGTTACTAAAAATTGTTTAATTTCATGTAGGTACCTATCCAAGCATCGTGACGATTAGATAGATAGAATATGTTTTATTGTATGCCATACATTGTTACTTGCAAAAAAAGCACATACATATTTATTAAAATTATTTGAACTTAACTTGAAAATAAAAGGTTTCGTACTCCTGCTTCTGCGAGCCTCTTTTCCTAATGTTATAATAAATAGAGTATAGGTATACTTAAATTTGTTTAAGAACTTATTTATTAAGGTTAAATAAAATAGGTTTATTATTTTTGGCTTTCCAGTTTTTTCGGAGGTTTAATGGTTTTGGTAAAAGTTTTTATTATAATTTTTTGAGGCTATAATTTACTAATTAATACATTCTTAATTTTTGATTACTTTTAAAATAGCTACCTACGTTACTTTAGCTATTAACTGTTATATCATCCTACTTTTTTACTATTATTTGTTGTAAGTATAATAAAATACTTAAAAAAAAACAGGCTTTGGTCTTGGGTCTTGGTCTTGTAATTAATGTATAACCTTGAAATGGCTTATAGCAGACCTTATGGCCGTTCAGAAAAAAATACGAAACCAAATATATCGTAAGTAGTATATTTTTTTTTTATGGATGGGAAATCATCAAATGACTCCTCCCGCTCTGGGTGGAGCGTAAGGGAGTGTCAGACTTACTGACTAAAACCCATCCGTGTTCCTTCCTTAGCCCTTTATGTTCCGGGGTAGCGGTAACCCTTTCGGACAATCCCGCACCCCCGACAGGCTTCGGCCCTGGCAGGCCCCTTCCTTTTTGCTGACTTCTCTTTGAGGCGCGCGTGGAACACGTACGCGCCGTCCGGCACGGGCCTGGTTCTGATCAGACGGTGAGCTACTCATTACTCTCCGTCCGCAGGCCCGCGCCTACGGTGGCCGGGAGTCGTCACGAGGCTCCCGACGCCCGGAGCGCCTCCCGCGGCGGCTGGGACGTGAGGCTCTCTCCCTCAGCCATCCCGCCACCTCCTTCGCTAGCATGACTGCTTCGTAGAAGGAGGTGACTGCCTCCCACTCCCTCTCGCCCCGGACCATGGCTTGAACCAGGGCCGGACGCGAGAGGTCGACGCCGCTGCCGAACGCCTGTACGAAGGCACGGCGGTGCTCCGCCCAAGCAGGGCAGACCTCCACTGTGTCCTCTGGGCGATCCTCGTAATGGTGACACCCGGGCGTCTCCTCCCGCCTGATTATGTGCAGGAACCTCCCGAAACATCCGTGTCCGGTGAGGACCTGCGTCAGGCGATAGGTGAGGATGCCGTGACGCCTCTCTAGCCACTCCTCAAAGAGGGGTCTTATCGCCACTGTCGTGGCGTGCCCTGCGCTGGGTTGCGAAAGTCGCTCCGTCCATGCCACCATGAGATCGCGCCGGAGGTCTGTCCGCTCCGCCGCGACTTGCCGCGGATGCGGAGTTTCGCCCCGACGTAGTGCCTCCGCGCGCCACTCATATTTACCTTATTTCACATTATTGTACGCTACGATCACAAATGAATGAATTCCATCTTTTTTTTTTGTTGTTGTATTATTAAACGCTAACTATGCCAACAGATAGGCAGTAAATAGTATGTCTAGCTACTACTACTACTGCAATAAAAAAATAAATAAAAAAAACTTTAGTTCATTTTTCAGTGAAAAATTGTCAAAAAATAATTTACTGACAACGTTTAGGTAAATGTCTTTTTTTTTTTTCTTTTTTTTTCCGTTAGCCTGTACTGTCCCACTGCTGAGCAAAGGCCTTCCCCATTTTCTTCCACTTCTCCTTGTGCTGTGCTTTCTCCGTCCAGTCGGTTAGGAATAAGTCTAAGTCGTCACGCCAGCGTTTCTTAGGCCTGCCTCGGTGACGACGCCCGTCTTCAGGCACCCACTGTGTGACGACTTTGGCCCATCTGTCTGGATGCATCCTATAAATGTCTTAGGTATAAAAAATGTATGAAAACATGAGTGACTAATAATTTTAAAATAATGTCAGTTTCAAGTACATTTTATAATGCAAATTGCAAACTAATATTATAAATGCGAAAGTAACTCTGTCTGTCTGTCTGTCTTTTCTTCACGCCTAAACTACTGAACCGATTTATGTGAAATTTGGTGTAGAGATAGTTTGAGTCCCGAGGAAGGACATAGGATACTTTTTATCCCGATATTCCCACGGGATCGAGACTTATGCGGGTGAAACCGCGGGGCGCAGCTAGTAATGATATAATTTATTATTGTATCTAATGTAAATAGTTAATTATTGTTATTAATGTAGTAAAGGAGTAAAATGGATTGGTGGATTGGGTTGAATTGGTAATTGGAGTGTAGTAAAGACTAAATAAAAAAAATTGCGTTATTGGAACATTTTTTACATTCAATTGCAACTGACCATTGGGGTGTAATAAAAAACAACATTTAACATTAATCATACTTTATTTGAGATTAATCTATTCATAATAAATGTTTAAATTGTTTCTACTCTTATGCAGGCTCTACATCTGCGCATAAATGCTCTTCTGAGCAGTCTCATATAGCGTCGTTCAGTTATTTTTGATGCGGCTGCCCTGACACACCTACGTAAATCTTCTAAATACCCGATTGGCTTACGGTACGGGGTGTACCGAAGAATTAGGAAGACCCGATGGTCTTCCTAATTTATTGGACATCTTCCTAATGTATTGGAAGAGATGCTCGGACAGCTGAGGAAATCTTATTGGTTACAAAATGACGGCTGGCCTGCGCATTATGCTGTACCTGTTCTTGCATATTTAAATAGTGCATACCCAAACAGACCGGGCGTCTGGGGCCAATATTGTGACCTCCACGTTCACCGTCTGGGGCCAATATTGTGGCCTCCACGTTCACCGTCTGGGGCCAATATTGTGGCCTCCACGTTCACCGTCTGGGGCCAATATTGTGGCCTCCACGTTCACCGTCTGGGGCCAATATTGTGGCCTCCACGTTCACCGTCTGGGGCCAATATTGTGGCCTCCACGTTCACCGTCTGGGGCCAATATTGTGGCCTCCACGTTCACCGTCTGGGGCCAATATTGTGGCCTCCACGTTCACCGTCTGGGGCCAATATTGTGGCCTCCACGTTCACCGGACCTAAATGCACAGATTTTTTTTTATTGAGGCTGCCTCAGAGAAGAGTTTAAAATCAGCATTAAAATCTATGAATGAAAAATAAACCATCCCTATTTTTCCCACCCTTAGGGTAGGATTTTTACTTTCCAAATGTATATGGGACCAATTTCGAGGTATACCCTATCCAATAAAAAAAGAATTATCAAAATCGGACTACTCTGTAAAAAGTTATGCGTGCTCATACATTACAATCAGTGAGTGAACAATCAATCATCCCCGGTTTTCCTACCCTTAGGGTTAGATTTTTTTTCCAATTTTATATGGGACCAACTTTGAGGTATATCCTTTCCAATAAAAAAAAATATCAAAATCGGACTGCTCTGTAAAAAGTTATGCGTGATTGTTTTTTTTCCGCAACAATGAAGCCTCTTGCAGGCCGACATCATTCACATTAGGGGACCACTCTACGAACCATAAAAGTAAATCTAACCGTATATATTATAATATATATTAATATATATTATAATCAGAGTCACATAATTATTATCTTCCCCAGAAACGGTATATTGCGGAATCGTGGAGAGTAAACTTCCATCTGAGGGTATTCAAGACTAACAAACACGGAACGTACATTGGCTATTCAAACTGCTGTAGACAAGCTAACAACTAGTGAAATTCAACCTTACTCTAAACACGACAGGTGTCATAATCCTGTTCATTCGAAAGGCGATGCCACCGAGCTCACGCGCTTGACGGGCGAGCGATACGATGAATCACCCAACTCAGCTGATTGCGCGCTCGACAACAGGTAACTCGAGACACATGGATAACGCGTTTGGTAAACCTGCAACGATGCGGACATAGTGAAGGATGGTGAATGGAAGCATGAGACACAGAATGATGACTGGATTACGGTCCGAAGACGAAGATATAGAAACCGTTTTGCGGGAAACAGGAGGTAAGCTGTGGCTAAAATAAATATGAACTTCAAGGCTGCCGAAATAAAGGTACCGATTTATATTTATAGAGTGGCGAAGCATGTGTCCGTGTGTGACATCACTAAATATGTAACAAGTAAGTCGAACTTATATGTCACTGTTGAAACGGTGGAGATGAGATTGGAAAAAGAATACAATTCCTTCAAAATTTTTGTGCCTAAAGTAAAGTTAGATTTATTTATGGATGCCAACTTTTGGCCTGTTCAAATTGCGTACCGACGTTTTGTTGAATTTAGAAACAAAGCCGAAGTACGGGTTAATCGGGATAAATAAACATGACGACAACCAAAATAAGTTCAGGTGGAAATTTATAGACGACTCCGCCTTGGAGTGTAAATGTGGTGCTGTTCCACAAACGATGGGACACTTAATATCGTGCCCTGCGTGTCCTGTCAGCTGCACGTTACAGGAACTGATGGACGCTAGTGATGGCTCCAAACAAGTGGCCGAATTCTGGGCCGAGTACATTTAGATTGCCATCGACACGCTAAGAAGAAGACCAAAATAATAACATTTAAAAAAACGTTGTCAGGTCAGTGGACTGTATACGATAACTTTGTTAAGAAGTCGATTTGATAGCGCTGCAGGAGACATGGCTGCTGCCGCAGGATTTGATAGCGCTGCAGGAGACATGGCTACTGCCACACGATTTGATAGCGCTGCAGGAGACATGGCTGCTGCCGCAGGATTTGATAGCGCTGCAGGAGACATGGCTACTGCCACACGATTTGATAGCGCTGCAGGAGACATGGCTGCTGCCACACGATTTGATAGCGCTGCAGGAGACATGGCTGCTGCCGCAGGATTTGATAGCACTGCAGGAGACATGGCTGCTGCCGCAGGATTTGATAGCGCTGCAGGAGACATGGCTGCTGCCACACGATTTGATAGCGCTGCAGGAGACATGGCTGCTGCCACACGATTTGATAGCGCTGCAGGAGACATGGCTGCTGCCGCAGGATTTGATAGCGCTGCAGGAGACATGGCTGCTGCCGCACGATTTGATAGCGCTGCAGGAGACATGGCTGCTGCCGCACGATTTGATAGCGCTGCAGGAGACATGGCTGCTGCCGCACGATTTGATAGCGCTGCAGGAGACATGGCTGCTGCCGCACGATTTGATAGCGCTGCAGGAGACATGGCTGCTGCCACACGATTTGATAGCGCTGCAGGACACATGGCTGCTGCCGCAGGATTTGATAGCGCTGCAGGAGACATGGCTGCTGCCGCACGATTTGATAGCGCTGCAGGAGACATGGCTGCTGCCGCACGATTTGATAGCGCTGCAGGAGACATGGCTGCTGCCGCACGATTTGATAGCGCTGCAGGAGACATGGCTGCTGCCGCACGATTTGATAGCGCTGCAGGAGACATGGCTGCTGCCGCACGATTTGATAGCGCTGCAGGAGACATGGCTGCTGCCGCACGATTTGATAGCGCTGCAGGAGACATGGCTGCTGCCGCACGATTTGATAGCGCTGCAGGAGACATGGCTGCTGCCGCACGATTTGATAGCGCTGCAGGAGACATGGCTGCTGCCGCACGATTTGATAGCGCTGCAGGAGACATGGCTGCTGCCGCACGATTTGATAGCGCTGCAGGAGACATGGCTGCTGCCGCACGATTTGATAGCGCTGCAGGAGACATGGCTGCTGCCGCACGATTTGATAGCGCTGCAGGAGACATGGCTGCTGCCGCACGATTTGATAGCGCTGCAGGAGACATGGCTGCTGCCGCACGATTTGATAGCGCTGCAGGAGACATGGCTGCTGCCGCACGATTTGATAGCGCTGCAGGAGACATGGCTGCTGCCGCACGATTTGATAGCGCTGCAGGAGACATGGCTGCAGCTATAGGGTAATATTAGGTCCTTACATATGAAATTGGCGTTTTTCGTACTGGCCACTTTAATCACGAATTTCTCCTCTTTGGTAAGGAATTCCAAATTCAAATTTGTACAGCTATTTACTCATGTATTTGTGCTTCGATGACCGTCATTCATTTGTTTTTTTTCTTCTGTTTTTTCTGTTTGCGTCACTCATTTTACAAAATGGAAAATTTAAAATATCGCATTATTTACGAGTACGAGTTCCGCCGTGGCACTAGTGCTGCGGAAACGACTCGAAGGGTGAATGATGTGTATGGCGGTCATGTTGCAAAAGAAAACACAGTTCGTTTTTGGTTCCAACGTTTTCGTTCTGGAAATTTCGACCTGCAGAACAAGCCCCGTGGACGGCCTGAGACCCAAGTTGATAATGGAGAATTGAAGGCTATTGTGGAAGCGGACCCATCGCAAACCACGTCCGAGTTAGCTGCAGGCTTCGATGTTAGTGATAAAACTGTTTTAATTCACTTGAAGCAAATTGGGAAGATTAAAAAGCTTGAAAGGTGGGTACCTCACGAATTGACTGAAGCAAACCGGCAAACGCGCGTCGACTGCTGCGTTACATTACTTGAATTGGAATGTCTTAGACATCCTCCGTACTCCCCGGACCTTGCTCCAACAGATTACCATTTTTTTCGCAATTTGGATAACTTTTTGCAAAGGAAAAAATTCAACTCCGATGGGGCAGTCCAAATCGCCTTCAAAGATTTTATTGATTCCCGTCCGACTGGTTTTTTTAGTAAAGGGATCAATGAACTACCTATAAGATGGCAAAAGTGCATTGAAAACAATGGTTCA
This sequence comes from Amphipoea lucens, assembly GCA_947508005.1. NCBI lineage: Eukaryota > Metazoa > Arthropoda > Insecta > Lepidoptera > Noctuidae > Amphipoea > Amphipoea lucens. Next base: position 20,937,683 of record OX382373.1, on the reverse strand, counting down.
TACTTTGATTAATTAAATATATTATACTTATTAAAAAATATTCGACTTTTTGTTCCTTCCATACAAAACGCCAATTTCATATGTAAGGACCTAATATGTTAGGATAGCCATGATTGAAGGATAAATAAAATAGATGCGCGTCGTATTATTTCACGTTTTGTTAGGTAATGTAACAAAGAACAAAACGAGGTAGGTAGGCAAGTCAACTTACGAGTCACACTTTTATTTTAGAAACTTACAAGTACATCTACTTAAAAAATTAATAATCGTCACATTCTTACTAATACCGATTATGTTGATGTAACAAAATACGTTGTACAGCGTCCGAATCATCAATTGGGTTTCAGGAACTTTTACATATACCTAGGAATTATAGATTTTTGGGGTGTTCGAGCTTGAAGATGTCAATGACCTCATTGCTTGGACACCAATTTAGACCCGCCACATGAAGTTCCCCATCCTTAATACTCCCACTATCCCACCAATCCCGGAAGAACCTTTTGGCGATTTGTTTCTCAGCACCTATGGTTTTGCTAGATTTGGGGTTTTCATAAATATGTCGCAGCCAACTGGTTAAAGTAGCCGCTTAGTTAACTGCCTAGCCTTATAACTAAACGGCGCCGTTCAACTAGCTGCCCGAATGATATTCAGCCATTCAATCAAACACAGCCAGGCAAATTACTTGGATCAATGACGTTTAACTACCTGTCTAGCCCAGACTTTAAATTTAGTTCCATTTTCTGCCGCCTAGCGCTGAAATCTAATCTGTCAATACGACGTCGACAACCTAACCTCAAAACACTTGTTGTCAAAACAAAGTCGCCTCTGGCGACCAGCCTCAGCCGCTACGGTTCGCACGGGGTGCCTATGCTTTGTTACAGTGGGCGGGGGCTGCTCTCCCTCCGCGCCTCCGGATTTTTATATACACTCTAGGGGTAGTAGCTAAAAGACTACGTGGAGTCGGGATGTCGCGATTCGGTTTTGGGACAGATTCGACCTATTGTAACCATAGTTGTTATAAAAATAAATAAAAGGGGCTCCCATACAACAGACGTGATTTTTTTGCCGTTTTTGCTCCATATTTTAATAACGGCAACAGGTAGACGCTTTAAATATTTACAGAATAGCTACTTAGTTGTATATTCACTTTAAAAATAAATAATGAAATTGAAATAAAATAAATTCTGGGGGGCTCCCATACAACAACGTGATTTTTTTATATTATGTACTTAGTGTTAAATATTGTACGGTGGTACGGAACCCTTCGTGTGCGAGTCCGACTCGCACTTAGCCGGTTTTTTTCCATTACACTGACACAAGACGCAAATGGCGTAGTTTTATTTTACGTTCCGTTTCATCGATTTTGCGCGACATTTTACACCACAGACAACTGGACATACTGGTACAGATTTGGTTATCAATCGCCCATATAACGTTTTGTTTTCCCTTTTTATCTGATTTGAGGTAAGAAACAATTTTGTGTAAACGGCCTAAGCATCAGCCAGCCAATTCATTAAATGTTGTATTAGACAAATTGGCGGAATATCATTTAGCCCGCTAGTTGAAAGGCGCCGTTTAGTTAAAAGGCTAGGCAGTTAACTAAACGGCTAATTTATCCAGTTGGCCGCGACAAATGCACTAGATGACTAGAAAGGTAAGTATACTTGATCAAAATAAAATCGCCGGTCCATAAAGTACAGTGACAAAAATATCAGAATAACTTAGCATGGTGCCCAATTTTGGTCATGTTTTTTATAATAAATTATACAAATACGCAATATTGTATCGAGCTAGGTAACTTATACCTGAAAAAAAGAGAATATACGTGAAAACAACTTACAGGACACGCAGCACTTCCAGTGAGTGTTACATCTTGGGCAAAGACTATATAATGTGATATAACCACCTCTATGATCTTGGGCAACCCACGCGTTTGGAGATAGATGGTGCATGATACTCACAGCACAGCATCGCAGGAAGGTCCGCCTGCACCGCGTGCCGGGGCTATCAGTGACGTCAGTGACGTGTTTGCAATGTATTCAAGCCGTTCAGAGCAGCTGTCGAGTGATAAAAAGTGTGCGCAGTCAACGGCGATATCTCCGCACTAATGAGCCCCGCCCGCGCCCGCGCCCCATTAACATTTAGAATGGAACCAGCTTCATTATCTCGAGTGAATGCGAACGTTCAGCCACATTGTACTGCTGTTCACATAAAACAAAAGCTAGAAAGTAGATTTCAATTAATTCCGCGGCGGTCGGGCTGCGCGACGTGACTACAGCTACTCTAATTTAATGCCCAAAGAAACGTGCAAAAACTTTGGCTATGCGCGAAACGGTTAATCCGCTCCGCTGTCTATTAGAACACGGCAGTTCAGCGACTAGGTCGAATGGGCCTTTGTGGGCCGGACGCGAAAATACCTCACAGTGGCCGCATTGCTCGGATCAGCCCCCTTATTCACAAACACTCGATATGCTTCCGTATCGTATCGAACATTAATCATTATTATCGTAGGAGTCTTCTCAACGCTGTTCACAAGTCCAAAACCCGAAAATTTTGTCAGTTTAAATCAAATAGACGCCCGCTATTCTTCCAACAGCTATTTGCTGTTGAGGGGAAGTCAAATCAGGTTATCGAAATGTCAGGTTTTCGATACGATAGCCTGTCGTATGGTTGTGAATCAGGGCTCAGCTGAAATGTCGCCGGACAGGCGAGGGCAGCGCCGCAGCGGTGCCGGGCAGTGCCGGGCAGTGCCGGGCAGTGCCGGGTCCACTCGATCGTGTAGCGCGCACTCGAGCGCTCAGCGGACAAAAAGTAGTCGCGCGGATGTGGCGACCAGCGACCGGCGGTTCCGCGCCGCCGCGCCGCCGCGCTCCGCCCGACGCTGATCGATACCCGATCGAGTTTTTGCACTGACAAAAACGATCAGTCAGTGTGACAGCGGTGCCTCGACCCAATTAATAGTTACTCTTCATTATCTCGGAGGGGCGTTTTTGCGCCGGCGACCTGTCAGGTGTCCGCTCGACTGCGCGGCCGCGCCGCTTCGTGATAGGTGCGTCACCGCACACCCCGCCGCCGCGCCGTGCTGACGAATTATAAATCTGGGATCGTTGAATCGAGACTGGCACACGGAGCTTCGGGCCGGGTTGCATGCCTAATTTCCAGGTGGAATTTTCTAAGACACGCCAGCTTTGTAGTGACTTAGCTGCCGCCGCCCGTCGTGCGACTAATATCGCAATCGATACGCCTCCTTAGTACCTGGAAAGAAACGCCAACATACCCGATATCTCGGCAAAACTAATCTATTTTACAGTCCATTTACGTTCCATTCCGAGGCACATGTCACATTCATTAGAGGCCGGGCCCTACCTAGACTTGACCGGCAACTGGCCTAAACCATATTTAGAGAAGCCGGACAGCGTCGGCCGGCGCGCTCCTGGAATCGCGCTCGGCAAAAAGTAAACTCGAACAGAGAGGTAATTTAATTTGTACCTACTCAAGTACCGTGCTCGAGTCGGCCTATAATATGAAAAGAGACGCCTGTGGCGACAACACACAGCGAACTCGATCTCACGAGCATGACCGAGGATCCGAAGCATCATCAATCATAATAAACAGATAGATGAATGATCAGTACTTTACGTATGCGTAAAGTGCGACGCGGACAATTATTCTTTGGGGACGGAGAAGGCATACTAATCTCGTAGCGCGGGAAGCGGGACAAGGGATAATGGACCGCTGTGCGACGTGCCGGGAGCGAGGCGAGGGCTGCGGGGACGAACCTGCGGGGGCTTTGTGATCCGCTCAGCAGCGATCAGTTCACGCGTCGACTTTTTATAATAGTCCTTGTTGTAAGTCTTCCACTATGAACACGATAGCTTTAGACTTTCGAGAGCACACACCGCCTGTGAAACTTTCTGTGACATCTTGCGAATTCGTACAAAAGTGAGTGCAATCATAAAAGTGCAAGAATCGAGCAAAATAGACAAATTGTAGTCTGCACGATGTCTTCACGAACATCATCTGCGGTCTCGCTAATCTTACAACACAGCAATTTTTAATCCGGATATTAGAAGAGCGGTTGCGCCGCATTCCCCTCGACCCTCGAGCTCACGATAGAAAACGATTATGGTACGTATTAAGTGCACGATCGTATCTGGCGAGTGGCGAGTACTCTATCTCCGGGAACACTAGCCGTATGAAGTCGGGCGAGTTCCGGGAACGATGTGCGTCTGATTAAGTGCACGATAGTATCTGGCGTGTGGCGAGTAGTCTATCTCCGGGAACACTAGCCGTATGAAGTCGGGCGAGTTCCGGGAACGATGTGCGTCTGATTAAGTGCACGATAGTATCTGGCGAGTGGCGAGTAGTCTATCTCCGGGAACACTAGCCGTATGAAGTCGGGCGAGTTCCGGGAATGATGTGCGTCTGATTAAGTGCACCATAGTATCTGGCGAGTGGCGAGTAGTCTATCTCCGGGAACACTCCAGCCGTATGGAGTCGGACGAGTTCCGGGAACGATGTGCGTCTGATTAAGTGCACGATAGTATCTGGCGAGTGGCGAGTAGTCTATCTCCGGGAACACTCCAGCCGTATGGAGTCGCGCGAGTTCCGGGAACGATGTGCGTCTAATCCCGAGGTGCTTAATTTTTTTTCGGCCCTCGTCGGGCCCTCCTCAGCGACAGACGTGACACCGCGTGATTAGAAGCTCCCGGAGTGTCCGGGACTATCTGCCGATGCTATCGCGTGACGGGTCGTGGCGTGACACCGAGATGCGAGCACGCAGCACGCAGCATCGCCATCTATTAATACCTGCGCAGTAAACTGGGCTCAATATCGAGTGCTTCGAATTCTAATTGCCTGCGGAGCGACTGTTATCTGCATACGTGTGTGTTGCTATCTGTTTGGCTCGACTCACCCTTCACATTACAAGATGACTTGGAAATCTTGGAATGGAACTGCATTGTATATTTGTAACCACCGATTCTCCGCTCAACAATTTCATCAGGTTTATCAATAATCGTTTTCAATACCTAAGTACTTTTGCCGCTTTCCATCTCACATCGTATCATATTTTGCAATGTTAACTAAAACTTTATTTTCGGTCATTTGTATTGTAATACGATAGTGGGATTCGTCATACGATATATTTGGCGTGAATGTCGACGATGCGAGTATTTCTTTAATTATTCCCACCATACGGCACATGGGCGAACAGTGCTCGGGCTTATGACGCACGAGCGCTAAGACGCCATCGCCGTGGACGGCTACTGCGGTTGCTCCGCTCTCCCCCTCGGCCGCCGTGCACGTGGTGCTAGTGCTGTAGATGTGGCCCCCGCCTGCCGGAGACACCGCGCGCCGTCTGCAGACGAGAGCACCACTTTTGATGGTTACGCAAGGTAGGCCGTGAGCCGTTGTAACTGTAAGTAGGTACGTGCCGCGATGGAGGTATGTAATGTATTCGCCATCCATCCTTGAAAGTGTAACGCGATGCTTTTAAAAACATGTTTTAGGTACTTAGCTGAACATTTGAAAATGTCCAAAAATATGAGGCATGCCATTTATAGCACCAACTTCAAAGCACCAAATCGAACCGCACTTATAGTAGCCACATAGCGCTCCTATAAACAGGCTGTCGAGTTATTGTTTTTCAATTTATTTATTAGGTACCCATAAGCCCAATTATTTTATTAGGCCTGCGGACGGAGAGTAATGGGTAGCTCACCGTCCGATCAGGACCAGGCCCGTGCCGGACGGCGTGTACATGTTCCACGCGCGCCTCAAAGAGATGTCAGCATAAAGGAAGGGGCCTGCCAGGGCCGAAGCCTGCCGGGGGTGCGGGATTGTCCGAAAGGGTTACCGCTACCCCGGAACATAAAGGGCTAAGGAAGGAACACGGATGGGTTTTAGTCAGTAAGAGTCTGACACTCCCTTCGCTCCACCCAGAGCGGGAGGGGTCATTTGATGATTTCCCATCCATAAAAAAAAAGGTACCTACCCATAAAAATTTTTGGCAACTATTGGTAACGTAAAAATACGCTCCCACCACCACCGCACCGCCCCGTAAGCGCGACGCATATTTGCAAAGATAAGATATTTAATTTGCAAATATGGGTACAAAACACGGTGACATAATAGTTATTTATGCAACTTTTTTATAATAAAGGGTATTAAAACACGAATGTGGGTTTATCACATGAGTGTTTTATTAATACCTAATTAACCGACGAAAAAACGGAGGAGGTTATCAATTCGACGCGTATATTTTTTTTTTTTATGTATGATCACGCATAACTTTTTACAGAGCAGTCCGAATTTGATAATTCTTATTCTATTGGAAAAGATATACCCCAAAGTTGGTCCCATATAAATTTGGAAAAAAAATTCAACCCTAAGGGTAGGAAAAAAGGGGATGATTGATTGTTCACTCACTGATTGTAATGTATGACCACGCATAACTTTTTACAGAGTAGTCCGATTTTGAAAATTCTTTTTTATTGGATAGGACATACCTCGAAATTGGTCCCATGTAAATTTGGAAAAAAAAATCCTACCCTAAGGGTAGGAAAATAGGGGTGATTTATTGTTCATTCACAGATTTTAATGCTGAGCTGTGTATTACAAAATAAAAGGCCTATCTATGTTGGTATATAAAGCCTGTTTTTTTGAGTATTTTATTATACAAAAAATAATAATTAAAGTAGGATTAAATAACAGTTAATATCTAAAGTAAGGTAGGTAGCTATTTTAAAAGTAATCAAAAATTAAGCATGTAGTATTTAGTAAATTATAGCCTCAAAAAATTATAAAATAAAAACTTTTTAACAAAAAAATTACTCCTCCGAAAAAACTGAAAAGCAAAGAATAAAAACCTTTTTTATTTTACCTCAATAAATAAGTTCTTAAACTAATGCAAGTATACCTAAGAAATTTTGAGTCGGCGCGCCAAACAATCAATGAACAAAGGTCACTAAATTACCTTAAATTTAAAGAAATAACCAAATCAAATTAATAATGCAACGTGAAATCTCCAGCGATAAATATAACATTCCAAACAAAAAATGCGCTCTCCACACTCGCAACGATATTAAGTTGCTTGTTTGGCGCCGACACAAAATTACTTAGGTATACTTGCATTAGTTTAAGAACTTATTTATTGAGGTAAAATAAAAAAGGTTTTTATTTTTTGTTTTTCAGTTTTTTGAAAACGAGTTGCATAATGAAATTTAGTACAACATAATAACACTCGTTTGGATGATATTATGGTTATTATGACACTGGTCGTTTTAATGTTGGCAATAAGCTAACTGTTTCAGAAACTTTTATAGAGGATTTATAGCATGGGTGTAGATAAAAAAAATATAATTAGCAACAGCCATATTTTACCAGAAGGCATGCAAAAGTATCTACAAAATAAAGATAAACAATGTCAAATAAAGATTGAATACCTAACTATAATTTCAATTTAATTATGAAGCAAGTAAGTACTTCAATGGTTATTTATGTTATACACAATCTCCTGCAGTCAACTTATGGAATTAAATAAAAATTAATAAAATAAAAATTGAATGTCATAATTTTCTAATTTCTAATCATTTTAAAAAGTAATCAATCAAGAAATACCTTTCTCCATTAAAAATTCCGTCACACTACCTATAATATGCTTTGTCTACTAAAAAATATCGAAGTCTTTTTTTTAAATAACGCCAAGTTTACTTCTTTCCAACTCCTCGGATTATAAACTAGCTGAACTACGTACCGCCTCAGAATTAAATAATGTGACAAAGTTCAATAAACACGTGGCGACATCTATTATCATAATAACGTTATTGTTGTTTTCCTCGGGACAGCACTTTTTTTCGGGATGAAAGGTACCCTATGTCCGTTTCTGTACACCTGACAACGTATATGCAAAATTTCAGGATAATCGATTCAGTGGTTTAGGCGTGAAGTGAAAAGGTAACAAACAAACTTACTTTTATAATATGTACTATAATAAGTTAGGATGACTGGCATCATGTAGCAGACACTACTTTTGCGCATTAAAGTCGTTCTCGCACTAGGAAGATATAGGCTACTATTATCACGCCTCGCGCCTATTTCGTGGAAATATGTCATAATGTCAGCTATGCGGTCAAAACGATCAGGGTTCAGCTTTTCAAACACTGCCATTTCTAAAATATATTTAAGCATGGTAAAGTTAATATTTTATTCTGTTTACAATATGGTACGCAGCTATCAGTAGTTTGCGGTTTTAAAAAGGACCGTATGCATCTTTTCTGTGCTTTGAATGCACTTTCTCTTTCGGGGGAGTTGCCCCAAAAGATAACACCATATCGTAGTGGCATTCGACTAAACCGTAGTAGTCAGCAGTGCGCGTGCGTCTAGATTTACAATAGACGACAAAGTTATATATAAAGCGTAAGCGGATGTGCCTAGTTTTTTGCAAAGTGACTCTATGTGCGGTTTCCAGCTAAGTTTTTTGTTTTTTTCTAGCTCTAGAAATTTAGTACTTACTGCATCGTTAACTGTGTCATTATTATATTGCACATGCAGATTACTCTTATCGCCCATGCGTTGGTTAAAATGCATTATCTTTGTTTTGCTTATATTTATTCTTCAAATACAATCTTCAGTTCAAATAATATTTCAATAGCTTTCCTGATTTGCGATTCCTGATTGCGTTGTGTACAGACCCTTTTTGAATGAGTTAGTGGTCTCCGAGTGTCGAAGAGAATAGCAACTGTCGTCGTGCCCAAATGCACGGTAATAAATTATTAACGGTAAACTCCAATAAAGTAGGAAGGACCTTATTGTCCATATTAAAGCAAACTGTAGAAGAGGCGCACCCCTCTGCCTTATCAGCAATCGTCGGCTCTTATTATCTCATAATCTCACGGTCGCAAGGGGGGAATCTTGTTTTTTCTCTCTAATAATAATGCAGATGAGTCTGAGGTGGTTTTGTAAAGGTTAGCTACTTTTTAGGGTTCCGTAGTCAACTAGGAACCCTTATAGTTTCGCCGTGTCTGTCTGTCCGTCCGTCTGTCCGTCCTCGCTTAATCTCTGTGACCGTTAGCACTAGAAAGCTGAAAGGTACCAATATGTATATCAATCACGCTGACAAAGTGATAAAATAAAAATTTGAAAAAAAATGTTTTATTAGTGTATATCCCTATATGTAAAGTGGGAAGTGATTTTTTTTTAATTTCAACCCTAACGTGTGATATATTGTTGGAAAGGTATTTAAAAATGAATAGGGGTTTACTAGAATCATTTTTTGATAATGTCCATAATTTCGGAAATAATCGCTCCAAAAGTAAAAAACAATGTGTCCCCCGCCCTCTAACTTTTGAACCATAAGTTTAGAAAATATGAAAAAAATCTGAAAAGTAGAACTTTATAAGGACTTTCTAGGAAAATTATTTTGAACTTGATGGAAACAACAGTTTTTGTACAAAAAAGACAAAAAGTTGTACACAATAATTTCTAGACTAAGTTTGTAGTATAATCGTATATGCAAGCATTTTTTTTAACTTCGTTTACATATTTTATTATCCTGAACGTATCTTTTTTCAAACAAAAAAAGAATTATTAAAACCTTTAAACTCATAAGTGGGAACACTTATTGTGACGGACGGGAAACTACGGAACCCAACACTGAGCGTGGCCCGACACGCTCTTGGCCGGTTTTTGGACATGTTTCAGTGCAGTATTGTCTCTGGGAGAAAGGAATAAGGTCTACACTCAGTCGAGTAGGTACCTGATGTCTAAATAATACGCGGGCGTACTTACCTGCAGAGCGGGAGCGACAACACCGAATCCTTTAATTGTGACTTCCTACTGCAGTACTGGAATCCGAATGCTCCGACTTGCCACAGAATAACTAATTGCTAACAAGTAAAATAGCTAGAAAGGGTCGGGCTCGGGATGTTTGTGTGCACAGTGTACGACTACGGTCGCATCGCTTGTACAAATCGAATCGCCACCCCATTCACACCGGTCGACAAAAATCGCATGCGACTTACTTCATTTCCGAAGAAAATATTGAGCAGATCGGTTGTTTTACGTGCCGGCATCGAAATGGTTCGTAGTTCAATTATTCAAGAGTTGCTTGAGAGACAGAAGGAAACGTAAATTTTGGGTAGGTACATGGATGGATGTCTCAACGTACCTAGAAGAAGAAGAAGAGTACTAGGTGCTTCGGAACCTTTGCTGGTGGAATTGAGTTCATAAGATCCTGATTATTTTAAAAAACGATTAAGAATGTGACTACTGAACTATTCGATACTTTACTACAGAAGGTTACTCCGCTTATACAAAAAAGAGATACCAATATGCGGGAAAGCGCTTTCACTGAAAATTAAATAAAGAAATAACCTTGAAGTTTTTGGCTACCGGTGCAGGGCGGTGATAAAGTTACCCAGGTCTTGAAGAATCGTTTAGAGTTCTAGAATGCACTATTTCTCTATTTCTAAAGGCTGTACCTATTAGATGCTATCTATCATGTTCTACAAGAGTATATAAAGGTAAGTGAAATTCATATTACGATATTTATTTAAGTTTACAATAATCATTTTGTAAAATATTTGCATCCAAGCATGATCTAACAGCTTGAGATAGAATAGCGTCGTTTACTTCGTATTATTGTCCAGTATTTTGTTCTGTTGATAAGCAGCCTGCAAAATAGTCTTCTTCGAGAAGCTGTGGGACCGGGATTATCGCATGTATATTCTGAGGTTGAGCTCGTAGATCTGGAAGTTGGACGGTTTCGAGAAGTCGAAGGACCTTAGCTTACTAGCGTGTATAATTGAGCCTTTGTTGTGACAAATAATTATTTATAAAATCTTGAAAAATAATAACATTCACTAATAGTAGTACCTAAACTAACTACGTAGGTAATTGATTGTGTGACGGGAAACACGTCTTAATACAGAATCCACCACACGGAGCTTCCGACTATTATAATTACAAAGGCACTTATAGTGTGGTGTTGTTTGCTATAGTGGATGCCCATTACCGTTTCATATACAGGGTGAAATTGAAAACATGCGACAAATCGAAATGGAAGACTGTACTCATCATTATGAACAACTTTTACTATGGGATCAAACCTGAAACCGCGAAAAAAAAATCAGCTGTTCCCTACATTTATGTTCGCATAACTCGTCAAAATGTAGGGAACAGCAGATTTTTTTTTTTGCGATTTTCGAATTAGTCCCATAGTAAAAATTGTTCATAATGATGAGTACAATGTCCTATTTCAATTTGTCGCATGTTTTCAATTTCAACCTGTATAGACGGTCGGACGTGACCGTGACTAATGGACGCATGAATGATTCGCAAATATGGGAAGCGTCAACGTTCTACAATGCTCTTGAAACTAATAATTTGGAACTACCTAATAAAGCCATTTTCGTTGGTGATCGCTTTCCCTTTGACGACAAATCTACTGAAACCCTATTCTAGACATGAAGGTTTGGTCTACAAACAAAAAGTTTTAAATTACAAACTATCAAGAGCACACCGAACCGTAGAGAATGCTTTGGTATAATGGCTTCCCGATTCAAAGTTTTCAGAAAACCTATATTTGTTTCATTGCATAAAACTGATTCCATTATTAAAGCGGCCTGTGCACTGCATAACTGGCTTCGGACAAATAAGATATAGGTACTTGAACACTCCCGAAATAATTGACCGAGAGGACTTCAGTTCAGGAACAATCAGACGGGGAAGTTGGAGAAGCATTCCTACGGAAGGAATAGACGAATTAACAACGCCGTTGTCTTCTAACAACTATTCATGAAATGCAAAAGAACTGCGTGATACATTTGCTGACTATTTTGTCTGTCCCGGACAAGTTCCATGGCCAGATGCAATGATTGTGTAAATGTTCATGTTGTACGTTTGACATGATAATGTATGACTAATTATAACTTTAAGAATAAATAATAATACTTACCATATCTTTACTTTCTCTTGCTTCTACCACTGGCTTTAAAAAGCGGGCAGCTGTAGATAATCATCATCTGTGCCCACACCACTCTTCTTTGAATTCGCTACCTTGCTAGTTGGCTCTCTAGTTCGTATATTTTTTATCTTCACCTCTTGACCTGTTAAGGTCAGACGCATTTCTTGAAAAATAAATATCTATTGTTCAAGCCAGAAACAGTACAGTCTAATACAGTGCTATCCCTCTGTACTTACCTGCCCGGTTGAATTAATCTATTACTAAGGGCATGGAATAAATTCATGTCTAGGATACAGATTTTATATAAATAAACTAGCGGCCCGCCCCAGGTTCGCACGGGTGCAATTTTTTTTTTTTAAAATCCGAGATTACTTACAAACCTTGTCCTGACGATACCGAACGCAACAAAAAAAAAATCCAATTTAGTACCTAGGTACTGTCATTCGGTAGTTATGCGCGTACAGATATTTCGGCGACTTTGTTTTATACTATGTAAGGAAGGATCGTATTTTTTAATCAAAAAGTTTTTTTTTTTTTTAATTTTTCGTTTGATTTTACTGTTTTTGGCTAGAACAATACATATTTTTTTATTCATTTATGGGTGGACCCAGTCGCCGGAAGAATAATATTCAAATGAAATGGATCCCGGTCGTCGATTTTAGTCATCCGCCGCAAGCGGCTTGTCGCCACGCGGCAAAAGGATGCGGATGGCACCCAACTTTGGGGCTTACGAATTTAGTCACTTGCGGTTACGGCCTAGTCGAATTGTCATTTAGACGATCGATTTCCGCCGTGCGGCCTAGCCGTGCCGCGAAAATCGACCCGTGTAAACCCCCTAAGTATTACCAATATTCTGTGCAAACCAATAAATGATTTGATTTGTGGTATTACCCAACCGATAGTTTCTTTCTAATGTTAACACTTGTCACCGGTACAAATGGCTTCCCGGCTTCGGAATGCCCGCCCTCCTCGCTTGTATGTAAGTACATGTCTCCTTTACTCATGAATGTACTGATCGAGTTTTTACCGACTTCACAAAAAGGAGGAGGTACTATGTTCGGCTGTTTGTATGTTTTTTTTTTTTTTTTTGTACATGTTTGTTCATCGAATACTCCGCCAATTATCGACGGATTTTCAAAATTCTTTTTTTGTTCGAAAGTAGATAGTTCTGAGGTGGTCCCATTGTCACCAAGTTAGTATCTGATGATGGGATCTTAGAGAAATCGAGGGCAACCCTCAAATTTTATAGGCTCACTTATTGTTTTTCGCATATTTTATGAAGTATCTTGTGTATTTGCGTATGGTTGTCACCATCTCAGGTAGCTGGACTGATGATGGAAGGTACAACTCCTTAACAGTAAAAAGTTACTCGAACAGGCAAGGACTGTTTTATTTAGTAAATTGTTTTGCTGTTTGATAGGGCATTTGCCACATTTGGTCTCATGATCATCAAGTCATGATCTGATGCTGCAGTCAAGATAGTCTGCAGAGTACCTAACTCCTCGACAACTAACAGCAGATATATCGTGTTTAGGCTCATTGAAAAGGGCTCGATGTGTGGATAAAAGTACTGTTAATGAGGAACACCGAAGTACATAAATACCAGATGCTGAAGCCAGGAGCATCAGAAAAAGTACCAACCTTGAAAATAATTACAGCACCGTAGTCGTGTTTGGGCTCATTTTAAACGGGACTAAATTTTAAGTTCAATGCAATGTTGACATAAGTCTGGCCTGATGCTGCAGCCAGGATTATCAGCATCTAGTCTAAAAACATCAGGTCAGGATTTGATGATGGGATCCTGGAGAAATCGAAAGAACTCTTCAAATATCATAGGCACACCTATAGCGATTTGGGTATTTTTTATAGTAACTCGTGCATTTGCTCTCTATTTGGTGACGTGGAACTGATGATGAAGACCACAGATGGCCACCGGAACTACTCAATAATATCTAAGTATTTCACGGGTTGAGATTCGATTACTTTAATATGGTTGCTAAGCAATTTATGCTCGTAACAATGTGAATGGTGATATGGAGCTGATGGTGGACCTGGAGAACTCCTCAACAATTAACTTCCCTGCATCGTAAAAAGCAATATTTTGTTTGTAAAAGGCGATGAGCACTAGGCAAACTTAGATAAATTATAAGCAGACCCACTAAAAAGCGTGAAATAAAAACTTTTTAAGAAAAAAAAAAACCGACTTCCAAAAAAACACTACGAAGTGAAAAATAACTTTAATTTCGGAAGTCGGTGGCAAAAAACTAAAATACAGATCCAAAGACACCGACTTCCGAAATTAAAGTTATTTTTCACTTCGTAGTGTTTTTTTGGAAGTCGGTTTTTTTTTCTTAAAAAGTTTTTTAGTATTCCTTCCTGTACATGTTTTTCTTTAAGGGTCAGTTCGGGTACATATTTGAATGTCGAACATTAAAATACCTACGTGTAAAATGTCAACGTTCAAAACATCGAAAATTTAAATATCGGTTATATCGTAATATCGAAAATTGTTATACCTAAGCATAAAATGTCTAAAATTGAAATGCCGAGTTATAAAAACATCGATAATCATTATACCTAAGTTCAAAATGTCAACATTCAATACACTTTAGTTCATTTTTCATTTATGTTAAAAATACCTACTAGTTAAAATATCGAACTTGCAGCCGGGCATGATTGCAGGATGCAAGAGAGAGTGAAGGGCACCGCGGTGTTAGGTTAGGTTAGGTTACTTTAAACCCTTTAGACAGAAATAGGGGCCCCGCGTAGCGGGGCTCCGTCGACATATGATGCAAGAGCGGGCGCGGCCTACAAATGTGTTTTATTTTAAGTTATTTATTATGTGAAAATAATATTAGGTACTTAAGCATGCAGAGTGCAAGCGAGCATGCATCATGCAGCAGGCATGGTTTCTGTCACGGCTTCGGCGCTGCGGGGCTCCGGCGGTCCCACGCGAGCTTATCGTCGTCGATGGTTTTAACACTCACCACCGCAGCTTCGGCTTGCTGGCCGTCTTCGCCGGCCAGCCTCAGCCGCGGCGGCGGGCGTTAAAGCCACCTTCGCCTCAGCTCGCGGGCCGCCTCGCCCCTGTGCGC
The DNA here is from genome assembly GCA_947508005.1 of Amphipoea lucens. Classification (NCBI taxonomy): domain Eukaryota; kingdom Metazoa; phylum Arthropoda; class Insecta; order Lepidoptera; family Noctuidae; genus Amphipoea; species Amphipoea lucens. The sequence goes on along the minus strand of OX382373.1, from coordinate 20,922,623 downwards.
CTACGCGGGCTTAAATTACACTCTAGGGGTAGGGCAGACAAGACCACGTGGAGTCGGTTTTGCAGCGATTTGTTTCCGTCACTAATTTTTGTGGCACAACATATAAATAAATATCGATATTTAGGACATTCGATACTCTGTACTTCGATATTTACGTCATTAGATAATCTGTACTTCGATATTTAAGCCTTTCGATGTCATGTTTGTCGATTATTAGATTTTAGATATACTATTGGACGTAGGTTATCTAACCATTCGACAATATAAACTTACGTTATTTTAATTTTCGGTTTTATGGTCGTTCGATATTAAAATTTTCGATGTTTTGAACATTGACATTTTTACCGTAGATATTTAAATTTTCGAAATTCAAATATGTACCCGTCAGTTCACACCGCGACGCGACGCGGCGCTCAGTTTTCAAGATAGCAATACAATTATAGACCTTATCTACTACACAAAAAGGTACACATCAGTGAGGAGGCCCGCGCGGCGTAGCTCGACGTAGTAGGCACACAGAATTGTGTACCTTTTTGTGTAGAAGGTAAGGTCTATAATTGTATTGCTATCTTGAAAACTGCGCGCCGCGTCGCGTCACGGTGTGAACTGACCCTAAGTTGTAAAATATTCCTTATACATAATTATTTCCAATACTAAACCATATTTCTCGGAGTTCTTAGCATAGGGGAGACTGGGTACAGTTGAAACAATTTTGCTTTGAACGCTCGTAGCACAGCCATTTTGAAACATAACAAACAACAAAACACATAAAATGAGAGAATAGACTTTTGTCTTCAAATATATCTCAGAATTAGAGGCTCAACTGCCATATTTACTAGATAGGAAGAGTTTAATAAAATAATGTGCCACTGTTTCAACCGTACCCATACCAGGGGCGGTTGAAACAGCGATGGGGGTCAGTTGAAACATAAACAAATAAGTAATAAAAATCAGTTTCTTTATTCGTAATCAACAAGAAATAGTTAAATTCTAGTATGGCACCATTTCTATCAGTCTTAAAAATAGTTTCGAACATAAAAAGAGCTCTTCTGCTCCGGTTTAAACTAACAAACTAACACTAACACTGCATTTCTTTTTTTCTTGTATCGCAGAAGAGAAGAATGGTGAACTCCGTACATCTCTGCAGCTTTTCGTAAAGAAGTCCCTTTTTTGACTTCTACATACGCATTTTCGTATTGAGTTATATCACACTCTCCTCTTGAAGTTTTTTTGATACGTTGTCTAGGCATCTAGAACGAAAAAAGCAAGGGTTATCATTGTTTCAATCGTACCCACAATAATTGCTTCATCCGTCCCCATACCCCTCAACCGCTAATAAAACAAACATAGCGTCGAAACAAAACAACATAAACAAAAACGAATCACGGTTTTAGAACCTTCAAAATCTAACAATAAAACAGAAAATCACTCAAAATGCAAATGCTAATATCAACAAAGTAATTTGAAAAAGAAAACAATAGAAAATACTTACTTTTTGTCGAAAAAATATAATAGGGTCCCCTGAAAATGTACAGAGCGCGCAAAGTGCAACGCGTCACTGTGATTCATGTCCGGACTCTCCAGCCGCATCTCTTTCCCCTTGTACCCCTTACCACACCGCTAATAGTTTACGAGTTATTAGCGTTGGTTTAACCGTACCCTGTTGCAACCGTACCCAGTCTCCCCTACTTATGTGACGTTGGAGCATTGTAATCGATCAGCAATTCGATACAACACGAGAAACTTCACTAGGGATGCATTAGGGCTGGCTACATTTGATTTTACTTGGATTTAAATGAGCATTATTATCTAAGTAATGTACTTAATGGTAATATGGTAGACGCTCCATCGTTGGCCCGCTGGCATTACTTTTCCTGTGCTTCTAAACCAGGAAATTATTCTACAGCACAACACCAATTTCTAAGCCTTGCAGTATTGGAGTTACTGTAGATTTCAAGCCGGGGATGTTTGGTGTTCGCCTTCTTCTTCAGAACATTGCCGGTGATCTCTGTTTCTACAAAACTCCGATAGCGCGTCAGCCCTACTGTATTCTGCTGCGTTATCGCGGCCGCATCGAACCATCGTGCGCCGCGACTTCGCCGGTTAACTTCTTGAGGGCGGCGCGACACGACACAAGTCACAACACAGGCCGCCAGTCGAGAGCCCGACAGTGCGGCCCGACGCCGACGCCCGACACACAGGTACCAGCGGCACTGCGGTACACCAACAAAGCTGATCATAGCACTGCGAAACGTTTTACCGCAGTTCTGGTACAAGTATGCACTTTTCAGTAGTAGGTAGGTACTACCATGGTACTACTAAAAAGACTGTTTACGTCATAGTGCGGTTCTTTTATCCCGCGCCTTCAACATCACGATGTATTTGTTTTGTTAGGTATTTTATGATAACATTCACAGAACGTATAGCACGGGTAATAGGTTAAAATTTTACGAAATGATCACTTTTGCACAACACACTGTATAGATTCAAGCCGAAACCTTAGAATAAATCTATTCTGCGTCGAAATAACAAAAGCTTTGAACCACGAAACACAACTCTGTATTTTGTGTTTGAACGGTTATACTTACATCGTGAGAGCAGTGAGGCGTTTATTATCAAATAAGTACGATTGTTTACGCTCGCGCTCATCGTGCATCGGGCTTTCAAATAATTCGCAGATGATTAAATTGTCACGTTTTTACCCGACTGCGCCAGAAGGAGGGTTATGTTTTTCGAGAGTATGTTTGTATAATTGTTTGGCACGCTCTGTGGCCTGAACGGCTCGATGGATTTTAGCTTGAGAGGTGTCGTTAGATTTGTATTGACTGTGAAAGTGACACTGGGTATATCAAAATAAAAAAAAACCAAAATGGCGGATTTTTGCGCCATATTAAGCCTTCAAAAAAAAAATTTTTTTTCATATCCTATCTAGTGGGGTATCAAAATAAAGGATTTTAAAAGGTGATTACAAAAATGTACACAACTTATATGGTTAAAAGTAATTCAAAGTGACAAATCGTAAAAAACACGTGTCAAGAACTAAATCGTCTGCAAAATCTTTTCACATTTGTAAACTAAAAAGCTGGAAATAAAAAATGTAATTAAAAAAATTAAAAAACCCGACTGCAACCTTACACTAAAACTAACTGAAAAGCTAAAAACAAACCCATTTGAAATTAAATAAAAGTTGGAAGCAGGCGGGACCCATTTGAGTTTGAAACTATAATAATGGTATGGGCCCCGCCTGCTTCCAACTTTTATTTAATTTAATTATAATTAATTAATTATTATTAATTTAAAACTAATTAGTAGTACGTAATCAGAATCACGCTAATCAACGCTAGGTTCCAAATATACCCGATTATGGTACTCCAACTCAGGTATATTTGATGATTAAACGAACTTACCTGTATGTGAAGTTCGATCATAATTACTCGAAGAGCTTCGTTCGAAGATATTAGCATTAACACACATGTAGTTTCACTCACAGACTCGCCATTTCGCATTGAATTTAGGAGAAAAATAAATTATTTAATACAATGTAAGGTAGATTAAAAACTTCTGCTCGCTACTATGACATTCGCGCCTTGCCAACTCATTTAGTTTGGAGGTTTGCTGAGCTGTTTGTTATTTCACGACTAGGGGTTCAGGATAACTAGGAGGGAGGGATGCTAATTATCTTCGAACGAAGCTCTTCGAGTAATTATGATCGAACTTCACATACAGGTAAGTTCGTTTAATCATCAATTACTCTCAAGCTTCGTTCTCGATATTAGCATTAACACACATGTAGATGTTTAGAGATCGCAGTCGTGAAATACATATCAATTGAATATGTATATATGTGTGTATGTGGATGTGTATATTTGCTTTGGGAGTTTGAATGAAGAAAATAAATAATTAAATCTACTACGTTTCGTAGCTATATTAAAGTCAATCACAAAATTTAGTATCTTTTCTAATATTACAATGTTATTAATTAATGAAGATAATTATCCATTTAACACACTTTTGGCAAAATCATCTCCGGTAGACATATCGTTTGATATTATTCTATTGTAATATTTAGCAAATACCGTAGAAGTTGAACTCCACCCGGCTGCTTTACGTATGACATCCAGACTAACACCTACGCTATACGCTTTAGACGTGGCTGCGTGCCTGGTACTGTGTGCAGTAAATAGCGAGATATCAATGCCACTCTTTTGTAAAACGCTCTTTACCCATTTGCCCAAAGTCTGCGATGTTACAGCACGGTATGGTTTCCTGAATGAAATAAAAAGTGATTGATGGTCTTGACGTACCTGATTAGTTTTATCAAGATATACTTTGAGAGTACTAGCATATATATATATTTGCGGCCTTTGTAAAAAATACGGTAAGGAAAACACTGGTTGTGAGGAACCCACTCGTGAAGTTTTAATTAAATCAGTTATTTTAATAATAAACCCTGAATCAGATTCGGTAATGTTGCAGACATGTATTTTTGATAAAGTCTGCATTCTATGGGCTGTTATCAGGGCTAGAAGGGTCACTAACTTTTTACTAATTATTTCAAGACTTAAATTTTCGTTGGGGTGTAATTCCGCCAAATAATTTAAAACTTGGTCAGTGTTCCACGTTAAATGGTATTTAGGACGTGTGGGCCGCAACCGAAAGATTCCCTTGAAGAATCTTTGTATACATTCATTGTTTGCTACCTCGTGTCCAAGTAACAACGATAAAGCGGATCGGGAGCTATTTAAAGTACCATACCGAGCTCCGGTATTAAACAATTGTGTTAGAAAACAGAGAATACTTGACGTTAGAGCATTGTAAGGTTCTAAGTTGTTTTCGTGACAGAACGTAAACCACTTCTTAAGACATGTATCATATTGCTTGACAGTATTGTCTGATAAAGATGCTAGCATTATGGGTATGGACGACTGTGGAATTCCTCTTCGGAGAAATGATGTCCGGACAACCTCCCGACAACCAGTGTAATTTGTCGATGAATTGCACGTTCTCTACAACGAGAAATAATTAAATCACCCTCCGATCTTAAAACAAGTGGTTTTGAGGTGAGGAGTCTTTTAAAAAGAGGGTACCATGGCTGTGTTGGCCATTTTGGCACGACAACAATACCAGTGGCTCTGTCGTTAATAATTTTACGTAAGGTCTTTAAAATAACCGAAATTGGTGGAAACGCGTAAAAGTAATAATAAGTCCATGATATAGTGAACGCGTTAATTACATAAGCGTCAGGATCCCTATACCAAGAAACATAGATATCACATTTATGATTTATTCTGCTCGCGAATAAGTCAATACAAGGGACGCCGAAGTGTTGTGTTATTTTATTATAAGCAATCTGAGATATTTCCCACTCTATGTCGGGGTGTAATCTTCTTGATTCAGCGTCCGCAACTATATTATCGGAAGAACGTATATAATCGGCATGGACTAAAATTTTACGTGCTTCGCACCATTTCCACAATTGTTTCGTAATATCTGTCAAATGAGGAAACTGTACGCCACCCATTCTATTTATATACGATATTGCCGTTGTATTGTCAATACGTAACAAAATCTGACAATCTTTAAAACCTTGTGCAAAAGCTTTAAGCCCAAGAAAAGCTGCAAGTATTTCCAAATAATTAATGTGTCGAGTTTTCTCATGTTGACTCCAAGGTCCATTGGCAGTCTCGTCACCACAGGCGGCGCCCCACCCCGTTGTTGAGGCATCACTAAATATCTCTAAGGAATATGTATCAACCTTTATTTTGCATACTGATTCATTTGCAGCATTAAGCCACCAGTCAAAGATGGGGGACAATTCGGTTGGTAAAATCATAAACTTATCGTAGTTTTCATCATCTTTAAGGTTTAGGTATTTACACCTCTCAAAGTCTTTGGTATAAAGCCAACCGTAGTCCACGGCTTGACATGCGGATGTCAAAAGACCCATGAACCGAGCAAAATCTCTTATTTTACATCGTTTGAGCTTGCTCATTCTTAGTAATTCCGTTTTAATTTTCTGTCTTTTGTCATCGGGTAATCTAACTTCAAATATTTTTGAATCTATAATATTTCCTAAAAATTTGCAACTATTTGTCGGCACAACAGAACTATTTTCTGTATTGATGATGAATCCTAACGATTTTAATAATTGTTTTGTATCAGTATATGATTGACCAACCAAAAACAAATCATCTAAATAAAACGTAGATAAATATCCCAAAGACCTCAATAATTTTGCGACTGGTTTGAGAATTTTTGTAAAAATATAAGGGGCAGTGTTTAAGCCGAACGGTAACACGTTAAACTCTTACAGATTGCCATTAAATTTAAAACGTAAATATTTTTTTGAGTTTGGATGTATGCCTATTAAAAAATAGGCATCTTTTAAATCTATTGTTGACATAAAACAGTCGTTTGAGACAAGTTTCAAAGCTGTTATTAAATCTTCAAGTTTAAAATGTTGAGTTGGTATAAATTTATTTAATTGTTTTAGATTTAAAATGAAACGTTGTTTGCCGTTCGGCTTAGGAACAAGAAATATACTGGATATATATTGACCCGCGCATGGTTGACATAAGGATACTGCCCCAGTACTAATGAGGTCTTGTATTGATACTTTAAAAGCCTCGTATTCGGATTGCGAATAAATGGGCTCTGATGGTACGGTTGTCTGAATAACTGGGTCAGAAAAAATAATTTTATAACCAGTAATCCAAGAGAGTATAACAGGGTTATTCGTTAATAAACACCACTGTTCATAGAAACACGAAAGACGGCCCGCGGGGCTTACCGTGTCTAACGTCGGTGACCTGCTTGCGGCTGACGTGACGATGTCTTGAAAGCGTTGTTGTGCGTCGTCCTCATCTGCTGCCTCTGAGTCGGAGTTGATGGTGCCGCCCGCGGATATCTCGCGCCCCCCGGCGGCGGTGGTGGGAACTGACGGCGACCTGCCGGGGGGGCTCGGTAGTTTAAAGGTCTGTTGACTGCTTTAGCAGGTTTATGAGCCGTCGACTTCATTGTCGAAGATGACCTTAGGTCGGCGCCAGATTTTATAATAGTTTTCGCTGATTTTAAGGTTTCCGTTAGCGTACTGCCAAAAAGCATTTCGTCTATTTTGGTTTTGTCCAACTGATCTTTTAGTTCTTTCTTGACCGTAGAAAGAATGAACGCACGTCGTGAGATCGAGTCCGTATATTGCATATCACCGAGGATTCGAGCTGTATCCATCAACAGCTTGAGAAGGTCAGGGTTTTTGTGACCTGATGAGAGCAGCGCAGTAATGGCCTCGCTGATGGAGGACAAGGCACAAGATGTTAATACCTGTTTACTTTCTATACCCTTATCTCGTTTTGCTTGAGTTTCTATCAGAGATACTCGAATCTCCGGATTAAGGGTAGGCGCTTTTATAAATTTGCAGTTCACCGGTACCAAATATCTATCTTTTAGCTCCTTGCGGTTCTCTTTAGAGAGACCGGAGGTAGCAATGTGGTTGAGTCTAATCGCTAAATCCTTTTGGATTTCACTGCCGTATTCTTTTGGAGAGGTGGGGTCCTCGCCTAATATTTCCATTAACTCTGGATCTAATTCAGGAACATCTTGTTGAAGAGCAGGAGTCTCAGATTCGCTCGCCTTCTCTAGAGGTACGGCAGTTGATTCCAAAGTAGTCGCAGCGAGTACTTGCGCCGGGGGCAGTGCAGCGGTCGCGGAGCTCGGCAGCAGTAAATTTACGTGTGCTGAGATGTTATCAGCAGTAGGGGACTGTATGACTGTCGAGGCTGGAACCTCCTCCTCATCACTACATTCCGCTGGGGCTTGTTGCCAGTACGAGCATCCAGGTTGTGGATCCGTGTTGTCGTGATATGCGGCACAATCGTTATCGATTGGGATTGGTTCGCTCTCTGCAAGCAAAATGAGTATTTTGCTTAAATAAACCTATTTACGGCTGGGAAGTGAGACTCCTTGTGAGAAACACGCAATCCCAATAGGCGATATAATATTTATTCCTGTAGGAATAACGTACATGCTATGGAAAAACCCCACAGGTAGATCCGAGCAGCAAGTACTTAGTTTCGGAAGTGGAAGGGCCCCAAAGGACAATCCGATTTTCCAATATTGTAATGAATCCGGTATGAATTCAAAACACAAACATACCACTTTTACGTAACGGTACGCACTGATACGTGAATGAGTTGGCAAGGCGCGAATGTCATAGTAGCGAGCAGAAGTTTTTAATCTACCTTACATTGTATTAAATAATTTATTTTTCTCCTAAATTCAATGCGAAATGGCGAGTCTGTGAGTGAAACTACATGTGTGTTAATGCTAATATCTTCGAACGAAGCTCTTCGAGTAATTATGATCGAACTTCACATACAGGTAAGTTCGTTTAATCATCAAATATACCTGAGTTGGAGTACCATAATCGGGTATATTTGGAACCTAGCGTTGATTAGCGTGATTCTGATTACGTACTACTAATTAGTTTTAAATTAATAATAATTAATTAATTATAATTAAATTAAATAAAAGTTGGAAGCAGGCGGGGCCCATACCATTATTATAGTTTCAAACTCAAATGGGTCCCGCCTGCTTCCAACTTTTATTTAATTTCAAATGGGTTTGTTTTTAGCTTTTCAGTTAGTTTTAGTTTTAGCTAATATCGAGAACGAAGCTTGAGAGTAATTAGTAGTTAGAAATTTCGAAAGCCTCATGCCGACCAAAACCCTATGGGGAATTTCCACAAGGAACATTTAGTAATAAGGAACGTGACATTTTTTGTCAATTCGTCGACAAAACTAACTCGACGACGATATTATTAAGTTTCGTCGACATCGCAAATACTATTACGCGACATCCTTTTCAATTTCCGTTCAGATTATTTGACCTACAGATCAAACATGAACAAGAGCTGGGAATAGTTTACAAAGTTCTTTTCAACCTAGATTATATTACAACTTACAAGGTACCTACGGAGAACGTAGGAAAGCTTTTGTGGTCCGAACTTCTTTGAAATGAAACTGTACTTATTATGATTTTTATTCTGTTCGTGTGCCAAAAATATTTAGGAATTGTCAAGATGAAGAACTGAGGACTAAGGTGAGGTGACCTTCTACTATGTTGTATTGTAAGTCACAAGAGCACAGTGCCTGCTCTCGGCACACGGACGCACCGGCCGCCGCGCCGCCGCGCGCCGGGCGGCGCCGCCGGCTGCGCCCGAGGCCAAGGTCGCGACCTCGCACATCGCGATGTACGCAGGAGGTTGTTGCTGATTGAAAGACAAATGCAATACTTTCCTCCACGTATTTACTGTTGTTCCGCGTTGAACTCAAAAGAACACGCACACATACTTACTTACCAATAATTCGTGTTGTTGTGTTTATTTAGTAGATCATCTGTGATTTTCGATGTTAAACCTATACCATAACTTTATACAGGGTGAAATTATATTCATGGGCATCCTTTTAAGGGGTCATTGTACTCATCATTATGAACAACTTTTACTATGGGACTAAACCTAAAATCGCGAAAAAAAAAATTTGCTGTTCCTTCTAATCTACAATCTACATTCGGCATTCACCCTAATTAGATACTGTTGTTTTGGCCCAAATTTTATGTATTTTCTACGCTCTTCCCCTTTATGGAAGCAGCCACACCTCTTGGACAAAATTGACCAAATTATTCGCAGCACATTAACATCAATTCTAAATGTGGCCTTGGACGACCGAGCGTGGCTGCAAGCCACACTACCCATCCGCTTTGGTGGCCTCGGCGTCCGCAAAATTGCCAGTATTAGCTTACCGGCGTTCCTGTCCTCTGTCCACAGCACCGAAAAGTTGACCGGGAAGATTTTATCCCCCTCCCTGGTTGACTTTGAAGTGCCGTGCTTGGCCGACGCGGAGAACGCCTGGAAAATGGCTTGCCCGGATACAGATCGGCCCGCGAACCTATCTTCCCAGAGGCAGTGGGATGAGCCGTTCTGCAGGTTGGTACGGAATAATCTTATTAATACGTCCACCAATACTGCTGAGCGTGCCCGCCTACTGGCTGTGGGTGAGTGGGAGTCGGGTCTCTGGCTTCAGGCACTACCGTCACCCAACATAGGCACATTGCTGGGTGACACCACCTTCCGGCTCGCTACTTGTTTGCGTCTGGGCGCCCCTTGCGTGGCTCCGCATCGCTGCCAATGCGGTGAAGGTGTCGACTGCCTCGGACACCATGGCTTATCCTGCAGTAAAAGCGCAGGCCGGATAGCACGGCATGCCAGCATCAATGACATCATCCGTCGTGCTCTTGTCACCGCTGGGGTGCCAGCTGTTTTAGAACCCAATGGTTTGGCACGCGACGATGGTAAGAGACCAGACGGGATGACCATAATGCCTTGGAAGGTAGGTAGGCCTTTGGTGTGGGATGCAACGTGGGTCGACACCCTTGCGCCATCCCATCTTCCAAGCACGGTAAGCTGTGCTGGGGCGGCTGCTGCAGGTGCGGAAAACCTCAAACGGCGCAAATACTCCAATCTCTTTGGATTGGAACTTACATATTTGAGCCGTTTGGGGTTGAAACACTAGGGCCATGGGGCCCGAGTGCCCACTTAGTATTCCGAGACATCGCCAAGCGGTTGGTCGACTCATCACGTGATCAGAGGGCTGGCCTATTTTTTGGCCAAAGAATCAGCATTGCCATACAACGTGGCAATGCTGCCAGCCTTTTGGGCACGTTTCCCGTTGACAGTGATGCGGACGAATTTTTTGATGCCCTTTGATTATTTTCCCTCCCTTTTTATATACTTGTACATATTATTATTTTAAGATTGTTAGCTTTTTAAATTATGTAAATATACTGCTGTTCCTTGCATTTATGTCCACATAACTCGTCAAAATGTAGGGAAGAGCTGAATTTTTTTCGCGATTTCATGTTTGGTCCCATAGTAAAAGTTTTTCATAATGATGATTACAACGACCCCTTAAAAGGATGCCCATGAATTTAATTTCACCCTGTATAAGAATGCTGGGTCAATAAGACTCAAAGCTGTCATTACCTCTACCTGGACGAACGTACCTGATGTTCAATAGCCCGTCCAGGTAGAAGACCATGCTCCAGTCAGCTGACGAGTGAATAAAGCACGTGCTACAACAGCAGCGGTGATGAGGGAACAATTGACGTATTGTATATTCGTTATCTGTGGCGCGGCTATCTGCCGGCTGGTCGCGCTGGTCGCGACTGGTTGCAGGCCGCGCCGCGACTGGGGCCCTCGGCCCGCTGTGATATACCGATATATTAAACGGCCGTCGATTATACCCCACGCTCCCTCTGCAATACGCCTCCGGACATGATATATTTTATTGGATTATATCATGTACGAGTATACGGACCTTTACTGGCCCTTTATAGCGTATAGTTATGTTAATATAAGGTCGCTGATTACACCGCATTAAACTGAACATCAATGGCGGGCGTTAAGATAATGTTGTGAAATTGACTTTATTGTTTATGAAACCATTCTACATTCACCAAAAAACCTTTTAAAAATGAAATGTGTAGCTACATCATTCTTAGAAGTAAACAACATCATCACATGATTCTTAGTAGTCAACGTGTTTGCCTTCCCGACAGCTCCAATACAGGATCATGTGTTTTTGAATTTTAACGGTCAATCTATCAAGATGAGCTGAAAGCTGAAACTGGTCACTCTTTATCATAAAATAAGCAAAGTTACTTTTAATAAAGAGGTTTCAAACTTAAGTTCTTGTTTTATTTAATTGCAGTGACGTTACGTCGTATTCGGCTATCGGCAGAAGGAAATCTTTTCAACAACTTCAACTGTGGAGCTGCGTAAACAGGAAACGATTCTCTAAACTGTCGAGTTTCTTTATAGGAAGTCTGTGCAAGCTGAGATTGAGTATCTCAGCGCCAAATCTGTTGTTTTGTTAGCGAAACGAAGCCACTAGCCAAGCGCTAGGCAGCTCGGCAGCTTGGCAGCTCGGCAGCTCGGCTTACTGTAGCCGTTGATAGCCGCCATGGCCACTGCGGCCCGACTAGGGAGTGATGCACAAAGGGATGACTATGGTATCGCAGTGGATGGTGACGTTTATTTTCGTTGGATCCCACGGATGGTGACGATGGTGTCGGAGCGGTCGTATCTAATCTGCGCGCCTGGTACCTAAGCTAGCCCCTGGGAAAAGAACACATTACTGAATACTTCCTTTTATTTGTTGTTTGTACCTAGTAACTGACTAGTAGAAGTCAGTATCCGTCCACTGGCTGCATCGTTGAGCTAGAGATGCAGTTTCAACCTCTGGAAAGAATTCCTCAGTAGCGGGCTGTCTGACACCATGACATCCATCGTTTGGAAATTGACTCGCCCTAAATGACATGCTTAGCTGGCGAAATGTGTGTACCTCTGCCTAAACACTTCAGGGAACACACACAGGCGTGACGTTATGATGACTCTCCAGTAGTGAAGGAAGCCGAACGTATCCTACCGTACTTATGATATTATTCATTGGTACCATGGTGTCAGATCGGCTTTGACGGATAGAAGCTATCCTGAGGGCGGTCGTTTCCCTCGCTGTCCGACTGCCCGCCTAGTTATACGCACGTCCGAGGATAACTCTATCGGATGACAGGAAAACTGTACACAATTTAATACATGATTAAAAATTTAAATTAAACTGTATTAGGTAGGTATCGACTATCCATCAGCTATCCATATCTAAATCAGCACGGACCAAGTTTCGAAAAGGTATCTTTCTCAAAAGTAAAAATAAATAACTAGATAGGAACAGTCAGCATCAAAAGTCGATTAACACTATCATTTTTACGTGTTATTAAATTGACAACAACTTTTTTCAATAAACTGATTTTTAGCTTTTAATTTTTAGTATTCAGCTGCATCCGGTTAGACTGGAAGCCGACCCCAAAATAGTTCGGAAAACTGAAAAGGCTAGGCTGTTGATGATGGGGTAGGTAACATAAGAAAAAAAAACCGACTTCCAAAAAAACACTACAAAGTGAAAAATAACTTTAATTTCGGAAGTCGGTGTCTGGATCTGTATTTTAGTTTTTTGCCACCGACTTCCGAAATTAAAGTTATTTTTCACTTTGTAGTGTTTTTTTGGAAGTCGGTTTTATTTTTTCTTAAAAAAATTTATTTCACGCTTTTTAGTGGGTCTGCTTATAATTTATCCAAGTTACAATAGCCTAGTGATCATCGCCTTTTACAAACAAAATATTGCTTTTCCCGATGCAGGGAAGTTAATTGTTGAGGAGTTCTCCAGGTCCACCATCAGCTTCATATCACCATTCACATTGTGACGAGCATAAATTGCTTAGCAACCATATTAAAGTAATCGAATCGCAACCCGTGAAATACTTAGATATTATTGAGTAGTTCCGGTGGCCATCTGTGGTCTTCATCATCAGTTCCACTTCACCAAATAGTGCTTTCCGAGAGCAAATGCACGAGTTACTATAAAAAATACCCAAATCGCTATAGGTGTGCCTATAACATTTGAAGAGTTCCTTCGATTTCTCCAGGATCCCATCATCAAATCCTGACCTCATGTTTTTAGACTAGATGCTGATAATCAGGCCAGACTTATGTCAACATTGCATTGAACTTAAAATTTAGTCCTGTTTAAAATGAGCCCAAACACGACTACGGTGCTGTAATTTCAAGGTTGGTACTTTTTCTGATGCTCCTGGCTTCAGCATCAGGTCTTTATGAACTTCGGTGTTCCTCATTAACAGTACGTTTATCCACACATCGAGCCCTTTTCAATGAGCCTAAACACGATATATCTGCTGTTAGTTGTCGAGGAGTTAGGTACTCTGCAGACTATCCTGACTGCAGCATCAGATGATGATCATGAGACCAAATGTGACAAATGCCCTATCAAACATCAAAACAATTTACTAAATAAAACAGTCCTTGCCTGTTCGAGTAACTTTTTACTGTTAAGGAGTTGTACCTTCCATCATCAGCCCAGCTACCTGAGATGGTGAGAACCATACGCAAATACACAAGATACTTCATAAAATATGCGAAAAACAATAAGTGAGCCTATAAAATTTGAGGGTTGCCCTCGATTTCTCTAAGATTGCATCATCAGATCCTAACTTGGTGACAGTGGGACCACCTCAGAACTATCTACTTTGCAACAAAAAAAAAATTTTGAAAAACCGTCGACAATTGGCGGAGTATTCGATGAACAAACATACAAAAAAAAAAAAACATACAAACAGCCGAACATAGTACCTCCTCCTTTTTGTGAAGTCGGTAACAAACAGCCGAACATAGTACCTCCTCCTTTTTGTGAAGTCGGTAAAAAATAAAAAAGTATTTTATTAAAACCGGCCAAGAGCGTGTCGGGCCACGCTCAGTGTAGGGTTCCGTAGTTTCCCGTCCGTCACAATAAGTGTTCCCACTTTCCACGTACAATTCGATAATACCCGACCCAATGTAATAAGTACCTACAGCGCCATCTCTCGGGGAATTGGGTTACTAATTAATACATAGACGTGCCAGAAGTTTTCGGTGGTAATTTTGGATTGCGAGAACCGATTTTAATAATTCTTTTTTTGTTTGAAAAAAAGATACGTTCAGCATAATAAAATATGTAAACGAAGTTAAAAAAAATGCTTGCATATACGATTATACTACGAACTTAGTCCAGAAATGATTTTGTACAACTTTTTGTTTTTTTTGTACAAAAACTGTTGTTTCTATCAAGTTCAAAATAATTTTCCTAGAAAGTCCTTATAAAGTTCTACTTTTCAGATTTTTTTCATATTTTCTAAACTTATGGTTCAAAAGTTAGAGGGGGGGGGACACATTGTTTTTTACTTTTGGAGCGATTATTTCCGAAATTATTGACATTATCAAAAAACGATTTTAGTAAACCCCTATTCATTTTTAAATACCTTTCCAACAATATATCACACGTTAGGGTTGAAATTAAAAAAAAAATCACTTCCCACTTTACATATAGGGGGGCTACCCTAATAAAACATTTTTTTCCAATTTTTATTTTACCACTTTGTCGGCGTGATTGATATACATATTGGTACCAAATTTCAGCTTTCTAGTGCTAACGGTCACAGAGATTAAGCGAGGACGGACAGACGGACGGACGGACAGACAGACATGGCGAAACTATAAGGGTCCGTTCACGCAGACCGGCTCGGAGAGCATCGGCGCGCATTTTTCTTTTCACACAGACCGGATCGTATACGCTTGGAGTTGGTCGGAGCGGAGCCGCCAACTATTTCACATAGACCGGCTGGAAGCTATCTGAAAGCGGATGCGCTCGGAGCCGGTCGGATGCGCTCGCAGCCGGTCGGATGCACTCGCAGCCGGTCGGATGCGCTCGGAGCCGGTCGGATGCACTCGCAGCCGGTCGGATGCGCTCGGAGCCGGGTGGATACCCTACAAAGGCAGTACCAGTATTCCACGCAGTCCAAGTTTTGTGGCGGCGTGCACGCAATCGGAGCCGATTGGCTGCGCGAGCGAGAAAGAGCACGCAATCGGAGCCGATCGACTGCGCGAGCGAGAAAGAGCACGCAATCGGAGCCGATCGGCTGCGCGAGCGAGAAAGAGCATGCAATCGGAGCCGAACAGCTGCGCGAACGAGAAAAAGTACGCGATCGGAGCCGGTCAGCTCCTCTTATTATTTCACACCAAGCGCGTTCAAGCATTCTTAATGACAAAAGCAGTGCACATGCAAAAATAAACCTTACTACAAATACTAAAAACTCTGTTTTCAACGTGATAAAAATCTGCTCTCCTCTCCGAGCCGGTCTGTGTGAACGGACCCTTAGGGTTCCTAGTTGACTACGGAACCCTAAAAATGAGCTCTCTCCTTTAGTTTGCCGTATGTCATTACTTCCCAGAATTCGATCCTTATTAGCGACACTATCGGATGGTGTAATAATACAGCGTGTGTTTTTTTTTTCAAAATCAGCAGGTTCGATTCCTGGCTAGAAATATTGAGTTTTCAAAAATCCAATGATGCAATTTTAGTTTTCATCAAAATCGAGCCCGCGACTCCTTTCAGTACTTTTCGCTAGTCCTCACAGTTTCGGATTTGGCCATCCACGCCCACTTGAAAAATTCACCCTGTATATTCTAAAAAAAATTCTTCTGCTGCAATTTTGAACAAATATTTTGCTCAATAACTAAGATTAAATAAACTGAAGTGTTAATCAACTTTTGATGCTGACCGTACCTACTACATAGTTCAGCGTTGTTATGTTCTGAGAGCGGAATTAAATGAATCCTTGGGGTTAGGCGATCGTTGAGCCGAATACTGGGAAATGGATTTAGTATCATTCAACGCACGAAATCAAAAATATTTTGAATGACAAGCCAAAATCCTGCTCCGGATTTGGTATTAAATCATGAGAGTGACAGGTAGTTACATTAAGTTCGTTCAGAATCCTTTCTAACCGGATTACTGTCAGTGTGTCTGCCGCCGCGCTCGTCCCTCGTACCTACGTGTATGTACTGCGCCTGCCTGCGCGGCGAGCGGCCGGCGGCTGGCGGTGAGCGCGCCTTATCTTCGACATCTCGCGGCGCGGTGTACAGGTACAGGCAGTCAAGTATCTCTGAAACCCTTTACATCAAGCAGCGAGCTCTACAAACAACCTCACGTAGTTCCATAATCCTTTCAGGAATTGGGGCGGCTTCGCAGTTAACAGTACAGAGCACGAAGTAGTCGCAAGATGCAAACGAATGTGCCACGACGTACATAATATGACACTTATGATTCGTAACGGGTTCAGCACAGTTACTGTGAACGCTCAAGTGCTATTCGGATCCATGTTTGGCATAAATATGGCGAGTTAAATTTGAGAGAGCTGCACTTTGTAGTGTGTACACATAGTATCTGTCTTAAGGTGGACCAACGTTTATGTATTTATTTAACGGTAACTTTTTCCTTAACTCACTTTTAACTAGTGACAACACGCACACACACACACACACTCACAAACTTTCGCATTTATAATATTAGTGTGAAGTGTGATAATTCACGCTTAGAACACTTGAAAATTGTATTAATTTTGAAATTCAGCGAAGATACGAAATAGTCAAACGTCTGTTTAGTTTTATTACGAGTTTGTAGTAGCGATATTAAGTGAATCCGCTCTTTATACATATATTACTAGCCGACCCGGCGAACCTCGTACCGCTTTTCAGAATTAAATAATGTGACAAAGTTCAATAGACACGTGGCGCCATCTATTATCATAATAATGTTATTGTTGTTTTCCTCGGGAATAGCACTTTTTTTCGGAATGAAAGGTACTCTATGTCCGTTTCTGTACACCTGACAACCAAAATTTCAGGATGATCGGTTCTGTGGTTTAGGCGTGAAAAGGTAACAAACAAACTTACTTTCGCATTTATAATAGGTATTAGTTAGGATTTGACAAATAAGGGTAGTGTGCATTTTGTTGATTAAAGTTTTACCGCAAAATGAGTGCAAAGGGTAGATATTACGCCCTATTATCAATTAATATTTAAATAAAATATACCGCAAACTAATCAGTGAACTATTCACATTAGAAACCACAGAAGATAGAGGTTTTCTGTTCCCTGACTTGTGTAATACTTTTCACTATAACTTCAGAAACCGCACTTATCCGCAGCTATTTTTTTTATTATAAACTAGCTGCCCGGCGCGACTTCGTTCGCGTGGTGTCCTACTCCTTCCCCTACCCTACTCCTGCCCTAATCCTACCCCTACCCTACTCCTACCCCTACCCTACTCCTACCTTACTCCTACCCTACCCCTTCCCTGCTCCTACCCTACTCCTACTGTACCCCTCTCCTACCCTACCCCTTCCCTACTCCTACCGTACCCCTCTCCTACCTTACTCCTACCATACCCCTTCCGTATTCCTACCCTACTCCTACCGTACCCCTACCCTACCCCTACTCCTACCTTACTCAGATACTCCTACTCTACTCCTACCCTACTCCTACCGTACCCCTACCCTACTCCTACCCTACCTCGGCCATACTCCTACCGATCCCCTACCCTACTCCTATTCTACTCCTACCCTACCCCGACCCTACTCCTACCATACCCCTACCCTACTCCTACTCTACTCCTACCCTACCCCGACCCTACTCCAGCTGTACCCCTACCCTACTCCTACCTTACCCCTACCCTACTCCTACCTTACCCTTACCCTACACGATCAATAGTTTTAAAATAAAAATAGTTTACGTCCTATACTCAGACCTACTGAATATACACACAAAAGGAGACTGTTAAAAAGTGGTCTATGAACCAATAGCGATACTGTTACGATATTTATGTGGGGATACCTCAACTATACCCTTGTGCAAAGTGGCATCAAAATCTGACCCGGCAGTTTTGAGAAATATAATATTTTAGAATACATCATTTCATGATAACATTAAAAAGTGGTCTATGAACCAATAGCGATACTGTTACGATATTTATGTGGGGATACCTCAACTATACCCTTGTGCAAAGTGGCATCAAAATCTGACCCGGCAGTTTTGAGAAATATAATATTTTAGAATACATAATTTCATGATAACATTAAAAAGTGGTCTATGAACCAATAGCGATACTGTTACGTTATTTCTATGGGGATACCTCAACTATACCCTTGTGCAAAGTGGCATCAAAATCTGACCATATATATATCTATATTTTGGTAGACGAAAGCGGACGTGGGATATGTACATTCAAATCTGGCATGCGTACTCTGGGATGCTGCGATCATATTATGATAATTGTGTGGTTTCTGTCTTAAAAAATATAAATATTATAAATGTGAAAAAGATTCCGACGAACTGAGATCCTTCTTCCTTTTTTGAAGTCGGTTAAAAACGAAAAAAAAAACCTGAAATTCAGCACTGTCGAGGTGGTGTCTTTGTTTAGTAGAAAACCACATTAATTAAGTAGTATAAAGTCAGAAATACCCGTTAAAACGTTTTTAAAATATAAAAATGTAGCAAGAAATGTGAATTTTAAAGTATTATTTTTCTCAAAACTGCCGGGTTAGATTTTGATGCCCCTTTGCACAAGGGTATAGTTGAGGTATTCCCACAGAAATACCTCTACAGTATCGCTATTGGATCATAGACCACTTCCCATACAAATTTTAACATAAGAATCGGTCAAGCCGTTTCGGAGGAGTTTTGTTACCAACACTGTGACACGAGAGTTTTATCGCTGCGCTGAGTGGAGCCACACCATGTCGGCGTGTATTTTTTGTTTATTTTGACATTTTTAATTCCGTAATATCTTTTGAATGGAATGTCCGATTTCAATAATTCAAAAAGTAATCAACAGGTATTGATACAGTCTTGGATAAGAAACAACTTATTTGGATATGAATTAATACAAAGGTATGGATAACATGGTCTGATTTTGATCAGCATTTCTATCAACTTTTAAAATGTAAAAAAGTAGTTATAGTAACATAACTACAATAGTTGGACATATGGTCTCGCGAAGTTTTTTGTAGATATTGATATGTTCTATAACATTGTAGAACATTTTTTTTGTTCTATCATCAATACTTTCCGCAGCGCATGCGATGAAAGACATTTTATGGCTAATTTGTTTACACCTTGGGTTGATTTTAGTAGAAATTTCTAAGGATCTCTATTTTTTAACCGACTTCAAAAAAAGGAGGAGGTTATCAATTCGACTGTATTTTTTTTTTTTTTTTTTTTTTTTTTTTTTTTATGTTTGTTACCTCATAACTTGCGACTGGGTGAACCGATTTTCATGATTCTTTTTTTATTTGAAAGCTGGTGCTTCCCGTGTGGTCCCATTGTCACCATTTCAATATCTGATGATGGGATCTTAGAGAAATCGAGGGCAACCCTCAAATTTTATAGGCTCACTTATTGTTTTTCGCATATTTTATGAAGTATCTTGTGTATTTGCGTATGATTGTCACCATCTCAGGTAGCTGGGCTGATGATGGAAGGTACAACTCCTTAACAGTAAGAAGTTACTCGAACAGGCAAGGGCTGTTTTTAGTAAATTGTTTTGATGTTTGATAGGGCATTTGTCACATTTGGTCTCATGATCATCAAGTCATGACCTGATGCTGCAGTCAGGATAGTCTGCAGAGTACCTAACTCCTCGACAACTAACAGCAGATATATCGTGTTTAGGCTCATTGAAAAGAGCTCGATGTGTGGATAAACGTACTGTTAATGAGGAACACCGAAGTACAAAGAGACCTGATGCTGAAGCCAGGAGCATCAGAAAAAGTACAAACCTTGAAATTACAGCACAGTAGTCGTGTTTGGGCTCATTTTAAACAGGACTAAATTTTAAGTTCAATGCAATGTTGACATAAGTCTGGCCTGATGCTGCAGCCAGGATTATCAGCATCTAGTCTAAAAACATCAGGTCAGGATTTGATGATGGGATCCTGGAGAAATCGAAGGAACTCTTCAAATATTATAGGCACACCTATAGCGATTTGGATATTTTTTATAGTAACTCGTGCACTTGCTCTCGGAAAGCACCATTTGGTGAAGTGGAACTGATGATGAAAACCACAGATGGCCTCCGGAACTACTCAATAATATATAAGTATTTCACGGGTTGCTATTCGATTACTTTAATTTGGTTGCTAAGCAATTTATACTCGTCACAATGTGAATGGTGATATGGAGCTGATGGTGGACCTGGAGAACTCCTCAACAATTAACTTCCCTGCATCGGGAAAAGCAATAATTTGTTTGTAAAAGGCGATGAGCACTAAGCTATTGTAACTTAGATAAATTATAAGCAGACCCACTAAAAAGCGTGAAATAAAAACTTTTTAAGAAAAAAAAAACCGACTTCCAAAAAACACTACAAAGTGAAAAATAACTTTAATTTCGGAAGTCGGTGGCAAAAAACTAAAATACAGATCCAAAGACACCGACTTCCGAAATTAAAGTTATTTTTCACTTTGTAGTGTTTTTTGGAAGTCGGTTTTTTTTTTTCTTAAAAAGTTTTTTTCTAGTACTAAATATAGCCTATGTTACTTAGTGATAACGTAGCTATCTAACGGCAAAAGAATTTTTGAAATCGGTCCAGTAGTTTTTAAGTTTATTCGTTACATACAAAAATACAAAAATACAAATCTTTCCTGTTTATAATATTATTATATATTATATACATATACAGGGTGAATTTTCCAAGTGGGCGTGGATGGTCAAATTCTAAACTATGAGGAATAGCGAAAAGTACTGAAAGGAGTCGCGGGCTCGATTTTGAAGAAAACTAAAACTGCATCATTGGATTTTTGAAAAATCAATATTTCTAGCCAGGAATCGAACCTGTTGATTTTGAAAAAAAAAATCACATACTGTATTATTACACCATTCGATAGTGTCCCTAATAGGGATCAAATTCTGGGAAGTAATGACATATGGCAAACTTAAGGAAAATGTTGAATTTTAATAAACTGCTTCTTATTTTAGAGTATTCATACCTATGTACATTACCTACCTTGTTCGAAATGATGCTCAATATTTTTATTAACACACCCGCAGCGCAGTCACCTTCACAACATTAAGTTCTAAATTCAAATTTCTATTACGATCTTTGGAAAATATTCTAATGGAATCAATAATATTGTAATGCTGAATGCAGTACAATCTTTGAGACGTCAAATCCAGCTATGTATTGAAAACAATGGTCATCATTTTGAACAATTATTAATCAGTTAAGGTTTAGTAGGTAGGTAACATAACCCGGACCCGGCTAAATACTAACAGAAGCACAGGTCAATCCATCAGGTTAAGCTACGCTTGCCGTGGTTGGTCTGTAGATGGGTGACCATCTTTACATACCGAGGTATTCAGCTGCATCCGGTTAGAATGGAAGCCGACCCCAACATAGTTGGGAAAAGGCTAGGCAGATGATGAGGTAACATAAGAAAAAAAAAGTATTTTGTTAAAAATGAGCTCTTTCCTTTAGTTTGCCGTATGTTATTACTTCCCAGAATTTGATCCTTATTAGCGACACTATCGAATGGTGTAATAATACAGTGTGTGTTTTTTTTTCAAAATCAACAGGTTCGATTCCTGGCTAGAAATATTGATTTTTCAAAAATCCAATGATGCAGTTTTAGTTTTCATCAAAATCGAGCCCGCGACTCCTTTGAGTACTTTTCGCTAGTCCTCATAGTTTCGGATTTGGCCATCCACGCCCACTTGAAAAATTCACCCTGTATATACAAGCTGTTGTCGAGGGTCGTCACGAACCGTCTCGCCAGGAGACTTGACGAGTTCCAGCCGCCAGAACAAGCCGGTTTTCGGAAAGGCTTCAGTACCGTAGACCACATCCATACTGTTCGACAAATTGTACAGAAGACCGAGGAGTACAATCAGCCGCTGTGTATGGCATTTGTGGACTACGAGAAAGCCTTCGACTCCATCGAAATATGGGCAGTTCTGGTCTCTCTGCAACGATGTCGAATTGACTGGCGCTACATCGAAGTGTTGAGATGTTTGTATGACGCTGCAACGATGACTGTCCAGAATCAGAAAACCAGCCCCATCCAACTGCTCAGGGGGGTGAGACAGGGGGATAAATTGTTTACCAACGCGTTGGAAGACGTTTTCAAGACGCTGGACTGGACTGGACAGGGTATCAACATTAAAGGAGAGTACATCTCCCATCTTCGATTTGCCGATGACATCGTCATAATGGCAGAGACGTTGGAACAGCTAGACCAAATGCTGCACAGCCTAAATGGAGCCTCCCGGCGTGTTGGCCTCGGCATGAATTTGGACAAGACGAAAGGCATGTACAATTCGCACGTCTTGCCGAGTCCAATCCACATCGAAGGGTCGCTTCTCGAAGTTGTGAAGGAGTATGTCTACCTAGGGCAAGTCATTCAGCTCGGTAGACACAACTTTGAGAAGGAAGCTGACAGAAGGATCCAGTTGGGTTGGGCAGCATTTGGAAAACTCCGTCAAGTCTTCTCGTCGCCTATCCCGCAGTGTTTGAAGACTAAGGTCTTCAACCAGTGCGTCCTGCCCGTCATGACATACGGTGCTGAAACGTGGACGCTGACGGTCGGGCTGGTCCACAAATTCAAGGTCGCTCAGCGCGCTATGGAGCGAGCTATGCTCGGAGTCTCTTTGAAGGATAAAATCAGGAATGAAATTATCCGGAAAAGAACCGGAGTTACCGACATAGCTTGCAGAGTAAGCAAACTGAAGTGGCAGTGGGCTGGCCATGTCTGTCGAAGGACTGATGGCCGGTGGAGCAGACGAGTCCTGGAGTGGAGACCGCGTACCGGCAAGCGCAGTGTAGGACGCCCTCCCGCTAGATGGACGGACGACCTAAAGAAGGTGGCCGGGGTCGACTGGATGTGGAAGGCGGAGGACAGGGTGCTGTGGCGCAGTCTGGGAGAGGCCTATGTCCAGCAGTGGACTGCGATAGGCTGAGTTGATTGATATATATATAAGTATAAGTAAGTATTATAAGTATAGTATAGATGTTATTTATGAATATCTACGCTACAAAACAACATCAAATGTAAAGTATCGGGAGACATCGGTAACTGTCAAAAGTCTCGATGACGTTAAAAAACTGTATTTTTCCCCTCACTTATTGTTAAGTTTTTTTTATAGAAATATAATAATAAAAGCTACAACATTATAATTGCTTTAAAATGTACATACAATGGGCTTTTTAACGACATAAAAAAAGGAGGTTATCAATTCGATACGCATGTGTGTACTTAATTTTTTTTGGACTGCAAGATATTCACATATGACAATCTATTAGGGCTTCCAAACAAATACAAAATTTTATAGACGTATGTATGTATGTTTGTCCACGTATTTCTCCGTAACTATTAATCGGATCGTGACCATTTTTTTATTGGCTTACATTTACTTCAACTTAGGGAACAGAGGCCTTACCACGAGCTCTTAAAGCGATCCAGTTTAGGCTGTTGGAAAGAGACAGAGCTATACAAGTCGTCTAGCGCCATCTCGATCCCTGAGCGTAAATTGAATCGCGTTAAGAACTCGCGGTAGGCCACCAG
The DNA here is from genome assembly GCA_947508005.1 of Amphipoea lucens. Taxonomy (NCBI): domain Eukaryota; kingdom Metazoa; phylum Arthropoda; class Insecta; order Lepidoptera; family Noctuidae; genus Amphipoea; species Amphipoea lucens. The sequence goes on along the minus strand of OX382373.1, from coordinate 20,898,566 downwards.
TGCAAGTTTCATCAAAATCGATTCAGTAATTTTCAAGATATGGACTAATACATGTAAGTACGACGGCCTGGCTTATTGATACGAGCTACGGGTGTAGTGACATTCAAACCCTTGGTCAAATTTTAGTGCAAGATTTACAACAAAACTATTACTTACCTAGGTACTTTTTACAAACAAATATTCCAGTTTTTACTTAAAACCAAAAATTACGAAGTAAAAAAGTAATTTAAAAAAATTAAATCGACTTCAAAAAGAAATTAACTCAAAAAATATAGATTCCAAGACACCGACACAGTAGAAAGATTTCATTATTATACTGTGACACCGACTTCCGAAATTAAAGTTATTTCATAATTTTTAATTTCTTTTTGAAGTCGATTTAATTTTTTTAAATTACTTTTTTATTAGAAATGTATTACACTTTATATCTACCGCAAATTTTCGAAGAAATCAATTTTAAAATATTGAAGCGAACATATTTGAAGTAGACATTTTTTAGAACTGACACTTTCTCGTATTAAAAAAAAACCAAACTTAATTCAAGCAAAACTACTACATTATATTAAAGTTCCACCCTTATACTATTAAGAAAAAATTAAAGTGCGTCAGTAACGACCTAAGTAAAAAACGATTTTTGATATGCCGTTGTTCTACCATTTTCCAAAGTGCTGCGGCAGGGCGAGTGGTTATGTACGACACAGAAGAGTTCCAGCAACATTGCTAATGTTAAACTTATATTTGGTGATTTTCAAACGTCGGTTTTGGGCAGGAGTCTCTCTCTCCTAATAATTATTAACTTTTTTAAATTTTACCAAAATTGTTTCAATTTCTCTTTGAACATTGAACTGTTATTTTTGTCAGCGTAGTTGTCAACTTTATTGTGCATGCTGTGCTGTGCTCTCCTACACAAGTGACACCTGCAGGCTGCACCTCCTTTATTTATGTATCATGTGTATTGTGTATCTTTTGTTGGAGATCCTAAATATATAAATAAAATTAATCTTAACAACATTCACTGCCATCACTAACCAAGATTCCACCAACCAAGCCACGAGTGGTGATACTACAAGATGACAGTGACGTCACGAGCACTGCGGCGATGTCACGATGTGCGAGGGGGCCAACGGTCAGTTCTGTTTACGGGCAACAATGGCAATGCAAACGTGAATAAAGTATGTGAGTATGAGCGCTGCAGTAGGTAGGACGGTATTGACGACCAGTTGTTAACTTATCCGTCACGCTGTTCTCGGCGCGGCGGCGTCTTTACTAAAGAGGTAGGTATTCCACTCGGAGCACTAATTTGAACCGCACTTGGACGAACACTGCACCTGAGCACTTCCACTAACCGCACTGAAACAAAATTTTGTAACGTGCGGTTCGGTGGAACAATTTATCGTTATTGTTTTCAGTCTCCGAACGGCACTTGCATACAGTTTTGTACCTTATGGGGACGCAAGTGACGTCACGGACCTAGCCGACGTCGGGTATAATTAGGAGATCACATTTTCGAGTGACTACCGCTAAATGTACCTTACCAAGACACCGCTACTCGGGTATATTTAGTAGCACCAGTTTAAAATGATTCATTACTAAGTATACTCTTTTTCAATAATGGCGAGATTGGTGCATATTTAGGGTGGGGAATATCACGTGGCGGGTCTAAGTTGGTTTACAAGCAATAATAAAAAGACGTAGTCGACGAAGCCCCGCTACGCGGAGCCCTATTTCTGTCTACAGGGTTTAAAGGAACCTAACACGAAGGAGATGACGGGGGCTCGAACCTGACCTGTCTGAGTCGGGGTGCCCCAAGTCCCGAGCTCGCTTCGCTCGCTCTTGCATCCTAAATTCTCATTGCGTTTTACTACGTCGAGATAGATGAATATGACAGAATGTTTAAAATATATTTAGCATGGTAACATTAGGTACAGCACCGGAACGCGTAATGCCCGACGTTTCACAACCCTGCCGAATCCTTTTCTCTGCACTCGTACGTAGTTTGCTTTGGTCGTTGTTTGGAAATGACGAGCATAATGTACACTAATACAGAGAATACCTGTGTTGAAATACATTTTGCTCTTTAGTGTAACGAGCACAAAGCGATCCAGCACAGGCTATGGATATCTGTGGTAATGTACAGTCTGGCATTACACGGCCGGGATATTTAGTAGTACGTAATCACGCAACACCAGGTCCTAAATATACCCGATTAACCATTTGACCGCTTGTGTCGCATTTTGCTGGATGGTGGGCACGCTCTTGACCTCGATCACGCCCGATGGAAAGCGATGGATGAGGTCTATGATGGAACGAGCGTGCCCAGAAGATGCCTAAGGCACTGGAACTCCCACGCATCGACGAAATACAGAAGGCTGCTTGACGCCAGACTCCGGTGGGAGGGTGGTCGCAAACCAGGCGGGCGTTAGCCCTACCACCGCAAGGGAAAAATTGGCCAGTCAAATAAGGTGTTGGGTGTGACTGTCCAGGATGCGCCGAGCGCTCGGTTCAGTTGAGTAACTGGCGGAACAAACTGCGCTACACGAGGAGGCTTATCATACATCCCACATTTTTCCGTGCCCTAACCGCTCGTGTCGTATTTCTGCGACAGAGAACATGCACGATTTCTTCGTTCTATTTTCGTCCTATTAACTGCGTGGTATAACTAAGATAAAAACTTTTTCACTATTTTTTAATCGATACAACGATATCTCCTCCTTATTTATTGTATTTCCTTATTTTTGTGTATTTCATTTTAAACAGGTGCTAATAAATATACCTATCTTAGTAGCGGTGTCTTGGTAAGGTACACTAAGGTAAGGTAAGGTCACTCGAAAATGTGATCTCCTCATTATACCTGACGTCGGCGAGCTCCGTGACATCACTGGCGTCCCCACAAGGTACATTTAGGAAAGACGCAGTCGCAATAAATACTTTTTCTTTCTTTCTGTTTTCTTTTCCTAACAGCGCAGTCGTTTAACGTTTTGTTGGCCTGCCTCCCTACGAGAAAAGCTCTCATAATGATGATTATGAACGACTAACGCAATAATGTAGTGGTCACGGCCAGGCGGCCAGCGCTGTTCAATCCCAGTTCAAAGCGGGCCGCGGCCGGCGCGGGCCGCACATAACACAGCGCTGATTCATAGCAACGCAAGCGCATGTAACACTGCTGTATTACAGCGAGCCACCACGCAGGCGCGCACAGAAGTGTCGCGGCGAAATACTATCACGCACGGATAATTATGAAATAGCACCTACCTAGTAGGTAGAGTAGAGATTGTATCCACCAAAGTCGCTATTAGGTACGTTCGCATAACTCGTCAAAATGTAGGGAACAGCAGATTTTTTTTGCGATTTCAGGTTTGTTCCCATAGTAAAAGTTGTTCATAATGATAAGTACAATGCAATGACCCCTTAAGAGGTTTTGCGTTAATTCAATAACACCCTCTAGACGGTTACGAGAACCCCCGAATCGCTCTCCCTCCGCACCCTTTGTTTGACATCGCGCATTCTTGACAGTCGCAGGGAACTGTGCTTCTGCGGTGACACGGTGCAGCTGATTGTACTGAGTGCGGCGGTCGTGTGCGTGCCACAACATAATGTACCATTGAATTCCATTTGATATGCTCTGATTACAACAATTCACAGCGGTTATGTGAAATGACTAGCGCGCCACTTCCTATCGTGACATTATAATAATATTTATGAGCAAACGAACACGAGGTCTTTCATAACGTGAGCGCTTCACGAACATCAGTCCAGCGCGAGCGCCGCCGCTGCTGTACACACACTTGAACCAGCACTTACTTACTAACTAGCTCACTCATATTTTTACTGCATTCCAAGCAAGTTGAAGCGAGGAATTCGTACTTAATATGTTTATTCCACAAATGAATGTGTTCTATTAGCGTTACGCAGCAATAGTAAGTAATGAAGGTAAACGTTTTTGTTACCGTAGTCCGTATGCAAAGACAGCAAAAACTAACGCAGACTTCACAACTTACAACCTTTTAGAAACGAGTTTGTTTTTTTCGCTTCGTAACCATTTATGTTGACGAAGCCGAGTATTTAGTTAACACCCGAAGGCGGGGAGGTTTTTCTCGACTATGCCTATTAACTAGTTAGTGCAATAAACCGAGGAGAATGTTTCTCGGTACTACTATATGAATGTACAATGTAGTAGGTATTAGCTTCAGCACGGACCTGTTAGAGGTCTTACACACGTCCCGTTTTGAGGCGAGTTACATTCGTACGGCTCCTATCGATTGCTGAAATTGAAATACCTACACTTTGGTTGTGTAGTGGCACAAAACAGAAAGGTACAGAAGTCAGTCACATCGCACCCTTAAAACATAAGTTGCACTGTGTTGTGTGTGTGTTGGATCATTTAGCTCCCTTCAAAATGGTTGAGCTGAATGGTGCTAATACATGCGTCATGTTCGTGAACGGGCGCCGTCAGTAGGGACTGGTCATCTTTTTGCTGCCATGGCTTATTTAATATTTGAATTGTTGTTTTTTCTGATCTTTTCATTATGGACGCTTTTAACGTTCTGCATCTTTCTCACATGTATAATTTTTAACATGAATGATTTAACCAAGACTTTGTAACCACATTATTTTGATTTAAAAGAGTGTCCATGGAGTTTCTTGCCCGTTCTACTCCATAGGTACCTACGCTTTGGAATGGGCAACTAGCTTCATCTTTCTGACTGACCGACCCCTTGACAATTCAAAAGTGCCTGTAATTGAGTTTGAGTTTGAGACTACCTATACAAAAACCGACCAAGTGCGAGTCGGACTCGCGCACCGAGGAATCCGTATAAACATTTAAGGTTTTCGGAATTTTTCCTTTATATGTGCATATTGCTTCATGCTAAATTTGAAGATTCTAGGTCGACTGGAAGTACCCTTTAGGTTTTGATTCCCTTGCGAGTAGTTGCGAGTGTAAGGTCCGGAAGTAACAGGCACCTTACACTTGTACGAACAGCTTCAGAGAAAAGGAACCCCCCAAGACTTTAAAGATTATCGCCCGAGCGCGCTCGAGCCCGCCGTCGCTCGTCGCTCGAGCGATGGCGGGCTCGAGCGCGCGCGCTCGGGCGCGTCACGCACGTGGCTCTGGCCTCAAGCAGCTCCCTCCCCCGCTGCCGCGCGGCGCGGCGCATCCATCTCTGCCCGAGCATCCACCGATCCCACTCAAATATTATTTGCAAGTTTTTAAATAATTATAATATGGTATTTTTTCGGCTTGTTGCCCGAACCGTATCCCAAGAATAACTTAACTTACAAAAAGACACTTTCCGTGCGATTGAGGATACGAACCCGCATCACCAGGCGCCAGCCGATCACATAGACCGCGCCTTATACCACTAGACTATTGAATCAGTTAGCCATCTTAACGAAAATTTGAATAGCTTTACTCCTTTTATCGAACAAGGTTGATAACGGTCTAATCTTCTAGATATTAAGGTTTAAATTTCAACTTCCACCACGTATTATAAATACTAACACCTTACCGTCTTGTTTTACAAAATGCAATTCGTAACTCCTCAATTTACTAAAAGATAAGGTTGAATTTTGCATAGATTTCTTGTTTGGTTGAATAGAATGTGCCTGATTCCGATTGTTGCACTACCTACCGTAATTTTACTTCAGAAACTTAACTAGCTGTATGAACTGCGAGTTAAGGTTGAATTTAGAATACTTCTTCGCCTTATTTACTAAACTGTGATTGAGGGTATAATTACTTTTCAAATCGTTTCGTTTTCGTGTCGATCCGCTTGTGCGTAATTATCTTCGTCGAAATATTGTCCAATTTATTAAGTGTTTGAACAGTTGATTATATTAACCGATAGTATTGTTCGATTAATAACTTTTTGAAGGCTAGAATTAAATAAACTGACGACTGAGGGAAACTGACCAGTGATACGCGGACTCTAAAATTGTTGTTGTCTGGGAACAGGAACAAAGCATAAAGAACGAGATATGGCCATAACGGTAAGATTTACGTTATACACATATATGTATTTATTGTTGCAATCATGTTGCATTATTACTGACAAGTTGGATTTTTTTATGTATTCCTAATATTATTATTTTCGTTCCAGAGAAAAACAGTTCGTAGATGGATACAAAGGTATCATGCAACTGGTGATGTGAAATGTGATCGCCAAGGCCCTCGCTCAATAATTGTTTACACTAATGAATCGGGGCGACACCGTAATATTGTGGAAGTTCACTCAGTGACACCCTTCAAAACTACGCGTTCAAGTGTGACTTCAAGAAGTGATAGACAGTGACGGCCATCCTCTCCGTTATTAATAAGCAATTTACTCGGCAGATTTATTGTGTAACTGATCTGATAAAATTACATTGGAACGTATGAGCAAGTGTTAATAATTCCCAATATTTGTGGAATCATTAATTCGTAGTTAATCAAAAATAAACAACCTTTATTATTATCAATCCAGATGCTTTTGTTTACAAGTAGTCTTGTAATGTGTGATGCACCATCTGACCTCACATATTTTTATAATTTCTAATGTTGTGTTAAATAAGGGTTATCAGAAAATGTGATAAAAGAGAAAGATGTATATTGCTATACTTTTATAGTTTAGCATGTTGGTTCTTCCTCTGTAATTCACAGGCACAAATGACAACATTTAATTTTTTAATCTTTTTTTCCGATAAGATCATACAAAGTATAAAAAATTAATGTTTTCACAACTTTAAATGAATAAATATTATTGTAGTTGTTTCTAGAAAAATCTATAAATGAACCGTTATCTAATGTTAAACATTCTAAACCTCACCCAGGGTATCTATTTTGTGTTTAGTTAATATTCTAAGTAAATAACCCCAATTTAACACACATAGAAAACTGTATATTCAACCGTGAAGTGGATTCCATGAAGTCCTAGAAATGTAATTAGAGAAATAAATGAATATTGTTTATGCAACATGCCTAGATTTTCTTACAAACCTCATACCTACTTCAACATTTGATTTCTTAAATAATAATTAACAAAAATCACATAATAACCTATAAAAGAAACAAAAAAAAACAAAAAAAGAACTTCTCGTCCGAGGATTTGAACTCGAGACCATCGAATTGTCAAGCCGCTGTCTTAACCACTAGACCAACACGTCATATACAATACGTTACAAAAAACTTAAATGGGTTTAATGTCATTCCCAAAAGGGGTTCCCTTACTTTGAAGCGGACTGTACAATAAGTTATAGTTCGTTTACTTGAAGTGGTCAGAGTTAGCTTAGATGAGTTGACGGAAACCACGGATTTAAGTAACAGGAAAGTTTATGAACTAGCCCGATTTACAAGTAAACATTGGATGCTAATCCGCTGTGCTCGCGACAGTAGTCATTTGTCAACTAACTTAAAAAGGTGTTTAAGGGTAGTTCTTCAGGGACAAAATTTTCGATGTCTGTGGGTATATTTCTGTAACCAACTAACAAAACGGCATGTAATATTTTTTTTTGTACAGTTTAGCTTTATCCCTTACTAGGACAAATTATATTTTTTTAAATATTTGCTGTCTAGGTACAAAATAAAAATATTTGAAGTTCGTTCTTCTGATTCATATAAGGCGTCCGTTTGCCATTTTCCGGAACAAAATGGTCGATGTCGCATTTTCCCTTTGATTCATCAATATAAATTATAATTATATCGAAAGGAAATGAGTTGTCCTCTTACAAAAAAAAATGTGTATTAGTTATAACTACGTTACTGTGTTTATAAATAAGTAAATAAGAAGTGTCCGGTGTATAATACTGATTAATGTGGCGTAAGCTGCACTTGACCGTACTTGATCGGGTAATAATAATGTGAGTCTGGCTACCCGCGCGGTGGGAGCCAGTGGTGCAACGGACAAGCTAGAAGGCGGTCGTGCGGCTAGTTGGCTTAGATCCCGGAGTTACGAAGGAAAACATCTGATTCATCTGTGTTTGGTTCAGGTGGCACCCTGATTACAATGCCTACCTTATAAAATTTATTTAATTGTTTTAAAACTTTAATCTATATGTTTCGTGTGATGCTTTTGGGTTATAGATTCGTGTAGTAAAATGACAATAATGAAGTCTGTATGTATGATGAGTTATGCATGATTGTAGGCAAAATTCTGATACAACTGTGCCTGATTCGTATGGTCAATACCCCATATAAATAATAAAATAAATTAGATTTCCCCTCTCCAGCACGAACAGAGTGCTTTTATTGCATTATAATGTCCAATTTTTGACCGTGTACAAGTCTAGTCTAGTCTAGAGTTCTAGTCTTATTTATTATTATTTACCCTTTTGAATAATTACAAAATGACAGGAGTATAAACTTGTTCTAAATATGGCACTTTTGATATGTCTTAGTCTTAGTTAAGATTAATAATTATTGTTTAGAATTAACAATCATAACTAACGGTGTATTTATTACTTTTTATTTCTGTTTCTGATTCATCTGGGCACAAAATATTCGAACGTCGATATCTTGAAAACTACTTTATAAAAACGAGTCCCTCTTACAAACATATGTTATTTGGTATACCTATTTTCATATGAACATGTGTTACAGAGCTGAAAGTGAAATTAAATTTTGGCCATATGGATCAGTCGAAGAATCAATTTTCGAAGAACTACTCTTAACGCTATTATAAATGAAGAAGGTAAGTAGGTTGCTGCGTATGCAGTTTAATAAGTTTTACGTGAACCGTACATGCTCCCGAGGGCAGAGGCGTGATGAGCATCCAGTACATAAAGTGAGAAAATGTAAACGCAAAGTACAAAAATAAATAAAAGAATATTATAATTATAAAAGTAAGGAAAGTACGTATCAAGATGTCAGCATTAATTTGACACGTCCTCAAAGTGAAAAAAATAATGTTGTTCGTTGATTGTCATTGATTTTGAAAAGTAATTGTAATTGACAAAAAAGTTCTGACTAGGTACTACTTAGTTTTAATTTCCGCGCATTATTTGATAAAAGTACTATATACAAGCCTTGGCCACAACTAGGCATTGATGGACTCACGTATGTGTGCCTCGGCTTCGCCTCGGCCTACATTTACACGTTCGTTCATCAATGCCTCTGGATGGCCGTTGCAGTTAATGTATTATATTGAGAACTAGCTGTGCCCCGCGGTTTCACCCGCATAAGTTTCGATCCCGTGGAAATATCGGGATAAAAAGTATTCTATGTGTTTAATACTTGCTACAAACTATATGTGTGTCAAATTTCATCCAAATCCGTTCAGTAGTTTGTGCGTGAAGAAGTAACAAACACACTCACAAACTTTCGCCTTTATAATATTAGTGTGATCAATACAACAACCACTAATATTATTCAAATCACAGATAAATATTAAGTAAATGCAATAAGTAACATAACTGAGTGTCAAAACTATAAGTTGTAAGTTGTATTAGCTCTTAATTGTTAGGATTGGTATTGTTAGGTTACACTTCCTACATGAGTGTTGCTATCAGTCTCTCGATGTGCTTCTGCGGCTCATACTCGCTTGATCTCACCTCGTTGTCGCATATCTGTAAGATCGTACGTAGATTGTTATTGGAAAATCAGCAATAGACAGCTGTTTGTAAATCTTACAGATTCTCTCGGATCAAGAGCCCGGCCGGATATCGCGCAGTGTGTAGTCGCTTATTGCTTACCTGCGAGCAAGCGAGTGGTCGCGGGCGTGCCGCGAGCTCCTCTAGGTCGCGGCTCACGTCGCCATATCCACATGATTAACATTGGCGCGTTAACTTACAGAACATGGACAGCCTCGCCACGGAGGGCGCCGTTTACTTAGCGTGTGTACACCACGGCCCAGCGCACGGTCACGCATGCGCTGTCGGCGGCTACCTACAGTCTCCGGGTACGTTTGTTAACACTCACGTGAACTCTCCGTAAGGTGCTGGTAGCCAAGTGTCAATATAAAGTAGGTTCTCTGAAGATAAATATACCTACATTACTTTGTTTATATAGTAGAGCCTGCTCTTGAACAGAAGAAAGATGGACAAACGGGCGTGTGTTGAAGCACCATGCATACTGTCACACCGACTTGTACGTAGTACCTACAGATAAAGTTATGTATCCTCTATCGTATTAGATTCGTTATTACAGCGAGGATTGATGGTACGGCTCCGTTTGTTTGACAGAGACGTAGACTATAAGACATCCTGCTCGAGCCGGTGCGTCGCCGTGCCGAGCAGATGCGAGCCAATGATGAATTATACATAATCCAGTGCTTTAAAGGCAAAATCGCATACAAAGTCGTAATAAATCATACAAGCGACCCTTTTGTACAAGTCCGGTGCAGAAAGGGGCGGCGCGGCGCGGCCTGGGCGCGCGGCCGTCGAGCCGCGTGCGTGCCGCGCCCTGCGGGTGCCGCGCCGCACCTATGTCGCAGACACAGCTAATGTATCGACAGTTTGTCCGACCTCGCTCGCAGCACCGTTACTGCCCATGACTAAACAACCTCTGGTTTTAATTCTCTTTGGTTACTGCTCACTTGAACTGCCAAAAGATTAGCCAAAGTACATAAGACATCTTTTATGGGGTACTGTGTTAAATGTTACAATAAAATACCTTGTGATATACAGGGTGGTCCAAAAGTCGTGGATCAAACGAAATAGGGGGATAAAGGAGGTCATTTCCAACGCTTTTAAAGTGAGAAATAATTTTTGGTAACGTTACAAAATTTTTGGAAAAAAATAAATTGCTCATGAAAGAACGATGACCATATTTGTATGAGACCCGTCCCCCCCCTTCAACAGAACTTTTGTATGTATTAATAGGTTCACAAAGGTCTATAAAAAGACTAGCAACCAGTTTTAATTTCAGAATCCATGGGGTTTAAAAATAAAATTAAAATTAAAAAATCGTTTTATTAATTTTTCCTAATTCGCTAGGCCCGTCCCCCGCCCTGCAACAGATCTTTTGTATGTGCTATCAGGTTCATAAAGATCTATAAAAAGACTAGCAACCAGTTTTAACTTCAAAATACATGGGGCTTAGGAATAAAATGAAAATTAAAAAAACGTTTAATTAATTTTTCTAATTCGCTAGGCCCGTCTCCCGCCCTGCAACAGATCTTTTGTATGTGCTATCAGGTTCATAAAGATCTATAAAAAGACTAGCAACCACTTTTAACTTCATAATCCATGGGGCTTAGAAATAAAATGAAAATTAAAAAATCGTTTTATTCATTTTTCTAATTCGCTAGGCTCGTCCCCGGCCCTGCAACAGATCTTTTGTATGTGTTATCAGGTTCATAAAGATCTATAAAAATACTAGAAACCAGTTGTAACTCCAAAATCCATGGGGTTTAGAAATAAAATAAAAAATCGTTTTATTTATTTTGGGATAAAGTAGTGTCTTGTTGTCGCGGGCGCTATTTTGAATCCTGAACGCAACGAAGGATTCTAGGTTTGAGTTGACTCCTGAGTGAAACGAGGGAGTTAAGACTTGAATCCTGAGTGCAGTCAGGGATTCAAGCTCGCCCAAGACGAAGACACCCGCGTGTCCGTCGTGGACGAGCATATGGCAGTTGTCCCACCGCCGGCGAGGAAGCGACTAACTGTCGGCTGTTTTCTCGCTCAAGAAACGTACAGTAGATATACATTCCGTGTAAACAAAAGAGATGCATACCTATATTAACAGTTGATCGCTGACTGTTTTACACTGCCGGCGAGGACTCGCTTCACTGGTTTGTCGCTGAGCGACAAGAGCTATCAAAGATAATACTCGCCTAGCGATACTCGCTCAGCAATGGTCGCTTGGTGGTCAGAGCTCACGCCGAGAGAAACCCCTGTGAGACTAACCGCACCGAGCGAGTGGTGCGAGTAATCGCCCGTCGCACTCGAAAACTCGCTGATAGCCCAGCGACAAAACTATAGGAACTACACACACGCTGCTCGCTGCTCGCCAACTCGTTTTCAGTTGCTAGTTCTACTCGCTAATCGTTCATCGCCGCCGGTGGGACAACTGCCTGCCTATAGGAATAGAAAAAATTGGACGAGTAACGAATGACGTTTTCTGTTTTTTAAATGGCATCTCCTAATTGATCTTGAGAGGTTTGAAAATCAAAGAATATGGTTTACTTACAAACTCTTATTTTGTGCCAAAAATATTAACATTAAAACATGATTTTTCTCGGAATATCCTGCACTTTTGAGAGATGTCGTCGTAGTAAAAAGTGATCACCTTGCTAAGACGGTTTGAATGAGATACATTTTAAGTTTGTTGGTCGATGTAAGGCTTGGGGGGACGTTCTGGCAATAAACATTAAAACATGATTTTTCTCGGAATATCCCGCACTTTTGAGAGATGTCGTCATAGTAAAAATTGATCACCTTGCTAAGGCGGTTCGAATGAGATACATTTTAAGTCTGTTGGTCAATGTAAGGGTTGGGGGGACGTTGTGACGAAATTAACACTAAAACATGATTTTCTCGGAATATCCCGCACTTTTGAGAGATGTCATCATAGTAAAAATTGATCAGCTTGCTAAGGCGGTTCGAATGAGATACATTTTAAGTCTGTTGGTCAATGTAAGGGTTGGGGGGACGTTGTGACGAAATTAACACTAAAACATGATTTTCTCGGAATATCCCGCACTTTTGAGAGATGTCGTCATAGTAAAAATTGATCAGCTTGCTAAGGCGGTTCGAATGAGATACATTTTAAGTCTGTTGGTCAATGTAAGGGTTGGGGGGACGCTGTGACGAAATTAATACTAAAACATGATTTTCTCGGAATATCCCGCACTTTTGAGAGATGTCGTCGTAGTAAAAATTGATCAGCTTGCTAAGGCGGTTCGAATGAGATACATTTTAAGTCTGTTGGTCAATGTAAGGTTGGGGGGACGTTCTGACTCATCGTCCTTTGATACTCAGAGCCCTAATAGAACTTTGTAGTGCTGATACATTATCTAGTATTAATACAACACCGTTTGTTTTATTGTTTTATATCACATTTTTATTAAATTCGTCTAATTGTAAAAAAAACTCGGTATACACAAATATTCATAACTTTTAGGGCAATTGAATTATGACCATGCTGTAGAAAGATTTTTTGTTGGAAATGACCTCCTTCATCTCCCTATTTAGTTTGATCCACGACTTTTGGACCACCCTGTATATTGCAATTAAATGAAAGAAAATTTAAAAGTCACATTAAAAGTACACTTTGTAAACAAGCATACTATAAATTAGAAGATTATATCCAAGATAAGAACGCTTGGAAACATGCTGGTCCTGCTCCATAGGACAATCTAGACAAAATCAAACTGGTTGCTAATTTAATTGTAAAAATTTTATTCTTTTTTACATTGATTTACATTCATTACTCACAGCGTGACTTATTACTTGTTTTTTTTTTTTAATTAAAATCGTTTACTTGTACCATGTTTGTAAATATGTGAGCACCATGCCATGTATATCAGATGTGGAGAGAGCATCGGCACGTTTTTCTTCTAAATCAAAGTCACTAAAGAACGGCGGGGGGAGAGGTAAGCTTCGCCTGCTGTGATTGGGTGATGAATTGACAACCAAATGACAACTGATTTTTTAGGGATTCCAAAAAGGTAATTAAAAAAATATCGATATCGATAATAATTTGACTTATTAGTGGTTTATGGATTTGTTTGCGATACAGAGATTACGGGTTCGATTTTGTAATAAAACCAGTTTTTATTAAATGTAGATATATTGCTTTATTTCAAAGAAAAATTACTAGTTTTTAAAGTGGATTAGTTTTGAATATGTTTTTCTTATATAATCTTTTGGATTCGTATTATTTTTCGTAATAAATGTCAGTCTAGTATCAATATATTTTTTAGCTACACCTGAAGCTAAGTCAATTAAGTGATTGGTAGATTCAACACTACAACACTACACTTTGTTGGAAAAAAATTGTCTCTATGTGTAGCTTTGATCCAAATTTCTTTCTTCTTGATGTCATCGTTGGGAAATCTGCGAATTTTAATGTACACAAAATACATTTTAGATGATAATTATCCACACCATCAAAAACTACGAACATTTTAGATGATAATTATCCACACCATCAAAAACTACGAAAACGACATCAATGGCGAAGCCGCCATTTTGTATTTTCGTTTTGACCACCTCACGATTGAGTTCAGCACCCTCGAAAACTTTGTAAAATTTTGCAGCCGCTATCTTGGTTTCTCATTATGACTTCATTATTGACTTCAGCACATGAACGTGACCATTTCTCCCATTTTACTCCCACCGCGAGCTCCGTAAAATAACTTCTTTCCAAAAATATATATATTCTTAGATACTCCTTCTTCCAACCTACACGGTTCGAGTGACAGCTTATAAGAAAAAGGCATGGTGTGCTGTCAATGGGCGCTGGGTCGGCTTGCTGTTTGGCTTCGGATGCAACGGGCGTATTCTAGGGACGTTATAGTGTTGATTGGGGTCGTGTTATATAATTCTTATGCACTTGTTATTTTACCTATGTGCTTGTTGCTACTTAAAAATGATTTGTAAGAAATATAACTTTGTAGGTTACTTAGTAATTTGTTTTTCAATATATTCCACTTCTGGTTTCTAAGAATATATTATTTGAAATTATATCGATATAATAGTCACGATGCTGGGAACAGCACTATCGAGAAAAAAAGAGACAACTGCAAGTATGAAATTGAGTGCACCAGAAAGAGACAGCAGCGGGAACATTCTAGAAATTAAAATATTTGAATTTCATTTTCATTTTTAATCAAAATGAATAAATGGAGTAGAAAACCACTTACCTGTGAAATGTTATCCCATCTTTTGTGTAACTTGAAGTAGTAGTACACTTTCCACACCATTTAATTGCACAACTAGGCATTACTTTTAGTTTTACTTGTTTTAGAAGCGGGAGCGCGTGACGTTCGTACTAAGCCTACAATTGCTGCGACTGACCAAAATCGCGCGGCATAGGCTTGATTTAGCGTATGTTTAGCGCCCGCGGTAGCGTTGTACGCGCTCTCCACTGGTTGTTGTGCTCCATGTATGTCATTGTTTCGTTTTTAATTCTTTTACCTATTGTGGTATAGTAATTTTATTTTAGGTGCATCGTCCTCACATGTTATCTATACTTATAATAAATCTGTAGAGAGGTCAATTCTGTACATGAAATATATTTTCAAAATAACTATCAGGGGGTGATTAGTGATCGATACTGATGCCAAAAATGCAATCATCTATACTTATAATAAATCTGTAGAGAGGTCAATTCTGTACATGAAATATATTTTCAAAATAACTATCAGGGGGTGATTAGTGATCGATACTGATGCCAAAAATGCAATCAGTAAAATTGTTGTCTGTCTGTCTGTATGTTCCTTATAGAAACAAAAACTACTGGACGGATTTTAACGAAACTTGGTACAATTATTCTTCATACTCCTGGGCAGGTTATAGTATACTTTTCATCACGCTACAACCAATAGGAGCAGAGTAGTGAAGGGAAATGTTGGGAAAACGGGAGAAGTTACTCCATTTTTTAAGCTTCCGTCGCGTGTGCAGCCTTAATGGTTAAAGTTACATAGAATGATAGAAATCATGTATCACGGAAATATTCTACATAAAATTGTCTAAAAAATATCCCGCAACAGCATATGTCTATCTTTTATGGTTGACTCACAATAACACGTGTAACTCCTGATAGCTTAGCAGTTCGGAGCATTCTGATTATATTTGTTTACTCTTACGCTTATAATACTCTCACTCATCCCTAATTTTAAAAAGTTAACATTATTACCTATTCAATAAAAAAAGAATCATAGAAATCGGTATAGAAACACCAAACTTATATATGAAATAAGCCATCGCGCCGTCCACGTGAAGACTGAATCATGCTATAAGGATTATTTTTGTGTAACGGTTGCCGCGCTCGACACGGGTCGCGGCGGCCGCGGCGGTAGGGTATAAAAAGGCGGGAGGTCCGAGAGCGAGCTTCTCAGCTTCATTCAATATTTGGCTGTTGATGCGTTCAGAGCGTTCGACCTTATTGACAGACAATAATTGATATTGAGAAACCGTGCTTATCAGCGCGACTTTTAGTCTTTAAATAGTTTATTTGAATTTCTTTTGTTGTCATTTTGTAAAATAGGTATGAGTTGTTTTGGTAATGTTTAAATATTCGTTCAAATTAAAAATTATTAAGCGTAGGTACTTTTATTAATTAAAGTAGTTATAAGTATTTATTTTTAAGTGAAGTAGGTATAGGTAGATAGTATTGCACAGGCGTTTCAGCTTTATTTTCATTTCTTTTTTGTTGTGAGTCGTATATATTTCTGGTTATAATTCTATAAGAATATTTTAGTTTAAATAGTCACTTAACCCCTTATTCATAAAACTTATCAAACCTATTTTAGTTAAAATGGGGTTTGTCTCTTTCTTACACACAGAAATGACAACGTGACAGATAAAGACAAGCGTTCTATAAACCTATTTTAGCTAAAATAGAGATAAAATAGGATTATGAATAAGGGCCTTAGATTTATAAGTGTAAGGTAGCTAAAGTTAGGACCACGTATTAGTTGTTTTGGTAGTGTTTAAATATTCGTTCAAATTACAAATTATTAAGCGTAGGTACTTTTATTAATTAAAGTAGTTATAGGTATTTATTTTGAAATTTTACACAATGGTTCCCTTTATAATGTAAGCAAGGAATTAGGAAGGATTTTTTTAAATTCAACTTCTAAGGGAGTTAAATAGGGGATGAAAGTTTGTATGAAAGTCCGTCAGTTTTAAAGTTAGGATCTTCAAATTTTGTGTTTAGGCTGACGACTAAAAATTAATTTATACGTGTCTCAGCGTTTTTGTTAATTCCAACCCCAAAGGGTTAAAAAGGGGGATGAAGTTGTGTATGAAACTATGAAAGTCCGTCAGTTTAAAAGTTAGGGTCTTCAAATTTTGTATTTAGGCTAACGATTGAAAATTAATTTATACGTGTCTCAGCGTTTTTGATAATTTCTCCCCCAAAGGGGGATGAACGAACTGACTGAAATATCAACGCACAGTCTAAACCGCTGGTCCTAGGGACATGAGTTTTGGAGGTTGTGTTCTTTGTGCAGAGTAGGTATCGAATAAGAAGGGGTTTTTGGAAATTCAACCTTTAAGGGGGTGAAAAGGGGGGGATTTTGTTTGTATGAAAAATCTTATTTATTGAGTTAATAACCTTGAAACTTGGCACGAACACTTATTTAAGTAAATTATGAAGTTTGGAATTTTTCGTTTTTCTAAAATACCCCCTAAAGAGGTAATGGGGGGGTGTTAAAATTTGTATGGAAGAATTTTAACGCCCTGTCCGATTAACTTGAAACTCAGTATTTATACTAAGGACTAAAAATAATTAATAACGTGTATCAGGGTTTTTCGAAAATCTACCCCTAACTGTATGAAAAGAGGTAGTTAATTTTAAAGGGGAGGATTTTACTGCGTGGCTTGATTAGCTCGAAAATTGGTATAAATAAACTTTGAGTCAAGTTATGAACACATCTTAAACGATTTTTCAAAATTCTACCCCTGTGGGGGTGAAAAGCGGGGATAGTTTCTTTGAAAAATCTGATTCCTTTGTTCTATAAACTTAAAAATTGGCCCGAATACTTATTTATTTAATTATAAAGATCATACCAACATACATTTTCGAAACTTTTAGAGGAAAGTACGAATTTCACGCGGACGAAGTCGCGGGCAGAAGCTAGTTTATTATATAATTAATGTAGCCATGCAAAATATTGTAAAACATTTTAAAAGAGTAACGGTGGAGTTTCTTGCCCATTCTTCTCCATACGAAAACTACCTTTTGGAAGGGACGACTAGAATCAATTCTATTTTAAGGTAATTTTTGATATTCAAAAGTGCCTTTTATGTGCCTATTTGAAATAAATGCTTTGACTTTGACTTTGCCAATTTACTTACAGTCGACATCATTCCACGGAAAAAACTAGTACCTACCGGCGCACCTACTCGCTCGACAAACCGAATCTTTTGTTCCATGCAGCGGGTAGGTCCACTCCACTTGCTCGAAGGACTCTCTCTCTCTCTCTCCTATCGATGGAGTAAGTAGCGACATGCGACAGTACCAATCTCACATCCTCACTTGCGGTCCCCAGTCCCCACGCTCACGTTCTCAAACCGTATAAAAGAACTTCAAACTTTTCGTAAAGTTGTCACAGCCACTCGTCGTAATTGCCATCAAAGTCCCCACATGAACAGGCTGGGTGCACACGAGGCGCGGAGGCGGACACCAGACACTTGACTGACTACTGATAGTGGAGAACGTAACAATAGCAGCAGTTGGCTTGAAACCAAATCGGACATATCAAATATACACTTCGCGGTGGGGTGACGTTCATTAATCAGTAATGATACGCCTTAGCTTGGGTGTAAGCAACGCCACACGACCATACAGTATCTGTGCATGTTGTTAGCATCCATGACCATCTCTGTAACGGTCACGAAATAAGCCTCGGGCGAATGTACAATCTGCAAGTAGAAGTTATGTTTCATCGTGGTTATTAGCACAACTATGTAGTTACGTATATTCATGTATACCTCATGTCTCTCCCACTCTCATGGCATCTTGCGTGACTATTCGATACTGTGTTGTATAGATTCTAGTTCGTATGTATAAGTACCGTGTCGGTATCAGTGTCCATTCCGCTCTCATCTCCGAGAAAGTAATTACTCTCAAGCTTCGTTCTCGATATTAGCATTAACACACATGTAGTTTCACTCACAGACTCGCCATTTCGCATTGAATTTAGGAGAAAAATAAATTATTTAATACAATGTAAGGTAGATTAAAAACTTCTGCTCGCTACTATGACATTCGCGCCTTGCCAACTCATTCACGTATCAGTGCGTACCGTTACGTAAAAGTGGTATGTTTGTGTTTTGAATTCATACCGGATTCATTACAATATTGGAAAATCGGATTGTCCTTTGGGGCCCTTCCACTTCCGAAACTAAGTACTTGCTGCTCGGATCTACCTGTGGGGTTTTTCCATAGCATGTACGTTATTCCTACAGGAATAAATATTATATCGCCTATTGGGATTGCGTGTTTCTCACAAGGAGTCTCACTTCCCAGCCGTAAATAGGTTTATTTAAGCAAAATACTCATTTTGCTTGCAGAGAGCGAACCAATCCCAATCGATAACGATTGTGCCGCATATCACGACAACACGGATCCACTACCTGGATGCTCGTACTGGCAACAAGCCCCAGCGGAATGTAGTGATGAGGAGGAGGTTCCAGCCTCGACAGTCATACAGTCCCCTACTGCTGATAACATCTCAGCACACGTAAATTTACTGCTGCCGAGCTCCGCGACCGCTGCACTGCCCCCGGCGCAAGTACTCGCTGCGACTACTTTGGAATCAACTGCCGTACCTCTAGAGAAGGCGAGCGAATCTGAGACTCCTGCTCTTCAACAAGATGTTCCTGAATTAGATCCAGAGTTAATGGAAATATTAGGCGAGGACCCCACCTCTCCAAAAGAATACGGCAGTGAAATCCAAAAGGATTTAGCGATTAGACTCAACCACATTGCTACCTCCGGTCTCTCTAAAGAGAACCGCAAGGAGCTAAAAGATAGATATTTGGTACCGGTGAACTGCAAATTTATAAAAGCGCCTACCCTTAATCCGGAGATTCGAGTATCTCTGATAGAAACTCAAGCAAAACGAGATAAGGGTATAGAAAGTAAACAGGTATTAACATCTTGTGCCTTGTCCTCCATCAGCGAGGCCATTACTGCGCTGCTCTCATCAGGTCACAAAAACCCTGACCTTCTCAAGCTGTTGATGGATACAGCTCGAATCCTCGGTGATATGCAATATACGGACTCGATCTCACGACGTGCGTTCATTCTTTCTACGGTCAAGAAAGAACTAAAAGATCAGTTGGACAAAACCAAAATAGACGAAATGCTTTTTGGCAGTACGCTAACGGAAACCTTAAAATCAGCGAAAACTATTATAAAATCTGGCGCCGACCTAAGGTCATCTTCGACAATGAAGTCGACGGCTCATAAACCTGCTAAAGCAGTCAACAGACCTTTAAACTACCGAGCCCCCCCGGCAGGTCGCCGTCAGTTCCCACCACCGCCGCCGGGGGGCGCGAGATATCCGCGGGCGGCACCATCAACTCCGACTCAGAGGCAGCAGATGAGGACGACGCACAACAACGCTTTCAAGACATCGTCACGTCAGCCGCAAGCAGGTCACCGACGTTAGACACGGTAAGCCCCGCGGGCCGTCTTTCGTGTTTCTATGAACAGTGGTGTTTATTAACGAATAACCCTGTTATACTCTCTTGGATTACTGGTTATAAAATTATTTTTTCTGACCCAGTTATTCAGACAACCGTACCATCAGAGCCCATTTATTCGCAATCCGAATACGAGGCTTTTAAAGTATCAATACAAGACCTCATTAGTACTGGGGCAGTATCCTTATGTCAACCATGCGCGGGTCAATATATATCCAGTATATTTCTTGTTCCTAAGCCGAACGGCAAACAACGTTTCATTTTAAATCTAAAACAATTAAATAAATTTATACCAACTCAACATTTTAAACTTGAAGATTTAATAACAGCTTTGAAACTTGTCTCAAACGACTGTTTTATGTCAACAATAGATTTAAAAGATGCCTATTTTTTAATAGGCATACATCCAAACTCAAAAAAATATTTACGTTTTAAATTTAATGGCAATCTGTACGAGTTTAACGTGTTACCGTTCGGCTTAAACACTGCCCCTTATATTTTTACAAAAATTCTCAAACCAGTCGCAAAATTATTGAGGTCTTTGGGATATTTATCTACGTTTTATTTAGATGATTTGTTTTTGGTTGGTCAATCATATACTGATACAAAACAATTATTAAAATCGTTAGGATTCATCATCAATACAGAAAATAGTTCTGTTGTGCCGACAAATAGTTGCAAATTTTTAGGAAATATTATAGATTCAAAAATATTTGAAGTTAGATTACCCGATGACAAAAGACAGAAAATTAAAACGGAATTACTAAGAATGAGCAAGCTCAAACGATGTAAAATAAGAGATTTTGCTCGGTTCATGGGTCTTTTGACATCCGCATGTCAAGCCGTGGACTACGGTTGGCTTTATACCAAAGACTTTGAGAGGTGTAAATACCTAAACCTTAAAGATGATGAAAACTACGATAAGTTTATGATTTTACCAACCGAATTGTCCCCCATCTTTGACTGGTGGCTTAATGCTGCAAATGAATCAGTATGCAAAATAAAGGTTGATACATATTCCTTAGAGATATTTAGTGATGCCTCAACAACGGGGTGGGGCGCCGCCTGTGGTGACGAGACTGCCAATGGACCTTGGAGTCAACATGAGAAAACTCGACACATTAATTATTTGGAAATACTTGCAGCTTTTCTTGGGCTTAAAGCTTTTGCACAAGGTTTTAAAGATTGTCAGATTTTGTTACGTATTGACAATACAACGGCAATATCGTATATAAATAGAATGGGTGGCGTACAGTTTCCTCATTTGACAGATATTACGAAACAATTGTGGAAATGGTGCGAAGCACGTAAAATTTTAGTCCATGCCGATTATATACGTTCTTCCGATAATATAGTTGCGGACGCTGAATCAAGAAGATTACACCCCGACATAGAGTGGGAAATATCTCAGATTGCTTATAATAAAATAACACAACACTTCGGCGTCCCTTGTATTGACTTATTCGCGAGCAGAATAAATCATAAATGTGATATCTATGTTTCTTGGTATAGGGATCCTGACGCTTATGTAATTAACGCGTTCACTATATCATGGACTAATTATTACTTTTACGCGTTTCCACCAATTTCGGTTATTTTAAAGACCTTACGTAAAATTACACTAGTTTACATGTCCTTCCAGTGAATTTCATATCGTGTTATTTAGTGACAATAACTAAACGCAAACATATATTTGTTTTATTCTTATGACGTCAAAGAATCAAGTTATCTACACACTTTATTTTAAGCCTACCCACAAGTTAGTTCTGAATTCATTCTAAAATTTTGTTGCATTGTAGTGTTCAGTTCAATAAATATTGTTTTTAAAATATCAAAAAGGTTGTGTAAAGTACATCCCGACCGATTTTGTTACGTTTGTGGTGAATTTATTATATCTAACAAAGGATATCCCATAACAGAATCTCTGAAAGAAGCATATTTTTGTTATTTCAAAATTCCGGTCTCAAATCAAAAAAATGTTGAAAGATGAGGTATTAGAAAACAGTCTTTCGGATATTGAAGGATCTGCTTGGAATTCACTACGACTTGTTATAAAAAAAGAATTTTTGGGCAACAAAAAAAATGAAAATTACAGACAGTTAATTGCTGATTTATTACACAATTTTCAACGAATGGGTGTCAACATGTCTCTAAAAATTCATTTCCTTCATTTGCACCTCGATTTCTTCCCTGAAAACCTCGGAGAATTCAGCGACGAACATGGAGAGCGTTTTCATCAGGATTTGAAATTTTTTGAACAAAATTATAAAGGATACTGGGACCAAGCCATGTTAGGTGATTACTGCTGGTCTGTTATAAGAGACACAGATACAAATAAATACAAGAAAAAAGCTAAGGCAATTCATTTATAATTTTTTTTTATTATTTCTGTGGGCATATTTTTGTAAATCAAAAATAATAAATAGTTTGGAAACGTGACGTATTAAATTTTTTTCCTTTTTTTTTTTTAAACTCAGTACATCTCAAATGATAAGAAAAAACACCTTTTATTTCAAGGACAAAACCCATGTAAACTAGTGTTATTAACGACAGAGCCACTGGTATTGTTGTCGTGCCAAAATGGCCAACACAGCCATGGTACCCTCTTTTTAAAAGACTCCTCACCTCAAAACCACTTGTTTTAAGATCGGAGGGTGATTTAATTATTTCTCGTTGTAGAGAACGTGCAATTCATCGACAAATTACACTGGTTGTCGGGAGGTTGTCCGGACATCATTTCTCCGAAGAGGAATTCCACAGTCGTCCATACCCATAATGCTAGCATCTTTATCAGACAATACTGTCAAGCAATATGATACATGTCTTAAGAAGTGGTTTACGTTCTGTCACGAAAACAACTTAGAACCTTACAATGCTCTAACGTCAAGTATTCTCTGTTTTCTAACACAATTGTTTAATACCGGAGCTCGGTATGGTACTTTAAATAGCTCCCGATCCGCTTTATCGTTGTTACTTGGACACGAGGTAGCAAACAATGAATGTATACAAAGATTCTTCAAGGGAATCTTTCGGTTGCGGCCCACACGTCCTAAATACCATTTAACGTGGAACACTGACCAAGTTTTAAATTATTTGGCGGAATTACACCCCAACGAAAATTTAAGTCTTGAAATAATTAGTAAAAAGTTAGTGACCCTTCTAGCCCTGATAACAGCCCATAGAATGCAGACTTCATCAAAAATACATGTCTGCAACATTACCGAATCTGATTCAGGGTTTATTATTAAAATAACTGATTTAATTAAAACTTCACGAGTGGGTTCCTCACAACCAGTGTTTTCCTTACCGTATTTTTTACAAAGGCCGCAAATATATATATATGCTAGTACTCTTAAAGTATATCTTGATAAAACTAATCAGATACGTCAAGACCATCAATCACTTTTTATTTCATTCAGGAAACCATACCGTGCTGTAACATCGCAGACTTTGGGCAAATGGGTAAAGAGCGTTTTACAAAAGAGTGGCATTGATATCTCGCTATTTACTGCACACAGTACCAGGCACGCAGCCACGTCTAAAGCGTATAGCGTAGGTGTTAGTCTGGATGTCATACGTAAAGCAGCCGGGTGGAGTTCAACTTCTACGGTATTTGCTAAATATTACAATAGAATAATATCAAACGATATGTCTACCGGAGATGATTTTGCCAAAAGTGTGTTAAATGGATAATTATCTTTATTAATTAATAACATTGTAATATTAGAAAAGATACTAAATTTTGTGATTGACTTTAATATAGCTACGAAACGTAGTAGATTTAATTATTTATTTTCTTCATTCAAACTCCCAAAGCAAATATACACATCCACATACACACATATATACACATTCAATTGATATGTATTTCACGACTGCGATCTCTAAACATCTACATGTGTGTTAATGCTAATATCGAGAACGAAGCTTGAGAGTAATTGATGATTAAACGAACTTACCTGTATGTGAAGTTCGATCATAATTACTCGAAGAGCTTCGTTCGAAGATAATTAGCATCCCTCCCTCCTAGTTATCCTGAACCCCTAGTCGTGAAATAACAAACAGCTCAGCAAACCTCCAAACTAAATGAGTTGGCAAGGCGCGAATGTCATAGTAGCGAGCAGAAGTTTTTAATCTACCTTACATTGTATTAAATAATTTATTTTTCTCCTAAATTCAATGCGAAATGGCGAGTCTGTGAGTGAAACTACATGTGTGTTAATGCTAATATCTTCGAACGAAGCTCTTCGAGTAATTATGATCGAACTTCACATACAGGTAAGTTCGTTTAATCATCAATTATATGACAGTGGTATGATTACTAGTACTGCCGCTGTCCCGCCTGACCCTGGCGCGTCGTGTGATCGTGTCTCACTGACGAGGTCGCCGGGATAGCACGCGGCCCACGTCGGGGACGGTGTTTGCTTACAAACACGACTAATTTGGTGACGTGAAACTTATTGATAGTGTTCGGAGTTTCGGACGCAAGCAGGCGCGCGGTCGCGACCTCAGCACAACAAATGTACTTTATACTATAAATGGACGTCATTATAACTCATATTGAAGTTGGTCGCAGTCATGCGGACTCATACGGCGGGCACGCCGCCATATTGGGCGCGCGTAATGACGTGACGTCGAGCTCATTAGCCGCGACTCCGCCGCGCGTCAGCTGTGCGCCCACAATTAATAGTGCGCCATGTAGGTAAGCTTTCCGCAAGGTTCCTGTTTTCACTACGGCGGGCGAGCGTTTTCGGCGTATAAATTGCGGGTAATCATGAGCAAGATATTATTATAGCAGTGAGCACGTCCCACCGTCCGGTGAGTCCGGTGACGGCTCGCCGCCGCACACACGTATACAAGCTAGTGCGACACAAAGGTTTCTAAATTGAATAGGAATCGAATAGAATTTGAATAGAGACGTTTGCGCACGATAGCATGGAGGACGGTGCACAGCAGTGATCGTTGTTGCCACAGCGTGCCAGCGTGGCGTGCGGCGTCCGGCGAGAGGCTGTCAAGTGTCGCGTCATCAGCCGGGAGACGTTATTATTAGAGTCTACGAGCAACCATCACTTAGGTACAAGTTATTTCGGTGGGTAACGCTAGAGCGGTGCTCACGCGTCATATTCCACATTCTTATACCTACTAAAAGTAGATAATTAACTCCAATACAAGAATTTGAAAAGAAAATGAAGCGTCACGTATTGAACGAAGACTTCCCTTGAAAAGTGTGTCACTCACACGGCTCGGTGTAGGCGGTTGTGTCGCTGAATAGACGCGGATAACTGATGGAGACATTTCTCTAGAGTTCGGTTCGCACACTGAATAACTATTCAGTATTGAGAGGTAATCGAGCGGAGCGGGCGCCGCGCAGGTCGTGACGTCGGATGCGTTCTGCGCCACAAAGTGCAGAAGTCGCACTGCTAAAGTGCCAATAACGTCAGATCCATAGAAATATCTATGGTCAGATCAGAAATGGCTGCAGGTGCAACCAACAAAATCATGCTTGTTACCGCGCATTGTTGACCCTGTCCCTCTGTCCTTCTCTGCCGCCTGATGTAGATATAAAATGAGAATCTGCAGTCCCGCCCGACACAAAATACAGAGAGTAGGTACAGAAGTCAATCTACATACAAAGTGCGCTCGAGCAACGCACACATAGACACCGCTCGCGGACACGATATCTCGGAACGGTTGGGACCAGTGCGGGCGCGAGTGCCGTCCGCTTGAGACACGCGTCTGTTGATATTTTTTGTGATCATGGCAAGAATATGTTGTAAGGTGGCTATCTAAGCTCGATTCCTATTTTCGATCAGTATAACCGAAGTAACTTCTTTTGTAAGGTAAATTCACGAGACCAAATATTACGTAGGTACCTAAGTAAGTTGAAAGCATGATTTTTTGTTTGTGTAGATATTGTGTTGTTTTTAGTGTCATTTGATAGATTTAGGTCTAAAACGGATAGGGCGAAATAAATTGTGTAAATAGGGTAGTCACAACTAGATACGAGTGCCATTACCACGATGGTTTTTTGTCATAACCCTAAGTAGCCAACTCTAGCGCGACCGCCGAGCGTAGGTATGAAAAGTGAAGTACATACATGTGATTGACTTCTGTACTCTCTGTATTTCGTGCGCCCGCTCGCCGGTCGCCACACAACACCGCTTTTCGCGGGTAGGTGTAAAAAAGGATAGACGTATCTCTGTTTTTTCATTTTTATTTAAAATAGAAATACAAAAAATTTCACCTAAATTTATATCAAGTATAAGTGTATAAGCTCCATTACACGAGTACTTACGTTTGTGGCACATTTATGTGACCCAAGCATAAAATTGCACCGCCTGCCAGCTCATCATCTGTAGTCACTTCACAATAAATTAATTTAATCTCCTGGATCACTATGTCCCAATTTGCCGAGGTGTTGTCAGCACAAAAGTGCCTTGAAGAGACTTTCACACGGAAGATGGAAGCACTGGAAGCCCAAATACAGTGCGCAGGACCTGCCAAGGACACCGTGGCAAGGGTGGCTGAGGAGTTCCGGACATTTAGGGAGCTTGTTTTCAATATGCTTGGCTTGCTCCGGTCTCAGATTAGTGAGTGTGCTAAGCATCTTGATGGATTGGAGACAAGACATAGGAGGAAAGCACTGATATTTCAAGGTGTTGCCGAAGTTGAACAAGAGGACAGCACCGCAGTCATCCTGGATGTTATCTTCAATAAGCTTGCCCTCAAGAACTTTGCCGTTTCCTCCATAAAGGTCTGTCACAGACTTGGTGCAGCCAATACTGAACATCACAGGCCCATATTGGTAAGATTCTCCAGCTACGACGACAAATCAATGGTGTGGAAAGCCAAGACACGCTTGAAAGGCACATCTATATCAGTCAAGGAGTTCTTGACGAAGGTCCGGCAGTCCATCTTTGGAAAAGCGCGTCTACACTTCGGAATGCGGTCATGTTGGACTCAAGACGGGGTTATACTTCTGAAGGCCTTTGACGGAAGTAAACACAAAGTTTCTTCAATGGATGAGCTGAGTCCTCTTCTTGTGAAATTTCCGAAGGTCCAAGGTCCAAAGGCCCAAGGCTCAGGAGATGACCTGCAAAACAGAACGGGTCAATAATGGTATCATGTTTTATACTTACTAAATACTGATTTGCATGCAATTGTTATTGTGAAATTACTTACCGTTTCTTTGTTTATGTATTGAGTTGTTCTTGTAATATCAGTTATGTTATTTCCCCACAATCTGTTGTGGAATTAATTTGGATAATAATTTACCCTCAACAAATCTCATATTAATTTTTGTAATAACCTTTTCAATTTTTTTTTTTTTTTTTGGCAACGGAGCCGATGTCGACTATTCTGCCAACGTCATGTGGTGACGGCAATACAGCGAGGTGAGCCGTCGAACTTTGCACTCCGTGGTTTGCTAGTTACAAGAAATAGTAGCTTAAAAGACGAAGAAAAAGAAGAATATATATTATATACATATACATTTAAAACATCACAAATCTACATAATATGTATTTACAAAGTTATTACTACACACCAAACTACAATTTGATATTATTTAAGTTTAAAAAAGTTGACAAGATTTGGATAACTTTAGGAGAAAAGTTAGTCAAGAGGGAATGGAAGTTAGTAGGAAGACGGATTTTAATTTTGGAGAGCTTATGATACAAGTCAATTGATTGGGAATTTAATGGACAAGAGAAAAAGATGTGGTCCAGAGTACCATCATCAAGACCACATTCGCACAAGGAACTGTCACGAACACGGATCTTATTTAAGAATACTGGACTGCAGCAGTGACCAAGTCTTAGTCTACACAAGGTTGCAACAGTTCTTCTGGATAATTTTGGGCATTTAAAAAACCAAGGTTTCCGCTGGATGTCGGGTTGAATACTGGCGTAATACGCCCCCTTGAGCTTCGAACTTAACTGCCACATTGCTGACCACGAGTTGAACAGCTTATGTTTGGTGTCAGTCCGTAAGTCGTAGCTATGCACCACGTAGTGCTTACGATCCACCGGGTTAGACGTAGCAAATTTTGCCAGTGAATCGGCACACTCGTTGCCACTTATACCCGAGTGACTGGGAACCCAAGCTATTTCAATGTTTAAACCGTTGTTCGAACAAGTAAATAGTAAAT
This sequence comes from Amphipoea lucens, assembly GCA_947508005.1. NCBI lineage: Eukaryota > Metazoa > Arthropoda > Insecta > Lepidoptera > Noctuidae > Amphipoea > Amphipoea lucens. The sequence continues at coordinate 20,870,125 of OX382373.1, read as the reverse complement.
TTAGGATATCAATGATAATTTTACTGTGAATTTTGGATTTAAGTTGGTTTTGAGCTAAAGCTTGAATACTACTGCGCGAATCTGAGAAAATTACTGAATTTTTAACGTTATGAGTTAGAATAAAATTGATGGCTTCCAGAATACCGATGCATTCCCCTGTAAATACTGAGGTCTCTGGTGGACATTGGAATAAGAGGGCAATTTTCGAATTTTGAAAATACGCAGAAACACCTGTACATCCTGTTGAAGACAATTTGGATGCGTCCGTATAAAATAAATTCCAACCCTCCCAGTATCTTTTAATGGCCCGATCGAAGTCACCTTTTACGTCCTGAGAGTTTTTGGAGATACCAAGTCCCAAAACGACCTTTGGTCTGAAATGGACCACCTCATATGCGGAGGAAAAGACCGGAAGAGTGGGGTGTTGACAAACAGGTGAGGAGAGGTGTTTAAGCTCTCTGTACCTATTCATCAATGGAATAGATTTATTATTCCAGTAGGAAGACACGTTAAGAGAGAGGTAGATTTGTTCTAAAATGGGGAGTAAAGGATGGGACGAAAGGGAGAAAACTTTTGACAAGAAACGGTCTGCTAAGTATTGTCTGCGAAGGTTAAGAGGGGGTTCTGCACATTCTACCTGGAGCGCGTTTATGGGGGAGGATTTCATAGCACCAGTCACGATCCTCAGACATTTGGCCTGGACAGAATCCAGTCTACGCAGAGCATCTTTGTTACACGGTTCAATTAAGTAGCTGCAGTAATCCAGCACGCTTCTAATCAGCGCATTGTAGACCAGTTTTAAGGTGTATGGGTGAGCACCCCACCAGGCACCTGCCAAAGCCTTAAGAACCGAGATCGAGCGCTCACATTTTTTAACCGTATTACTAATGTGGTCCACTCCCGACAATTTGGAATCCAGGGTAACCCCCAGGAACCTGGCCTTCTCCTCGATTGGAATCGCTTGGCCGTCAATATTAATGTCGACTTGGGGGATAAGACGTTTACGAGTGAAGACAACTGCTGAACTTTTTGGAGCACTTAAAGATAACCCGTGATCTAAAAGCCATTGGTTTAATGAGGACAAAGATATATTAATGGACTGAGCGGCATCCTGGATGGAAGTGCCAGAGACCAATAATGCAATATCGTCAGCATACTGAAGAATATTACAGTCAAAATTTAAACAAGAAGGAAGATCGGAAGTATAAATGTTATATAAGGGTGGACTAAGCACGGATCCTTGAGGTAGACCCCTCCAAACCGACTTCGGCTCAGAGTTCTCCCCCGGTATCCTAAGTTTAACACGACGTTCTAAAAAAATGCTGCATATGATTTGACGAATCCTAACCGGGATTCTCAAGTCTTGCATCTTCTGCCTGAGAACTGGGAGAAGAACAGAATCATAGGCAGCTGAAATATCTAAGAAAACAGCTACCACAGACTCATTCCTGCTAAGGGCCAGTCGGATCTTTGATGTAAGGGTCCCCACACTATCAGCTGTACCCAGACCTTTTCTGAAGCCGAATTGAGTCGTTGGGAGCAGTTTTCTGCTTTCTACAAACCATTCAAGACGGTTTTTAATCAAGTGTTCTAGAAGTTTAATAAGTATGGACGATAGAGCAATTGGCCTGTAAGAACAATGATCACTAAGATCTTTACCGTGTTTTAATATAGGAATTACTACTTGAACCTTCCAATCAGGAGGAATATAACCGGAAGAAAAACAATAGTTGGCTAAGTCTAGATAATATTGATGAGTCTTATCACCCGCTTTTGTAATGAAGGAGTAAGGGAATCCATCCACTCCAGGAGCAGAATCCTTTACATGGGCGAGGACCGATTTAAGTTCTCCCAGAGTAAAAGGCTTGTCCAAAGGGTCATCTGATGCTAGCTGGGAGCCCGTAGCGACACACTCATCCAAATTAGGAACATAGACTGGGGCCAGTTTAGAAAGAAACTGGTTACCCAGTTCCTCAGATAGTATGGTCCCGGAGGAGGGTCTCAAACTACTCCTGAAAGACTTCAGCTTACGCCACACGGCCGACACTGGAGTGGATGGATTCAGCGAACCACAATATTTCCGCCAACCTTCTCTCTTTTTATTCTTAAGTAATTTTTTGGACTTAGCCAAGATATGTTGAAAGGCAATGATGTTATCCAGGTTCATGTCAGAGTTGAAGTTCATTTCGGCCTCATTCCTGGCCCTGATCACGGCAGAGCATTCCCTATCCCACCATGGCGGCGATGGAATTTTGCCCGTTGGCGTTTTTTTTGGAGGGAAGCAATCATCTGCTGTTAAGGATATTGTGTGGGAGAATGACGAAAAGCATTCCTGCGTAGACTCAGAGTTAATAGATGGGAGAGAAGAGACACGCAAGTCTAAAATTTTTGAGTAGAGGTCCCAATTTACTGAATTCAGCTGGTATTTTAACAGAGGAGGGGAAATTTTGTCAGGGATAGTCTTGGAAGGGATTTCAACCATGATGGGATAGTGATCACTCCCATAAGTCATATTCAAGCGACTCCAATTAAAAAGGCTGGCTATACTAGACGAACAGAATGTTAAATCAACACAGCTGCTGTTCTGCCCTGGTGCAGACCTACGTGTGGAACTGCCATTATTAATTACACATAGGTTTAGTTCATCTAATATATCCACTAGGCCTATACCAAAGTTGTCGCAGTTCTCTGAACCCCATCTATAATGATGGCCATTAAAATCACCCATAATAAGTAATGGACCTTGTAAACTACTTAGCAAACTTTTAACTGTAATAAGATCTTCAATTTGTGGGTGTGCAATATAAAAACTAAAGATATTTATATCCTCAGCCTTAACAGCAACAACATTAATGTTGTCACCAACGGAGGGTAGAGGAATTGGGGAGAATGGTACTTTGTTATTAATAAACAAAGCACATCCTCCATATCCATCTGGTCTGTCATGGCGAACACCACTGAAACACGGAATCCTGAAATTACTATCAGAACGAAGCCATGTCTCAGCAATGCTGCAGATCGATGGTTTGTATTTATTAATGATAAAGAGTAGGTCAGGTTTCCTGGGAGTAATCCATCCATCCATCCATGAAACACGTTCCATTGAAGGAATGTTAGGGGGTGGAACATTATTAATATATTTAACAAAGGATGACAGTTTGTTGGCAACGTGGTCAGGTAAGGATTGTGCAGGATTAGCTAATACTGTTAGTAGGATATTGGCTATAATATTGAGAATGTTTTCAGACTTATCAGGATTGCTTGTACCTTCCATGGGGAAAGCACAGCCATTTTGGGATGGAGAAAAGGAGTAATCCTTAATAAGGGCTTGATGCGCCTGCTTGTCATAGCTAGGGGAAAGGGGGGCATGAGATTTGGGTTTTAGAATGACCGTTTTACGGTATGATTTTGTTGTTTGGGGAGCGGAACCTGGATGATTGGGCGACCTAGTTATTGGTATTGATTTTTGGGATGCTCTAGACACTTCAGCATACGATTTTGATACCGGAGGGAAAACCTGACTTGCCTCCGCATAAGACACAGATTTCTCAGCCATAAGAGCTTTAATGCCCTTCTGCCGACCAAGCTCAGGACAAGCCTTATCATTAGCATAATGATTGCCAGAACAAGATACACAAATGGCACAATCAGTAGGAACTTGGCATCCATCACCTGGGTGGTCTTGACCACATTTATAACAGCGGGGTTTTGAGCGACATATTGTACGTGTATGACCGAAACGACAACAATTGTAGCATTGAATAGTTGGGTACATGTATCTCTCAACTGAAAGGGCAGAGTAAAAACAATAGACACGATTAGGTAAGACTTGCCCGTCAAAAGTCAAAACAACGGTTTGAGTGGGTTTCCACTCTGTAACACCCAGAGAAGTCACCTTTCGGCTCATTCTCCTTGCCTTTATAACGGGGCCACATCCAACGGGAACCTTAATATTTTCAATAACCTCATCCTCTGTCCATTCTGATGGTACGTCTCTAACGAGACCTAAACGAGTAATATTGAATTGTGGAATTGTAGCAATAAAGTTATTCTGAATTAATGTACGACTTATCAAAAAGCTGTTTGCATCCTGGTGCGACTTAAACTCAACTGAAACTTTGTTTCTTCCTAGACGTTTGACACTACCCAGGAGAATATTGCTGTAGTTGTTTTGCGTCAAAAACATTCCAAATTTCACCGGATGTAGAACAGTACCAGGGGTCTCGCCGTCTTTTAAAGAAACGTGTACAATATATGGCGGATTATCCCTTATCGTGTAAGACTGTCTTCCCATTTCTTTTTTTGTTAGTTTTGGAGGGTTCGCTACAGTAGTCGGAGAAGAAGTAGCCATTCTTTTACTACTTGCAGATTCGAAATCCATTGAATTATTTATCACATTGTCATCGGGGAGGGAAACTGTTAATATCGGAGAGAAATCAGAGGGATCAGGAGGGTCAGGGGGCTTTTTGTTATCCATAATGGATGCCGGATAAAATCTTTAAAAATAAACTAAATTAATATTAAAACCTACCTTTGCTAAAGCTGAGCCACACTACAAAGAACACTACTACACTACACTACTAAACTACACTCATTCGACAGCCTAGATAAAGAACTTTAAAGAAGATGAAAAAAAAACCACGTAGTTTTGAAAACGGCGCGAAAACCGACAGTCAAACCTTTTCAATTTTATTTTGTTCGTAAACTCAAACGTCAATCATGTTGTGCTGTCATTTATGTCAAAGTATAGTCCATAGATTATATATGACAAGAAGGCAGGCTTGAAGTTTGACGTGTCCTTGATCGGATACGTCCATAATTTTATGTAGCCTATAAAATTATTGCCATAATATCTTTGTGTGTATACTTACCTGGTTTTTCTTGTGATATTTTTTATTTTTTTTATTTTTCTACTTAGTTTTCCGCATGACAGTTATTATGTTTTGTTTTAGGTTTTGCAATTTGTTTTTTTTTTTCCTTCATAAAGGTTTACCAATGTTAAAAATTAGATGATGTGAGCTGGCGGGTGGTGCAGGGATGCATTCGTTGCGCCAGTCATTCGTGTAGTATTTTTAGCGTTATATATAATTATATATAAGATATTTAGTATATTTACTTATATTTATGACTTCTGCTAACGATTCTAGTGCATCTTCCAGCGATGGAAGCTTCTGTTCTATTACAGACACCTTAGGTGTTCTTTTAAGCCAAAATTTTAGCCAACATGCTGGCAGGCTTTTTAACGTATGCCACCTTAATGCTCAGAGCATTCCTAGTCACTTCAACGAACTTTGCGACACTTTTACCGACAATAACGTTCACGCCGTCCTGATTTCCGAGACTTGGCTCAAACCTAACCTGCTTTCAACCACTTACCCACTCCCCGGTTTCGTTCTTACTCGGAATAACCGGATCGGTAAGAGGGGGGGTGGTGTAGCCATCTACCTTCGTGATGATTTCCCTTTTAAAGTTCTAGCTTCTTCTTCTCCTAATGAATCCGCAGAGTTTCTTTTCCTTGAGGTTTGTGTCAAAGGAGCTAAAACCGTCCTTGGTGTCGTCTATTGCCCCCCTTCCATTGATTACTTCACCGTATTCGAATCGGTTCTTGAATCTTTGGGTTCGGAGTATGCACATCACATTGTTATGGGGGATTTTAACACCAACCTCCTTGCCCACAACTCCCCTCGGTCCCGTAAACTCCTGCACCTCATCGAGTCAGCCAGTCTGCATGTGTTGCCTCTCCAACCCACTCATCATAATATAGCAGGTGATGATACTTGGCTTGACTTGATCCTCACCTCTAATCCTTCCCTAGTTTCCTCACATGGTCAACATGTTGCTCCTGGCTTTTCCCGTCACGACCTTATTTTCCTGTGCTATATCCTTAAGCCCCCTAAACCTAAACCCACGTTCCAGTACAGGCGCGCCTTTGCGCGTATGAATTGTGAGAGGCTTCAACAAGACGCATCTAATATTGACTGGTCACCCCTGGAAGCAGCTGCTTCAGTTGACGAAAAAGTGAGTGTTTTCAACGATGTTGTGGTCAAGCTATATGACGCCCATGCTCCTGTCAAAAAAATTAAGTTGAAGCGTCCACCTGCTCCTTGGATGAACAGGGGAGTTCGGATGGCGATGCGTCGGAGGGACCGCGCGTTTCGGAAATTTAAAAAGGATCGATCGGAGGACAATTGGACCTTCTTTTGTAACCAGATGATACGCAACGCTAAACGCCGCCACATCCTAAGTAATATCACTACATGTTCTCCTGCCGATATTTGGAAGTTTCTTGGAACTTTAGGAATTGGCAAATCGCGAAATTCAGACCTTCCTAGCACAATTGGTTTGGACGATCTAAATCGCCATTTCTCTACTGTTCCAGTTCTAGATAGTCTGACCAAACGTCAAACACTTGAATACCTTGCTGGTCTGACGCGTCCTAACATTAACCCCTTTGTCTTCACCCCAATCGACCCGGGAGAGATCAAAAAGATTATCCTATCCATTAAATCCAAAGCCGTGGGTTGTGATAACATCAGCCGCCATATGATCGTGACGGCTCTTGATCAATTCCTCCCTGCAATCAGTAGCGTGCATTGGTTTTCAGAATAGGTAGGCACTAGACCGGGTCTAGTCTAGGCAGACGCGGTCACTAATCAGAAAAAAAAACGTGTGGTCGGGGGACCCCCGGCAGGAACTAAGTTCAAAATGAAAATAATTTAGTGAGTTTCTTAATTGTGGGGCACACACACTAAAATGTAATTGACAGCTAGGCTTATGTTGATATATCGAGGTAGGCACTGCTTATATCCCTATATGCAATACACGCCACTGCCTGCAATCTCCCATATCATAAACTTTTCCCTTTACACCGGTGTTTTCCCTTCCCTATGGCGTAAAGCCCTTGTTCGGCCCCTGCCTAAGATATCCAATCCCTCTCTTCCTAGTCACTTTCGTCCAATTTCCATCCTTCCCTTTCTATCTAAGGTGCTCGAGGCCTGTGTTCACAAACAATTCTCCCACTTTATCCACCACAACTCCCTTATCAGTCCATTTCAATCCGGTTTCAGGCCCGGGCACAGTACCGTTACAGCTCTCCTTAAAGTGACTGACGATATAAGGCGGGGAATGGAAGACAGTAAAGTCACAGTCTTAGTGTTAATCGACTTTTCCAATGCTTTTAATACCGTCAGTCACGAAGTCCTTTTATCTATCCTTTCCTATCTTATGGTCTCTCCGGAGGTTCTGGAATGGTTTTCTTCTTATCTTCAGGGACGTCAGCAGTCTGTTTATGCTGGAGACTCTTCGTCGAGTTGGTGTGATCTTGCAGCTGGCGTTCCTCAAGGCGGTATATTATCTCCTCTTTTATTCTCCATTTTTATTAACCTCATTACCACCGAGCTTCGGACTGCGTATCATCTTTATGCTGACGACTTGCAGCTTTATTGCCGGGCAGGTGTTGACAACATATCAGATGCAATTGATGAGCTAAACCGGGATTTAGATGTCGTTAAAGACTGGTCTAATCGATTCGGGGTGGCGGTTAACCCCACCAAGTGTCAGGCTATCTTAGTAGGCAGCCCCTGCAGCATGAGGAAGCTGAATGGCTTAACTGTGCCACCTGTGATCTTCGACAACTCAGTCATCCCGTTTAGCTCTGATGTTAAGAATCTTGGTCTGCATGTCGACACCTGTCTTGACTGGCGAAAGCAGGTTACGACTGTAAGTCAGAAAGTCACCGGAACGTTGCGGTCGCTCTACCGATTGAAAAACCTTCTCCCTTCACACATAAAGGCAATGCTTGTACAGTCCCTAATATTTCCCATAATTGACTATGGTGATGTGTGTTACTATGACCTGAATGCAGATCTCCTCAATAAACTTGACCGTCTTCTTAATAACTGCATTCGATTCGTTTTCAATCTTCGTAAGTATGACCATGTTTCCGAGCACCGGCGGCTTTTGAAATGGTTACCCATTCGCCAGCGCAGAGAGTTGAGGGCGCTGACTACGTTGCTATTCTTGACAAACCCACTGCTCCTTCTTACATGACTTCCCAAATTCAATATTTATGCTCTGCCCATGCTAAAAATCTTCGTTCCACCAACAATCGCCTTCTACGATGTCCTTCTCACCGTTCTGGTTTCATTCATTCTTCTTTCTTTGTCCAGGCGGTCTTTCTATGGAATGCGCTCCCTCTGAACATCAGGACGGCAACCAGTCGGTTATCTTTTAAAGTGAAGGCACGTGAACATATTCGGCAGAAGTTGGCTGTAACATCCCAGCGCTGATTTGCTGGATTCGTTTTCTCCTCTACCGATCATTTCTCCCCTGAGAGTTCATGTGGTTTATATGTATGTATGTATCTATGTATATATTCTTGTATTTTATAGTCATTTCCAAGCTAGTTATTCTGTATGTTGCACCTGCCATGTTTTGTCTCTGCATCACCCTAAGGTTGACTGGTAGAAAATGCCTCAGGCATTAAGTCCGCCTTTGTACAGTATTTTTTTTTACTTGTGCATAAAGTTTTAATAAATAAATAAACACCGCGATCAGACCTCTGCAGGCGGCATGCGGCACTCTGCTCGGTCTGCGCGCTAACAATGTGCACTTACTGCGTTATTACGTTCCTACAGTTACGGCTGTACACCACGGCTGATCAAATGTAATGGCTCAAAACTGAGAAACACTGAAAACTGCCGAGTTAACGCAACTGTCTAATCGGTAAAACTGACGAATCAGTGAAACTGACTAATCAACGAAACTGGCGAATAAAATAAACTGACGACTGAGGGAAACTGACCAGTGATACGCGGACTCATCTATATTGAAAACAGCTTGTAGACATGGCTCAGAAGTGAGATGGGCCTATAATTCTTAGGAAGGGCATTGTCGCCCTTCTTAAAGAAAAGTGTCACCACACCTCTGTTCCATGCCTGCGGGGTTTTACCCTCGAGTATGACGGAACGAAACAGCTTCTGAAGGGCCTTAAGAACAGGTTTTTAAATCGGCAGTTTTTATTGTCACGAACCCCAAGCTCGTAACAATTGGTGTCAGAAGCAAGGATTAAAATCATGCCGATTCTGCCGAAGGACGACACGGTGGGTATCCGTACCCGTAGTCAACGCCAGCAAGAGACGGACCAGAGGCGATTCGGTGGAGCAACGCCACAGACGTCGGAGGGCCAACTACCGATCACGGCAGCCGGACCGTCCACAGCTGCTCCAGCATCATCAACACCAGATTTTGCTGCTCTAATGATGATGCTGCAGGAACAGGCCCGCCGACAGGAGGAACAGGCTCGTCGGTTGGAAGAACAGCTCCAGCGAGATAAGGAGGAGCAGGTGCGCCTCCAGGAAGAGCAGATGCTCCTTATGAAGGACCTTCACGCTGCTTTCGGGAAAGACATGAAGGAGGTGAAGGATAAGGTTGCCCAACATGAAAACCGCCTGTTGGAAGTTGAAACCCGAATTGACCAAGCTTCACTTGGTCAATTCGGGTGTCAAAACTGTGATGGCTGACGTGAAGAAAACCGTAATGGCTGACGTAAAGAAAACGCTGGATTACCTTAAACTTGAGGATGGAATCGCAGCCCCCGTAGCTACAACACCTTCGCTACGTGGATTTAAAGTGCCACCGTTCGACGGAACTTCTTCCTTCTACTGGTCGGTCTACAAAATTCAGTTTGAGGCTGTCATGAAGGCGAACGGGTGGAATAAGAGTCAGGCCATGACTGCCCTCACACTAGGCCTGCGAGATCAGGCCTTAACTGTGCTGGAAGCTCTTGGAAAAGAAGTGACTTACGAGCAGCTCCTTGAGGCATTGGAGGCTCGGTATGGCGACGCTCACCTGGAACACGTGTTTCGTGCGCAGCTCAAGGATCGCGTGCAACGCAATAATGAAAACCTGCAGCAGTCTGTACCTGCGCTTATTGATGGGAACCTGGTGCAGGTATTTATCGACGGCATCCGTGACCTTGAAGTTAGAGCTGCTGTGAGGCTCGGTCACCACGGGACCCTTAAGGACGCCTTGGCCCATGCACTGGAGGTGGAAGCTGTGCGGCAGGATCATCGTTCCCATCGCGTCAGGGAGGTTGCAGCGGCTACAGTTCGCGACCGCAACAAAGGATACAGCCCTAGGTGCTATGGCTGTGGGGAAAGGGGCCACCTTCGATCTAGTTGCCCTAAGCGAACTGAAGAAAGAGAAGACCGAGCTCCAGAGGGTAGTGCGGCTAACAGCACCGCCCAGCACCAGCAGCAGGGAAACGAGTAATAGCCAGGACTGCGGGGCGGGTGCTGGCTGATGCTCAAAGAGCCCCAAGGATTTCGATCACTCAAACCCATGACGGGAACAGCTTAATCATCAAGGGCGAGGTCAACGGAACGCCGTGTAAGCTGACCATAGATACTGGAGCCTCTCGTACGGTCGTCAGTTCCCAACTTATAAGTCGGTTCCTTGGGGACTCCGCATACAACCGAGAACGCATTAATTTGGTAACAGCCACCGGTCAGCGCATACACGTCCATGGAGAGAAGAAGATGATGTTGAAGCTAGGCAACAGAATCTACCTGCATAATGTCATCGTGGCTGATATAATGGACGATTGCATCTTGGGCCTTGACTTTATGAGGAAGAATTATTGCGAGATTGACGTCAAGCAAGGGGTTTTGAAATGTGGACAAGAGGAACTTTTTATGGAAGGAGCATTACCAGGGAATGTGTACAGCCTTAAAAAGATTGTTCTTCCGCCGAGAACAGAAACGATTGTGCCGGTTAGTCTTCCTCGGAATCCTGGGCAAACTAATTGTTGTGTACTCGTGGAAAGGGTAGACAATGACCTTCCATGGAAAGTGGCACGAACTTTGGTCAGAGCCACCGACATCTCAGGGGTACGTGTGCTGAACCTTTGTGATCAGGAACAGACTATAGAAAAAGGCACACTAGTTGGTACTTGCGAGGAAGTGGATTGGTTGCGTCGATGCCAATATCTATCGACTGGGACCCTCAGCAAGGATGCACAAACGAAAGTGTCCACACTTTTAGAAGACTGCCGCAGCGCTCTGTCCCAAAATGAAATGGTCAAGGCGAAGAAGATGTTACTCAAGTACGCCGGTGTTTTCTCGTCAAACGATGCTGACATTGGGAAGACTGGCTTAGTTCAACACAAAATAAACACAGGAGAAGAATTGCCTATCCGTCAGCGGCCAAGGAGATTGCCGGTAGCACGTGAAAAGGAAGTGGAAACCATGATCGAAGGAATGGTGAAGGATGGTGTTATTGAACCTTCATCTAGTCCATGGTGTTCACCTGTAGTGCTGGTAAGGAAGAAGGACGGCAGCATGCGGTTTTGTGTTGACTATCGTCGTCTGAACGACGTTACGAAGAAGGACAGCTATCCTTTGCCAAGAATTGATGACACGCTGGACATGCTTACTGGAGTAAAGTGGTTTAGCACGCTGGACCTGAAAAGTGGCTACTGGCAAGTTGAAATTGATCCCAAGGACAAGGAGAAAACTGCATTCTCGACAGGAAAGGGTCTTTGGCAATTTAAAGTTATGCCGTTTGGATTGTGCAACGCTCCGGCAACGTTTGAAAGACTGATGGAACTTGTACTAACCGGGTTAATTGGCGATGCCTGTCTGGTCTACTTGGATGACATCATCATCGTAGGCCGTACGTTTGAAGAACATCTTCAAAACCTGGAACGCGTGCTCATGAAGATCCAGAGTGCTAACCTCAAGTTAAGTCCGAAGAAGTGTTCACTATTCAAACGACAAGTTAGCTTTTTGGGGTATGTAGTGTCGGACGAAGGTATCCGCACGGATCCAGAGAAAATCGCCGCTGTCAAGGATTGGCCAGTTCCAAAAGATAAGACGCAGGTCAGAGCATTTTTGGGTTTGTGCTCTTAGTATCGGCGATTTGTTAAGAACTTTGCGGATATAGCCAAACCCCTGCACAAGCTAACCGAGGAAAAGCGACATTTCTGCTGGGATGAAAGTTGCGACATCGCATTCCAGGAGTTAAAGGACCGACTGTGCAAAACACCTATTTTGGGGTACCCTGATGCAGGCAAGGTTATAATAGGCAATAGTTGACACAGACGCAAGTGACATAGGACTTGGCGGTGTGTTGTCTCAACGAAAGGGTGATCAAGAGGTTGTGATAGCGTACTTCAGCAAGTCGTTTTCAAAGCCGGAGAGGAACTATTGTGTCACGAGACGGGAATTGCTTGCTGTGGTAAAGTCATTGCAGCGTTTTAGCAAATATCTTCTGGGGCGGAAATTCCACTTACGAACTGACCATGCTGCACTGAAATGGCTATTGCAGTTCAAAAATCCAGAAGGTCAAGTTGCGAGATGGATTGAACTACTGCAGGAATACGACTTCGTGGTCGAACATCGCAGCGGAAAATTTCATGGCAACGCGGATGCATTGTCAAGAAGACCTTGTCTTGAAGACTGCAAGCATTGTACTAGGCAAGAAAGTAAAGAAGTCGTACCTGTGAAGATGCTCAAGACAGACCTCAGCAACGAGTGGAAGGAAACCCTACAACGTGCACAGCAGGAAGATTCAGACCTCAAGCCGATTCTCGAGTGGATAAAGGCCGGTGCACCTAAGCCCACGTGGAGCGACGTCTCAGCGATGAGTTCGATCACAAAAAGCTATTGGGCCCAATGGGACAGCTTGGTGATTCAGGAAGGAGTCCTGTGCCGTAAATGGGAAAATGCTCGAGGAGACAGCTGTCATTTTCAAATGGTTGTCCCTAAAGCTAAAGTACCTGATGTTCTACAGCTATACCATAATGGTTGTTCAGGAGGCCATTTGGGAGTTAAACGGACCCTACTGAAGATACGAGAACGGTTTTACTGGGTCCACTGTCGTGACGATGTCGAGGACTGGTGTCGCAAATGTACAAGTTGTGCGGCTGTAAAGGGACCTCAGACACGTAGTAGAGGTGCATTGAAATTGTACAATGTTGGTGCACCATGGGAGAGGATAGCCCTTGATGTTGCGGGACCATTCCCGGAAAGTGAAAGTGGTAACAAGTATTTCATGGTTGTAATGGATTACTTCACTAAGTGGCCGGAAGTCTTCGCCATTCCAAACCAAGAAGCTTCAACAGTTGCTGATAAACTGGTTCATGAAGTCTTCTGCCGTTTTGGAGTACCCTTGGAGATTCACAGTGATCAGGGAAGGAATTTTGAGTCCCAAATATTCCAGGAAACTTGCCGAGTAATGGGTACACATAAAACGAGAACAACTTCTTACCACCCACAAACGGATGGAATGGTAGAACGATTTAATCAGACATTGGAGAGATACCTGGCAAAAGTTGTGGAAAATCGGCAACGAGATTGGGACAAGCACATACAACCGTTTTTGTTGTCATATCGAAGTGCTGTTCACGAAAGTACATCGATGACACCAGCTTTCGCAAACTTTGGAAGGGAATTACGGCTGCCTGCAGACCTGATCACCGGAATACCACCTGATGCCCCACGCAGTATAACCGATTATGCGAATGACTTGCGGAACAAAATGAATGACATCTATGAGCACGTCAGACAATCGGGCCAGCAAATTTCTGAGAAGATGAAAACCCGTTATGACCGCAAAATGAACAATAAAGGGTTCGACGAAGGTTCACTAGAGTGGTTGCACAATCCAGTCCGCAGCAAAGGGAAATCTCCTAAGCTTCAAGCTAAATGGGACGGACCGTACCGGATTGTGACAAAGATCAATGACGTAACCTACCGGATACAGAAAGGTGCAAGAGGTACTCCTAAGATCGTCCATGTGGATCGACTGGCGCGTTATTATGGGGCCAATAATGCTCGGGACGAGCATGTCTTAGGAGGGGGCAGTGTTGCGCGCCACAATTGATGGCGACATTAGCTACCACTAGCGCCATCTAGTATCGAGTAGCAGAACTAATAGTCGCGACCGTTCTAGAAACTTCGATGCTAGAACTTTCCAGAACTATCGACGTCTGGTCGGTCGGGACCGGTATGTACTCGAACATTCTAGATGTTTCTACGGTAGAAGGTTCTGGAACTATCCGAGGCCTATATAAGGCCGGTGTCGCCGCGACCCGAGTTCAGTATTGGACAAAGACATTAAAATTTTATATGGTATTGGATAAGCGATACAAGCGATAACATTCGAAGCGATCTTCAAGTGCGACTAGAGTGATCTGTAGTGCGATTGTGATTTATAATTAGTGTGTTTAAGTTGTAATTTGTGTTTTTAATTAAAGTGTCTATTTTTTGGTTTTTAAATCGGCAGTTTTTATTGTCACGAACCCCAAGCTCGTAACATTACTATATTAGGTCGGCTTAGTCCAAAATGTCAGATACGTCAGTTAGATTATCCGTCAGAAATCATTTGACTGTGGTTTTTTGAGATAATGTCGAGTTTTTAACCGACTTCAAAAAAAGGAGGAGGTTCTCAATTCGACGGCATGTTTTTTTATTTTTATTTTATCATATGCGTTTTTAAATTACAAATAAGTATGTCAAGATTACTTGTCGTCGATTTTTGACATATTTTTCACTTTTATTAAACAGCCTAAGCGCGACAATTCTACAATTTTGTCATTTTTTGGCATAATATGTCGAATTGTCAACTTTATTAAAAAAGTACTTCAAGAAAAACTAAAAAAAAACCGACTGCGGTAAAAAAATTAAGTTAAAAAAAACTGAAAAGCTAAAAACAAGCCCATTTTAAATTAAATAAAAGTTGGAAGCAGGCGGGGCCCATTTGAGTTTGAAAATATAAAAACCGGCCAAGTGCGAGTCGGACTCGCCCATGAAGGGTTCCGGCCTTGACTTTAGTTTGGTAGAGCAGGATATGGGGATTAAAAAGGGCCAAATCTTGCTTGGGCTCCCCGATTATAACGCTACCACTCTTTTTACGAGGTAATGCATATTTTTCGAGAAATTTATAAAATAAGTTTCTAACCTCAAATCCGATAAAAGGTAGATTGGAACGTTAAAATGGGTCATTGACAACCAAAGCTGTCACAATATATTGCCTTGTGGTGTAAAATATCGTGCTATATCGGTAAAACGAAACGTAAAAAAAAGACGCCATTTGTGTCTGTGTATTTTATTTGTTTTTATATCATCTTAGATATCCTGTTTAGAAGAAAGTTAGTAATTCCACTGATCATATGCGAGTACAAAAGGTTATTACTGTTACGAGGATAACTTAAGATGCGAGAGCGGGCGAAGCGAGCTCAAGACATGGGGGCACCCCGACTCGGATAGATTTAGGTTAGAAGGAGGTGGCGGGGTCGTAGTGAGCGAGCGAAGCGAGCGAACACAGACCCCGCCACCTCCTTCGAGGTTATTTTTTTTTAAACCACCCAGAAGTAGGAGCCCCGCGTAGCGGGGCTCCGTCGACTATGCCTTTTAAGCAATTTTGGAGTGTTTTGAGGTTAGGTTACAAAAGATCGTTTTTCTCGGAAACGGTGAGTGACCTCTTCATGGGAGTGGTGCCAGGGGGAGGGGGTCACCCTCCCCCCCCCCCCTCCCCCCAACTACCAGCCCCCCCCCCCTCCTGCTCTACTATTCTAAAGTTATACCGTTTTCGATTTATGACGTATTAAAAAAAAACTACTTACTAGATCTCGTTCAAACCAATTTTTGGTGGAAGTTTACATGGTAATGTACATTATATATATTTTTTAATTTTATCATTCTCTTATTTTAGAAGTTAGAGGGGGGGGGACACACATTTTACCACTTTGGAAGTGTCTCTCGCGCAAACTATTCAGTGCAGAAAAAAATGATATTAGAAACCTCAATATCATTTTTGAAGACCTATCCATAGATACCCCACACGTACAGGTTTGATGAAAAAAAAATTTTGTAGTTTCAGTTGTAAGTATGGGGAACCCCAAAATTTATTGTTTTTTTTCTATTTTTGTGTGAAAATCTTACTGCGGTTCACAGAATACATCTACTTACCAAGTTTCAACAGTATAGTTCTTATAGTTTCGGAAAAAAGTGGCTGTGACATACGGACGGACGGACAGACAGACAGACAGACATGACGAATCGATAAGGGTTCCGTTTTTTGCCATTTGGCTACGGAACCCTAAAAATGGAATGGGTCGAGCCTGCTTCCAACATTTATTTAATTTAAAAAAAAAATTAAAAACTAATACCCGACTACTGAAAAGGATGAAACAAGAAAGTAGGTACCTCCCCGTGGTCGCATGCCACTGTAGCACTGTACTAACATACATAAGCTATGGTAGCGTGCGGTGCGACCACGGGAAGGTACTTTCTTGTTTCATCCTTTTCAGTAGTTGGGTTTTAGTTTTTAGACATTTTTTTTATTTAATTATTTTGGGGCTTATTAATTTCAGTAATAGGTAGTTATTCCAGCTTTTTAATTTACAAATGTGTGTTTTTTTTATTTCGTGTACGATTTGTCACTTCGAATTACTTTTAACCATAGAAATGTAAAAAACAGCTTTTAACCATATAAGTTGTATATATTTTTGTAATCACCTTTTAAAGCCCTTCATTTTGATATCCCACTCGATGGTATCAGAAGAAAAAAGAAATTCGAACTCCACAATATGGCACCCCAAATCCGCCATTTTACTTTATTTTTGAAGTGAAACTTCTTTAGGCGCGCTTGACTTGGGGAGTAAACTGGCGAATGCGTTACGAAAACGTGTGATCGGGCGAGTAGGGAAGGTACGTAAAAAATTGCTGGAAATACCTGGTGTAAAAACCCAGTCCCGGTCGCATAAATATGCGACCGGGTTTTTACGCCAGGTATTTGCTTCCAGGTACGCACACCAGGTACCGACTCAAAATACTTTTTTTTTTTTTTTATTTGAAATGGGCTTGCTCTTGACTCTAGCCTAGGTCAAAGGTGACAGAGACAAAGTCGACGATGGAGCGAGCTTACCCAGAAGAAGCCTGTTCACTCTCACTTTAAAGAGATTCGGGTTGTATGCGCTCGGAAAAACAGACGCAGGTAGAGAGTTCCACTCTTTTGCTGTGCGCATTATAAACGACATTTGCATACGCTTAGTGCGAATTGGTGGAACAGCAACCAGGTAGGGATGGTAACTTGCAGTGCGCCTGGATGTCCGAAGGTAGAAGGGGGCCGGTGGAATGAGGTCGTGGAGTTCTTGGGCACACTCACCGAAGTACAGTCTGCAGAAGACCGACAGGCAGGCAACCTTGCGGCGATGAGCCAAGCTGTGAAGCTTGGCATCCACCAGTTTTACGTCGCCAATGAGCCTCTTAGCTCTGCGTTCCACCGAGTCAAGCGCGGCAAGTTGGTATTTCGCTGAGCCATCCCAAAGGTGGCTGCAATACTCCATGCAGGATCGGACTTGTGCTTTGTATAGGGTTAAAAGCTGTCCAGGCGTGAAGTATCGTTTCACCCTATTTAGGATGCCCAGCTTCTTGGCCGCAGTTTGGGCTTTGTACTCGATGGTGGTGCCGAAGTTGAGACTAGATGTCAACTCCATGCCTAGAAGCTCGAGCCGATCAGTTACAGGAACAGATGTACCTCGAAAAGTAGGAGTCTGGTCAAAACGACTCCTTTTGGCGGTAAAAAGACACGCCTGTGTTTTGGTGGCGTTAAAAGAGACCAGATTGTCATCACCCCACTGGGAGACAAGGCTTAAGGTCAAATCTGTCCGCTCTACCATGGCCTCTCTCAAGGATCGAACTTCGGACCCGCTGGCCCCTGCATTGGACAAGTATCTCTCTGAAACTGTACTGTCATCCGCGTACCCAACAATACCAGGCTGAAGTAGGTCATTGATGTGCAGCAGGAAAAGAGTTGCAGAGAGAACAGACCCCTGAGGAACTCCGGCATCAATAGCCATAAGGTCAGAGGAGCAGCCATCAACGACTACTCTGATCGACCGCTCACTAAGGAAGTCTGATATCCAGCTACAAAAACCAGCTGGGATGCCATAAGCAGGAAGCTTACTGAGGAGACCGGCGTGCCAGACCCTGTCAAAGGCCTTCGAGATATCAAGCGATACAGCAAGTGCTTCGCCGTGTTTCTCGATGGCTTCGCCCCAACAGTGCGTGACATACACAAGTAGATCGCCAGTTGACCGCCCCCGGCGAAAGCCATATTGACGGTCACTGAGGAGATCATTGTCTTCAAGGTAGGTCAGCAACTTACTGTTCAGTACCCTTTCCATAACCTTGCACAGAATGGAGGTAATGGCGATCGGACGGTAATGGGCAGGGTTTGCACGGTCGCCCTTTTTGGGCACTGGTTGAACATTTGCAAGCTTCCAGCATTTCGGCACCGTTCTTTTTTCAAGAGAGAGGCGGAACAAGCGTGTCAACACAGGAGACAGTTCAGGCGCACACTGTCTCAACACTCTCGCTGGAATACCATCAGGCCCGCTTGCCTTGTTCACGTCTAGACTGCACAATACTCTTCGGACCTCTTTATTGTGAACTGCGATCTCCGGCATCGAGGAGTCACAATGAGGTACAGTGGGTGGTTGCTTGGAGCCAGCGTCCAGACGTGAATTGCTTGCAAAAAGAGATGCAAATAAATTGGCTTTCTCACTTGCAGAGTGAGCCAGTGAGCCATCAGATTTCAGCATTGGAGGTAAAGTGGGACGACAGAAATTCGTTTCAACCGCTTTAGACAAGGACCAGAACTGTTTACTACCCGGGGGGTGCGCTGCTAGTTTGGTCGTAATACGTCCGACATGGTCAAAACGCGCCCTACGTAAAACCCGCTTGCAGAACTTAGCGGCAGAATTAAAGGCTCTTTTCCTCGCGCGAACCCTACGCGCTCTAACTTTGCGGTCGCGGGCCTTGACCCAGGCTTGATAGGCAGACTCTTTTTGGGCCTCAGCGCGGGCGCATTCTGCATTGTACCAAGGCCGGGATTTGTGACCGAGCGGGATGTCGGAGAATGGAATAAAATACTCCATCCCCTGCCGAATCACGTCTGTAACCACGTCAGCGCAGCACGAGGGGTCACCCGAGGAGAAGCACACCTGCCGCCATGGATAAGAAGCAAAAAAGTGCCGCATTTCATCCCAGTCTGCTGACTCGTATCGCCATACTCGCCTCATGCCTCTAGGACTCTCATCTGGAGGAGAGCAGGTCGATATGGATTTCACCAGACAGTGGTCAGATGTTCCCAGCGGGGCTGAGACCGAAACTGAATGGCTGTCCGGATCAGTTGCCAGCAGAAGGTCCAAGCAATTGGGTGTATGGCCGTCAACATCCGGTACCCGCGTTGCCACATTCACCATCTGGGTTAGATCCAGCGTTAAAGCAAACTTGCGCGCCTCTAACCCAGCATGGTCAGTTCTCTGGTACGGGAACAACCACTCTTTATGATGGGCGTTAAAGTCCCCCAGAAAAATGAGCTTCGCTGTTGGGAACCGTTGCTGGGCTACGTCAGTCGACTCCACGAGGAAATTAAAGAGCGCCGTTGTCTCCTGGTCACCGCTGTGCGAACGGTAAACACCGATGTAGAGAGATTTCTCCACGCCTGTATCCACAAGTAGCCATATGGCAGAAAAACCCGATCTCTCAAAGCACCGGAGACGACGACAACAAATGTCATCGCGGACGTACACACAGACCCCAGCCTGCTTCTTGAACTTGTGTTCAAGAGAGTAACCCGGGTAGTTGAGGTACGCCACATCCGACGGAGATGCTATCTTCGTCTCCGTTAGGAAAAACAAGTGCGGCTTCTCGGTCTCAAGGTGATGATAGACTGGATCGAGATTGGAGTGCAACCCCCTGATATTCGTGAGGTGCACTTTTAGTGGGAGGAAGTGCAGCCGTTGTGTAACCTTATTCTTCTTTGCTTTGGTCATTTTGGGTAGAGTTGTTGGAGAAAAAAGTCGACTTGTCGAGGCACTGCTCAGTGAACCAAGCGGAATACTAGAGCTAACCCAACCTAAGGGGAACTCATTTGGAGACTGCGGGGACGCCCGAACCCCCCCGGATATGACCACCGGGTCCTCCCATCCAGTCGCCAGCTGGCACGGTGGGGCATACCGGGATTTTTCGCGAGTTGGCGGGGCAGCCTTTGGCACGTGGCTGGCGTGCTACTTGGGCCCCCTACTGACTGCGGTCGGCCAACGGCTGGCACCGTGCTTCGGATCCCGCTACCCTCCAGAATGAGTTATCCGGTAAGTTATGCCCAGAAACCAAGACCAGTTCTGAACAGAGCAACTGACAATCTCCTTTTCTCCTAAAGGCACTGGCACTCCCACACACCGACGGAACACAGCAAGCTGCTTGGCGTCGGACTCCGGTGGGATGGTGGTCGCAAGCCAGGCGGCCCCTAGCAGAGCCTACCACCGCTAAGTGGGATCGTTCAGCCGTACCACAGGTAAGCCTGTGGTGCCGTTGCCCGGGGTGAACCAAAATACTTGCAAGACTATTATCTTATACGGCTACTCGCTCAAATACGTAGGTACTCAACCGCGTTAGTTTTCGCAAATGCGATCATGCTCCTTATCAGTAAGAGTCTACGGAACAATTTCGTATGCAAGTATTTTTGAAGGGAAACATCTTTACGCGCGTTTGACTTTGGGAGTAAACTGGCGAACGCGTTACGAAAAGTGTGATCGGGCGAGGTGAACGGGAGTTTAGTGGGGGATATAAGCAAGAGAAAGCAGTGCGCGCGCACATTTTCTTTCTCTCTTCCTCTCATAACCAAATACGTTTGAAGTTTTTTTTCTTTTGCTTATATCTCGAAAATGGTGCGTCCTATCGCAAAAATAATGAAAATTTCGACCCCCTTTATGATACCCATAAACTCCTAAAACTCAACATGTAGGTAAGCATTTTTCATATTTTCCATACAAAAAGTGAAAAATTCCTTAAAAAACACGCCAAGGCCGCCCCCTCCGCGCCTGCGGCTCTAAAAAACAGTTTACGGGGTAGGGCAAATAAGTACCACGTGTCGACGAGTCGCGATTGTCAAATTCGATTTTTGTTGTGTCAAAATTATTGAAGTGAAACTTCTTCACGCACACTTGACTTGGAGAGCTGGCGAACGCGTGACGTAAACGTTACGAAAACTGTGATCGGGCGAGTAGGGAAGGTACGTATTTACGCGACCAGGTTTTTACACCAGGTATTTGCTTCCAAGTACGCACACCAGGTACCGACTCAAAATACTTGCAAAACTATAAAGTATCTTATACGGCTACTCGCTCAAATACGTAGGTACTCAACCGCGTTAAGGTATGATTCCGATCTCGGCAGCACGCAGCAGTGCGGTCGCAGCACTACTGGTCAGTACTGGTCCTCGTACATTTTCTACGGGTTTATACGTGATTACATTCCGAGCACGGCAGCAATGCTGCGCGACATTGCTGCGTCACATTGCTGCCTTGCTCGGAATGTAATCACGTATAAACCCGTAGAAAATGTATGAGGACCAGTACTGACCAGTAGTGCTGCGACCGCACTGCTGCGGCAGCACTGCTGCGTGCTGCCGAGATCGGAATCATACCTTTAGTTTTCGCAAATGCGATCATGCTCCTTATCAGTAAGAGTCTACGGAACAATTTCGTATGCAAGTATTTTTTACTTTAATGGTTTGCAATTATTTATTTGTAAACGCGATTTTGCTCCTTATTTATAGGAAGTCATTGATCAATTTCCTATGCAAGTAGTCTTACTTCCAACGGGGCTTTTGAATACGCGATTGTAGTTCTTATCTGTATGAAGTTATGGATCAATTTTCTATGCAGATAGAAAATACTTGAAAGTATCTCGCTCCGTCGTGACTCGACGCTCGAGTACGTAGGTACTCAAATAGTTCAACAACCGCATTTGTTTTCACAAATGCGATCATACTCCTTATTAGTAAGAGAGCAGAATACTTAATAGTACTACGTACAGAAAGGACACTCCCTTCCTCGCCCTCATATTAGATACCGCACCTCACCCCGCACTTTGAAGTATTCGTCGCCGACTCTTTAGCAAGGGCGCTCGCGAACCGCAGCGCTGTATTGCTGACACGAACACACAATTATGCGATTTAAAAGTTTTATTTGAGTTTTAATCACGATGGTTGGATATTGTGATGCTTTTCCGAATTCGTATTTACATAAACTGTTTGTAAGATTTCGCATTTTTAATACCATGCGATTTAATAACCGATTATTTACAGATACTTAAGTCATTTAAACTAAACTATTTTAGTGTTTTTATTTCATTACGAACCCGACTATATAAATAAACAATTGAACTACATGGTCACTTCATAATAATGCGCACGTTCGGGCAGCGCCGCCGACGTCGTCGTTCGGTTCCCCGACACAAATTGCTTTCCGCGCCAATTTTTTTTACGCTACTAGATTTCATGCACACATTTGCACGTATACAAACGTCATTTGTTTATGTAGGAGTAATAGGTAATTATTTTGCGAGCGTTGTATGGAGTGTCCGAGGTGTGGTAAGAGTCTACAGAACAATTTCCTATGCAAGTATTTTTACTTTAATGGTTTGTAAAAGTATTTATTTGTAAACGCGATTGTGCTCCTTATTCACGGGTCAATTTCCTATCCAAGTACTTTTTATTACTTCCAACAGGGAACAGCTTTTGTTTGATTACGCGATTGTACTTCGTATTTGTATGAAGTTATGGATCAATTTTCGATGCAGATAGAAGATACTTGAAAGTATCTCGAGCCCTGGTTTTAGGCCCTGGTTTCTTAAGGTGGACGTACTTGGAAGCCCTGGTACTCGATTTTGCAAGTGCGACCCATGTCTACGGGCTACGGGCGAGGCGAACGGGAGTTGAGTGGGGGATATAAGCAAGAGAAAGCAGTGCGCGCGCACATTTTCTCTCTCTTCCTCTCATAGCCAAATACGTTTGAAGTTTCACTTCAGTCGTGTGGTCATAAGCACACTCGGTTTTTTTATTTTAATCAAATCAAATCAAATCAAATCATTTATTAATTTGCAAACATGGGTATTTAGTACATAGATGTTTTATTAAAAGAGTCCTCCATGCTCTACCGTCACATGGGCATGCAAAACATATTATTATTTAATTTACACAAAAGTTATTATAATTTTAAATCACAATTACGAGAATTAAATAATACAAAATACAAATTCATGTCAAATCGTTTCAATTACTGTAAAAATGTCAATATGTAAATATATTAATGGCAAATGTCAACTAACGTTACATATATTTAAAAAAAAAAAAAAAATGTAGACAGTGACACTCGCGCTACCAAGACAAATCTAAAGACGTATAATTTATCCAAACTTCCAAATCCATTCAATCGTTTAGGAGTTACGAGGGAACAAAACATAACGTAACATTAGGAGTTACGAGGGTATAACGGACATAATGAGCTGTTTCATACATTTTGGCCGAGTAGGTAGGTATTGAACTTTTGTATGAAACAGCTGATTTTTTTTTCGTGATTTCGGAGTTGGTCCCATAGTGAAAGTTGTTCAGTTCGATGGTCTAAAGCACCTCTTAAAGTTCTTGCAGTTAGTTTTTTTACACCTCATATACATACAGGTCAAACACATAACCCTCTTTTTGGGCTTCGCCGCAGTCGGGCAAAACAATTGAAATTCACTAGCAGACAACTACAGAAACGTTCTGCTCAGTTATATAATAAAATAAACAAATACGTGTATGTTCATAATAAAAATAGGTACAATTGTAAAACAAGCTTAGTAAATTGGATTAAAACACTTTCCTATGCTAAAACGGAGGCTTTGTTACAACAGATTGAGTAATCAGACATATCACACATTTTTCATACAACTCATTCTATTTATTATCATATTCACATCAAATCACGTACACCACATTCACATCACAACATACATCACATTCATATCACAACACACAATACTGTAACTTCACACACACCACTTCACGTCACAACACACACCTCACATCACGCTACACGTCACGCTTAAATTAGTTACCTATACCATTGTTATGGAAGAGCGGAGCCTTCCAACACAGGCATTATCTGCCTAAAAGGAGACTTCGAATACAAATTTGTAACTATTTGCTGATTTGTGACAATAAACAATTTTTATTTATTTATTTAAAACAGGCCCGGTCGCATTTCAAGAAACTTCAAGCATTTCCATACGAAACGTATTGGGTGATATCGTGCGGTGATACCATTGATATATAAAAAACCCTATATCAATGGGTGATACCCAATAAGTTTCGTAATCGTCGCCGATTGTTGCGATGCGACGAGTCGACGACGTCGCATTGCCTACTTAATGTGTTGGTTCATAGATTCCCCACTCACTTACTTCATTTAACAATCGTGGTTCCAAGAAACGCTACAACACTACCTAAGCTGCCAGAGACGACTGTCGTGATGATATGATTGCCTTAGTAAACATTTCTTTAGGATTGTTCAACTCATTGTTCAAATTGTAGTTGATAACGCATTCCGAGCGGCGAACAAACGAGCTGTCATAATCATAAAGCAGATACGTCTGTTTAACGAGACAGTCGTCTGCATAGCTGCGGTATCTCGCGCCGCGCGCCCGCGCCCGCGCACGCACTGGGCCACGTCCCGAGACTCCCGACTCGAGCGCCGCGCCGCCGCCGCACATCTGTGCCCTTATTGCGGCGGCGGCGCGTCGCCCGGCTCATCCGACGTGCGCGGCTGCCTGCACAAAGTCGGCTCCTATTTAAGAGGAGGCTCCCTAAATTTTACGTTAATTTGCATTAATATTCTGAAACAGTCACACATACAATCAAAATGGAACTTTAGTATATGATTCATTGGATCTTTTTCTTTCCATGTACAAGACAGTTACGTAATTGTAACATTTTCGCTCGATTCATATTTTATTCAAAAATCATGTCTTTTTTAAAGATTATTACTTTTTTTTTTCAAGACTACTTGGCCTTTATGTCTAAAATAAATGTTAACAGTAAGAAAATATAGTTTACTATCCAGCCACAAGATATTTTTTCTCTAGATCAATTATTACTTTAGTTATAAACAAAATAAGAATTGAGACTTACGACATTTAGTTTCGAGCTCGAACGCGATCAAAGAGCGCACGCGGTATTCAACCTTATTACGGCTACGTTAGCGTCTTTCACCATAGCGGTCTAACCGGTCTCTCATCTCTCTCTCTCATGCGTAGAAATTATTTTAGAGTGCCTGGTCTTAACTAGTAATTCATGTTTTTGTTATAATATTTAAGTACCTACATAATAAAAAAAAATACTTACTGCTTAGCTTCTCTCATGGTTCTTGCAATATTTTTCAAACGTTCTACTTTCTTTCTCTTCTGAACATATCTTTTATTATCTTTGTTTCCCATTGTATAGCGTTATAATATGAATTTTATTAAAATAACTCAAAAATAAAAAACCTAATGGACGCACCCGCGTGCGAAACAGACCCACTCACGACGACGCACAGCGTGGCACTGACTACTGAGAGACCGGTTACCGGTTAGACCGCTATGGTGAAAGACGCTAACGTAGCCGTAATAAGGTTGAATACCGCGTGCGCTCTTTGATCGCGTTCGAGCTCGAAACTAAATGTCGTAAGTCTCAATTCTTATTTTGTTTATAACTAAAGTAATAATTGATCTAGAGAAAAAATATCTTGTGGCTGGATAGTAAACTATATTTTCTTACTGTTAACATTTATTTTAGACATAAAGGCCAAGCAATCTTGAAAAAAAAATTAATAATCTTTAAAAAAGACATGATTTTTGAATAAAATATGAATCGAGCGAAAATGTTACAATTACGTAACTGTCTTGTACATGGAAAGAAAAAGATCCAATGAATCATATACTAAAGTTCCATTTTGATTGTATGTGTGACTGTTTCAGAATATTAATGCAAATTAACGTAAAATTTAGGGAGCCTCCTCTTAATGCGCAAAACATCTGTACGACGTCCGTCTCCATAGAAAGCGAATGATTTGTTTAAATAAACCCTAGCACACGGACATACAGTTAGTTTTGAATTGTAGTGTGTGTAATGGTGACCCCGGGCAACGCTCGATGTAAGACGCGCCGCGACTGGACGGTGCTTGCGACGCGACGTGGTGCGCGTTCCTGGCACTTGATGCACTAACATAAGACGAGCGCGTCGTATGTAACTTACTGCCTACAAGCCATAGGCCGAGCTGTCCCTGAGAGCCCCGGCCCCCGAGGCGCCCCCGAGGCGCCTCACGAGACAACACATGCGCTACACATTGTGTTTGCAAGCCGTCCGTATCTTATAGCCGAGGCATTGATATTAACCAGACGCACGGTAGATGCCTGAGAGAAAATATTTCAATCAGGAAACCGCTAATGAAAGTTTCAGTGTATAAATACCTAAACAATCGGCAATGAGAGAAGTCGTTAATAAAAATGGTAGTTAACTTGTGAGTTACAAGTGTACTCCGCATTCCGCACGTAAGTACATACGTAGCTAGTGCAGCTACTAGCTACCGGCAGTACCGGCACTCCGGCAGTACCGGCACTCCGGCAGTACCGGCACTCCGGCACGGCAGTACTACGGATACGGACGCGGGGCGGTAGCGGGGCTGCGGAGCGCTCGCAGTACAGACGGTTCCCACGGGAACGTGCAACTCATTCGATGACAGGTAATGTATTTAGGTCCGTCTGTCCGTCAGCCTATAAGTAGTGGTGTGTATAAAAAGTTAGTCAAATAACCGAACGATACATCACGTAGTAGCTACGAGTACGTACCTACGTTAACGCTACACGACGCGGATTGGAAACCGCTCTTAATCACGAACTAGCACTTCTTGTAGGTACATTAATTAGAAATCGCTGAATCTGTTTACTGTTCTGCGTATTCCTCAATCCCAGTCAGTGAGTCCCTACTGAGTGGGGGCCACGTTGTAGGGAGTCCTTTCCTTCAGTCACTAAACGTTCCTATTTACGTATATAGGTCACACGGACGGGCGAAGGCGTGACAGGCTCCGAGACGAGGTGTTCACTCGCTCGACGTCACCGATAACGAAATGTTGCTCGATATTGTCACAGCTCGCACAATGACGGCCTGTCAGCGGCCAGCCGCGGCCCCACTGCTGCGGCCCCTCCGCGCGCTTCCTGTGCCATCCCGGACGCGATGGAGTAACACAAACACAACGTCCCATCATAAGTAGTTACACTGTTTATGATCGACGTAAAAAGATACATTATTCATCAAACTTTTGTAGGTCGAACGTAAAATAAAAGACGTTAGACAGTAACGACAATTTGTTTGAAACTTTTCCGACCAACCATACACATAAAGCTCATTTTCCATCGCGCGGTGAGTACCTGAAACAGTGGAACTGCAACGAGCATACAGCAGTTGTGTAACGACCGCGACACTTCACACTTATTTCATACGGATAAAAACAATTTCAGTTCGCTGCACAACTTTTCTCCGCAACTGTACACTATACCGCACTTTGTTCGTGTCGTAAACTCGGGCGGTACTGTCGCGGACAGTCGCCGCCAGTGTACGCAACTCCGCAGACGCGTGTCGCCTTCGATTCTCAACACGCCTACGTTAACATACGCATAAATATACGCACAATATAAATGCATGTATGTGTCGCAGGGAAATGAGGATATCAGGGATATCACGAAATCCCGGTAGATGTCGAATATTCTTGTTTATTACGTCTTCTTACTAAAAGTATCTAGTGATATGACAAAATACCAATTTATCGTCAGTGATATGTCGTTTCACTAAACTAAATCTAGTATACACCATAGCTGCATAGTACACTTCACTTGTGCACTTGACTGTAGTCCGGTGTACACCATAGCTGCATAGTACACTTCACTTGTAGTGTTCTTGTTGTTTAACGCAGTGATGTTCAGTAAACCCTAAAACGCGGAGAAAAAGAAGCAATGATCGCACGTTGAAAGACGTATCTTCAATTAGTTCCGAGACCTGCACTTATGTAAGTAGTTTTCACCTGACTATTGAACAGAGTGGCTCTGTGTTCTGTCTCTGTGGTGTCCGTCACTCTCCTGGAACTTGTTCCAAGTTAAGAGTTCTCTTCGGAAAAGTTTAGTGAGTTGGCAGTATTTCTGCTTTGTTGCAAAATGTTCGCGAAAGAACATTTTATCGAGATCCAAAATAACGAATGCTGCTACACAATGTTTAGGGCGGCGAGGGTGGCAGGCGCCGCCGCCGGCTTCGCATAGTTTAATGTAATTTAATCATAAGCATTATATTAAGTCTCAGGGCGACAAAAACAGAGGAGCCATTTGGTTCACAAAGTTAATGAAGACATTGTGGGTTTGTGGGGGTAACGCCCTGAAGCAGACACTGAACATAATCGCATTACTGTTGACTTGTCGAGGTTTTATAATAAGTCTATAAAGAAACCTTTATTGCGCACACAAGTATGGCCGCGTTTGTACCTCCTCCGAGAGTTTCTATCTTGTCTTCTCACCTCTTTGTAGCTCATCTAAAGGCTGTCTATAAAAGATCGCGGCTGCGATAAGAGCGCCCATTGTGCAATTGCTCTTACACAATTATTTCTTTCAGCTGCGGCCTGCGAGTACAACTGCGCACATCGTACAAACCGCGAAGTCATTTATTTGCTCAAGTAATTTCTATTCTTTTTATAGCGACATTTTTTTTGGAAGGGGAGAGTTAATAGCAACACTCACTGACTAACGAGATAATACTTTCATATTTGTGTTCCTGTCTGCGACCAGTCTCGCTGGAGCCTCGGTATTCAGAGTGAGGACTCAGATGAGCAGCGGGCGCGGGCGCGCGGCGCATGCACTTGTTTGTTTTTGTTTAGCAGCCAAACGTTCCCAATGCTAATATCGTGAGAAAGTAATTGACAGTCGCGGTCGCAAGCGTACTCGAGTGTAGCCGTCTCGTAGTTATCTGTGGTCGTCTCGCGGTCGCCTGGTCGCGTCGTGGTCGCAGCACAATCACGTCGCGCGCAGCTGGCCGCGTCGGCCGCGGGCCGCCTGTGGGCGTGAGCGCATGCAATTACAATAAAATGTAAGCTAATCTAACTGGGCGGCCTGTGTAGGGCTGCCAAGTCAGTCATGTTGAACAATCTGTAAAAGACTGAAACAAAACAGCAACTAAACCAAATTACTTATTGAATTCAGGTAACGTTTTAGTGAGAATCAAAACATGCTATGGTTTTATTAAAAGTAAGCAAGTTTGCTAAAAAGGGGAGATATACCTATCAATTTCGCTAGCAAAGCGTTTATAAAGATTAGGGAGTGTATTCCGGGAGTGTGCCGCTTTTACCGGCCTTTCCGGGGGTTGAAAACCCTATGAACACAGACGCGAGCGCCCTCACTCATGCAGGCACGCCACAGCACAGGCAGGTGCAGAAGATCCACTCGTTTTGTCACAGGTGGAAATGAAGCAGCACGGAACTAAAAAATATACTGCTTTACCGTTTCCACTTTGAGTTGCTTCCGCCACTTCAACATTTATGATAAAAACGCACATTGTGGTGGTGCTGGCTGCCAATAGTCGTGCACCGGGCCACACCGGGACACACCAGGGCCACACCGGGACACACCGGTCCACACCGGGACACACTGGGCCACACCGGGCCACACCGGGCCACACCGGGACACACCGGGCCATACCGGGCCACACCGGGACACACCGGGCCACACCGGGACACACCGGACCACACCGGGACACACCGGGCCATACCGGGCCACACCGGGACACACCGGGCCGCACCGGGACACACCGGACCACACCGGGACACACCGGGCCATACCGGGCCACACCGGGCCACACTGGGACACACCGGGCCACACCGGGCCACACCGGGCCACACCGGGACACACCGGGCCACACCGGGACACACCGGGCCACACCGGGCCACACCGGGACACACCGGGCCATACCGGGCCACACCGGGACACACCGGGCCACACCGGGACACACCGGGACACACCGGGCCACACCGGGACACACCGGCCACACCGGGACACACCGGGCCACACTGGGTCACACCGGGCCACACCGGGACACACCGGGCCACACCGGGACATACCGGACCACACCGGGACACACCGGGACACACCGGGCCACACCGGGACACACCGGGCGGGTAAATGAAGAAGTTTTTAGGCCTTCTTAGCCTTCTTTTCTTCGCGGTGATACCTTATAAAATATAAGTCAGGTGAGCGTGTCCGTGACGGGCGGCGCCATTCGGCACACTCAGTTAAAATTAATTAAATCGCTCCGAGCGCAACGCGTTTGTTATCGAAACGCTTTGCGAGCGCGATCAAATCAGACTCGCGTGATACATGACATGCTCGCACACATACTATGTAGAGTGTATTTATCATGTGTGAGGCATGGAACTGTGCACGTTTTATAAGTTACGGTGACAGGACACAATGTAGGTATGAGGCGGCGGGGCTCGGGCGCAACATTCCACATCAGAAGTCAAGTATCAGCAGGGTAACGTACGATATCGCCTTATCTGCCGGCTGGCAGGCGGCGAGTCGGCAGGCTGCTCTAAGCCCGCAGCTGAAGTTTTTATTGCAAAAACTAAAGCCTACAGCGCCGTATCAAAGTTACGTGATCCGTATATTTCATGAAACATGTAAGACTAGGTACACGTACACGTACTTGTAAAGTTCTGACATTCGGTCTTCTCAAACTTGTCTTATGTATGAAGTTAGGTAGTTGGACGCTCCGGGAGATCGCGGAGCAATGGAAAGATGGGAGAGTACCTACTAAACTGTAAGGAGTTATGAGGGTGAGGAATGTGCGCAAGAACGCGGGCACACGGCTGGCGGCTGGCGGGCGCGGTAGTGGTGGGCCGCGGAGCTACTGGCGAGCGCGACTGTTGGTCATCCGCATACCGCGCGGCGGGGCGCGGGGACGCGCCGCGGTCGCGCGGTGCCGCCGACACTACTCTGTGCACTGTGCAATGCTCTGATGCCATACACTGCGTATTGTGCGCTCACACGTCACCGAGACGCTCGCCAAATACAGAACGCTGCCTTTTTCGTCATTTGTCACAATAATTTCTGAAACAAAACACTTCCGTCGTTGGAGGCGTGACTGGGATATGTCGTGACCATCCTTCTTAGTTCCTAGATCCGGATTATTTTGACATGGTAAGCGGTGCTTCTAGGGGGTGGAAGGAAACATGATTTCAAAATAGTTTTGAGAATCAGTTTATAATCTGAAAAAAATATTCGTTAAGAAGAATAATCGAGGCTGTGTCACCGAAATGTATTAAAAAGCCGATTAATTTTCAGAAATTTAGAATTGCGGGTCAAGTTGCATTTCCGTGCAGTACGACTGCAGTAACAGTCACAGTGCCAGCAGCCAGCAGGCCAGCGACACAACCACGCACAGCAGTCTCCACAACAGTTTGCAGCGGGAAACCATAAAACGCGATGTTTTCTGTACCTACAGCACATCAGTATCGGTCGCGGCATGTTATGTACTGTAACAAAAATGTTTTGCTTTTAAACATTGCATGGTGCACATGAAGTGTAATAAATCTTACTTCATCGTTTACAAACACTGCTCCACTGCTGCGCTGCGCGCTGCTGCTGTGAAATGCGTCTTATTTCCACGAACTGACGTTTATGTTTCTTTGTGTCGTATTCATACTTCGTGCGAGCCTCCTCCCTGAATGTTCAGGCCGGCTTCCAGTCTCGCCAGTCACCAGGAACTGCAGTCACCCGAGTATTAAGGGGAACAAAATCACGTTATTGCAAAACCGTGTTCCCGCAAAGCCGGTATACGGGTATACATATGGCATGTTATCGGACACTCGCGTGTGCGTGGCAGAGCTCAGAGTCACAGATAGTTAGAGGGAGCGAAGAGTGAGCTTGAGTACAGGACGATAACCGGCTCGTCGCATGGCGCGATGGCGGGCGAATGTAAAAGTTAGTTAACGACGTCACCGGCGGTCGGCGTCGGTCGTCGGTCGGTCGACGTTACGACTGCTCGGTAATGGTTCCGCCAAATGGATCGAACCTAATGTACTCGAACGTGCACTCTGCAGCTCCGCTACACATAGGTGCAGCCTCGCTGAATGAAGTACCTAAATGACCGATTAGTGGCAGTGTGCTGCGTGCGCTCGTGTTCTCGAACCTGCCGCAGGGCACAGCCGCACAGCTCCCCACTGGGCGGCGCGGCGCGGCGTCCGACGAGGGGCGCTTGCTGTCCAGGGCAGACGCTCGCCTGCCGCACAAATATCTCGCACTCCTTTAACTTGTGTTGTGCTTATTGTGCTCGATCAACTCGCTCGGCGCGTGTGAAAGCCCCTTTGAACCGGTGAAGCGCGGCCATTATGTCTTGAATTGATTCATCAATTTCTTATTGGACATTTAGATGACTATTAATGGCGAAGAGAGTAAGAATAATAAAAATAGCTTATTACTTGATGTGTACAGTAACTACAGTATGTACCTAATTACAATACAAAATACTATTTCTCTGGTATTTTTGGTGTTTATCTACATATATATAACACTCGCGTTCCTCGACTAATTGAATATTCAAGGGTGTCTGCGATGATGATTGAAATCGATTCAGTAACAGGTAAAGTCGTGCTGCATTATTGTGAACATGTTCGTTTAGTTAATTAATACTTCAGCTAAATTGCATTTAGGTAATTAAAATTAAAAGGTATCGTCATGACGAATCGTTATGAAGAAAAACTTCTATTATTTTTATATAATCAATTAAAACTCGGATTCTTATATAAATCGATTATGATCGTTCAAACTAATCGAGTCTGCGTGTCTATTTTTAAAATACACATTCTCACAACTCACTGGCACACCGTGCTACATAAAAATATTTTCTAATATTATAAATTATTTTTCTCAAACATGCTTGGTTATTTTGACAACCTTCTTCGAGATAAATCGAAATTGCTGTACTGGCCAAATCTTCTTTCATATAAGTATCTATGGGCCAAATACATGCGAGCAGGGGCCGGCAAAAGTTGCATGAAAATCCATATCTGTCATGTTTAGCGGCCAAATAAATTACATAGTAAACTCAATATATCTGTCGTGTAATTTAAAAATGGAACGATGTTTTACTCCAAAACATGGCAACCAAGGAGATAACTTATCAAAGTTTTATTTAAATTTCGAACTGGCTTGCAAATAGAAAGCTGTTTATTGCAAAAAAAAACAAATGAACACTTTCAAACGGGAAAGATTATTGTTGTTCGTCATTGATTTAGAAAATAAATTGTATTTGACAAAAAAGTTCTGGCTAGGTACTACTTAGTTTTAATTTCCGCGCATTATTTGATAAATGTACTATGTATACAAGCCTTGGCCACAACTAGGCGTTGATGGACTTACGTATGTGTGCTTCGGCTTCGCCTCGGCCCACATTTATACGTTCGTCCATCAATTCCTCTTTTGCTGGCACCTGCAGTAATGTCCTAATGAATTTATGATACATAATTATAATAATATTTAATAAGTTAGTTTCAGTCGTAATCGAGGGCAGCCGCGCCGCAGCCGGCCCTCTGGTCCGCACGCCGCGCGCCGCCGCGCCGCCGCCGCGTCGTACGTGGCCGTGCTGGCTCTCACACACACGCACACAGGCTCCACAGACCATTACAAGCTTCATTACAATAATATCTCGCTTATCTGTAGTATTACTGTAATTTATCGACTATTAGTGCTGGCTCCAATCTTATGGTAATTCGACTTTCTTAACTAATAACCGGACCAATAAAATGTTGCTATTCGTAAAACGTGCTGTTATATCGATGTGCCAGCCTGTCTGCTGTCTGCCTGGCTCGGTCAGTGACGAGTGCAGGGTGTGCAGTGTGCTAGTGAAGTTGTTTCCTTGCAATTAGCGGCGTCACACCGCCACTGCGCAGTGGGACATCTGGTTTGTTCGTAACTCGAACACTAAACATAGGTACTACTAGGTATAGATTGTATCAGTTTACGCACACAAACCATTTGTATAAGTTGGAAGGCCTCGACTCCCAGCTGGAGTCAGCGTCAGCGGTACCGTTCAATCTTCACAAAACACAAGGGATCAAAGCAACGCAAAAGATTGTAGAGAATAGAACGTGAGCTATCTGGCGCGAATCGGCGGCGGCGCGAGCAGACAGCGGCCAGTGAGACCACAATCACAAGCGAGGCGATTGCTCTATAATTACTAAGTTATTTATCAAACGTATCTAAACACGATCTCGTCTGTGTATTTGGTACAGTCGCGCACAATGCTCGCTCCGTTGGCGCACAATCAACAATCACGCGATGACGCGGCGTTTCACCCGCGGCTCCCCCCCCCCTCCCCCCTCCCGCAGACTCCCTGCCTGCCCCTTGGGCCTCCTCTGCTGTTGACATAATTGATGAGTGCGAGTTATCGTTTACTTACTTTATTACGGCCGCTCGTATACAAGAAAGTATGTAACTAGGTACCTAACTCAACTAAGTACCTATCTGCTTAATTACGTGGACAATCACTGTACTAAGGTGTGAGTGTTGGCTGCTAGAGGCGCATGCGGTTCAGTCTAAATGCTTAGTGGCGATGGCGGGCGGGAGAGCCGAGCGTGCGGGACCATAGTAGATTTCGTGTTCAGATATTTATTCCTGTCTTTGTAGAATACATGCTGTATTTTACGAAGCGAATGCTAAATCTCTCATAAATTAGCTGTGACTACGGCGCGCCTCGGATCCACTTGCAGTGAAGTTTAAAGTTATGTTGAGGCATCCACGTAGTTTTGCGGCTCGTCTACATTTTATAATCCAGAGGCTCAGAGTACATTCGCGTTCAAAAGTGTTCGTTTGATCTCATAATACAGGGGCTCCCGTTCGTTACGCTCGAATTCTCGGTAAGGCAGCGCTCCGCAGAGTAAAGCCAATGAATAATACTCGCCACATGTGGCTCGTCACAGCTCGCACATGCGGCGCGGGCGCGGGCGGTACGCCGGAGACCACGCAGCGTGCTGTACCTACTCGCCGTCGCCGGTTGCCGGGCGTCGGCGTCGGTAACGCAATGTTTTCGAACGCCGCACTCTAAACCCATAAATATTTTTGCAAGTGTTCAATATTTTTATACACCATTCGGTTGCTTTTGAAGTAAGTACTTAGTACGGTTTACTCACGTTACTTCACTCGAGCGACACCAAAAGTTGAGGAAATAATAAACATCTGCAGTAAACGATCTCAAAAATTGGACCAATCGTTGAACACGGAACTGACGGCGAGCGATTACTTACCCGCGGCCGCTGCCGTGTGCGGCTCCTTTACATACGAGCATGTACCCGCGGCCTCACTCGTGCCGCGTGCTCCTCTACATACGAGCTCCGACTACGACTACGAGGTAATATAAACCGCAACCTATGTGCATTCAAGCTGAACAGAGAGCTGCGATGGCAATTTTATGCATTCCCTTTTTGTCGGTATCTGCGCTATCAGCGTGTTTTGTTTCTTTATTGTCGGAGAGTACATGATGAGCCGAGCGCCTGTCCCCTAACTGTGAGGTATTCTTCAAAGCGCAACTATTTTTAAGCGCAGTCTACAGAAGTACGGAGTGACGTCAGCGCAGGCTGCACCTGCACGGTACTGCAGGGGAGAACATGTGTCGCTTCGCACTGGCTGCTGCGAGGAGTTGACGGTAGATTCGGCGGAGCGTCCCGCGCGTATCGAATGAAATAATGATCTCCTCGTATTTATAGCCGCGCATTAGCATATCTGTCGCTATCGATCTCCTCCGACGTCTTATGGTAATCTTATCGCGTCTTATATTCACATCCGATCACACAGACTTGCTTCTAATCCGAGAGATAGGGAGATATAAGCAGACGTGATGCTGTATAAATATCTATACCTACAGGTATACAGTCGCCAGAGATCTTAACATCTGCACAGACTATACTGTACTTACCGTCAATATGTTCCTAGTTATGGATCTAGTTACAGCGGAATTAAAACTAAATATATTTACAGAACATTTTAATATTTTCTTTGTCCCACTAATTGACCCGAGAGTGTTATCTCTAACAATTGACCAGTTTCTAAAAAAGAATTTTGCAAATCGGCTTCTGTATAAATAACGGAGTTCTGAGGTAAAAAAAAGTATAAGTACATTCTACCGAATTGAGAACCACCTC
Organism: Amphipoea lucens; assembly: GCA_947508005.1. NCBI lineage: Eukaryota > Metazoa > Arthropoda > Insecta > Lepidoptera > Noctuidae > Amphipoea > Amphipoea lucens. The sequence continues at coordinate 20,834,028 of OX382373.1, read as the reverse complement.
CTTTTTTTGAAGTCGGTTAAAAATAGGCTCAGTTTACCTCGAACTAATTAGACTTAGACTAAAGATTTGTTTCGAATAGATGACGAACCTAACATGACTGTGTAGCCGTACTAGCCATAGCATACAGACTCTTTAAGGAGACTGGTGCAGTGGTTACTTTTTTCATCAATTAAGGATGGCGACTAGATATTATTATTATGATCGCTCGCATCTTTGCCATGATTTCGCAACACAATAATGTGTCGATGCGGCACATGCCGCGGCGCGCGGCGTCGCTTCCCGTCAGCGCTATCAGCATTACGTCGACGTGCGACATGTGACGCGATTTATCGCCCACCACATTACCCACGCTCCGTGGGCCGTGAGCCGTGGCACATACGACTACTAGCTACGCCCCGTCGCGTCGCCCGTACTTCTTACGTACGACGATGACTGCTCGTCGCGAATCCCCGGCACATGTGCGAGCTTCACGATAGATTGCTTTTGACAAGCGCACGCATAGAACATTACGCTCCGCAGTCAGAAGTAGGTACTGGCAGATGAGTAGCTGCGGCGCGAATCTTCGTCACACTCAGTGTAATGCGGACTTACGACGCAGCAGTCAGCAATAATCGTGCGAGTCGACACGAGTGACGTGGTTGTGAGGCAGTGCCACAAGTTTTGAGGGAAACGCAGGAAGCGCAGAAAGCCGCGAAACCACAGATTACTAAATAGGCGAAACTATGGGATACACTCGACAGTAACGACTACTTACTGAAAAGGACAGAAATGCTTATTTACTAAAACAGCTGTCATTTCTGATCTCTGCATGGGTGCTGAACTGCTGACATCATATGAAGATTAGTGTGCGGTTCTGCCTCTATAATGTAAAGACTAGCTACTGCACACAGCTTTCAGCAGCACAAAGAGTAGACACTTTACATGGGACGTGCATCTTATTGTAGATGTGAGATGTGCGTGACGTGCAGTGATCGCGTGCGTGTGTGTGAGTGACGTGGACGCGTTTGTGCGAGGAGTGGTCGCCGGTGCGTTTGATTCATTGCCGCAGCTCGCCCGCCGGGGCCGTCCGTAGAGCGTCCGGCGTCCGGCGTCCCCCCCCCCCCGTCCCCCCCCCGGCCCCAGACCGGACAGATAGGATTATCTAGAGCGATGCCAACCCTCAGATAACTTACTCAACACAATACCTATACGAAGTACCGTCAGCATTTCAAGTGAAACAAAATATCTGACTTTTGAATATATAAAATAAAGGAACTATGATACCAAAATATTGTAACAAATTTTATACATTTTTATGTAATTTCACCTTTTAAAGTTTGATAGTTTCAATAGGTTTTGTTGATGGTACATGTTTCAGTGGGTCGTATTATAACCGGATTAGCTAAACCCTGAGGTCGTAAGCCGCAGATTTGGGTGAAGGCCGAGTGTTGCCAGTGCGCACGCGCCGCCGGCGCGGTGGCGGCCGCAGGCCACGCAGTTTAGATTGTGTCGCCTTTTTAATAAACTATTTGTGACACCATCACTTTGGCCGAGTACATTTAGATTGCTATCGATACGCTAAGAAGAAGAAGACCATCACTTTGCAAATCTTTGTGTAGTAGTAGGCACAAAGATTAGTGTCAGCTCTCTGTGCGCAGGCGGCTCTCACGTATACATGTGATGTGACGGCGCGATAACGCCATACTGCCTATCAGCCGTGACTCCGTCTGATCCAACGACCATACAGTCTCTAGCTGCGGGATGTTCTGCGCAACTAGTTAATGCTACCTGTGGCTCCAGCGTGCTAAGTTATTTTGGTTTTATTACATTCAGTGAGCCAGCCCTTTTTCGCTGCCACTACAGAGGAGAATTTTATCAAACTCGATCGAATTTCCCCGCCGCGCGCCGCCGGCCGCGGTGCCTTCGTAAAGTTGTGACACTTGCAACTGTTTATTTGTCGTGTTTATTGTATTATTATAATAATTGAAGACGATGTAGTCATGTAGCATCATTAGTCATTAGTAATCTGTGCGGGTGAGTGGTGAGCAGAGTAACAGTTGCTTTATGAAGTAACGTGAGGTGATCGTTTGAGTGTGAAACTGTCAAGTAAGTCGCCCCTTTGCAACTGTTGCACTGGATACAGCGCGGGGCGCGGGGGCGCGGGGGCGCGCGGCGGAGGGTGGAGGGCAGGCCTCCCACGTCGAGAGGGCCACACGTGACCCGCCACATTACTTGCAAACTACTTTTCTAATTATAAGAAACATGCCGCTTTCTGGAGTAATGGAGCAACTTTATACTCTGTCAACTTATAGGTTTCTCAAGTGCAAACCTAATCGTCGTGGTTACTAAACTAATCATCCTTGGAAACAATTTAAGTAACATAATATAGGTATCCACTTATATGTATTGTTCTCTATTCACACGTAGTAAGGAAGTAGGCCAGACCTTCGTAAGTTTGAAGCCCACTTCTTTCAATCGACTAGTATATACCTACATTTAGTTTTAAACTACAAAATAATCGTAAAGAACGAATATTAGAAAGTTGAGAAGTACTGCAGGCTACTCAACGACTCCTCAACCGCGTTGCTTGCTACAAAGAGAGCCCTGCGAGCCCTGATTTATTTATTTATTTATTCACAAGGCAACTACAACAGGCAATAATCACATTGGTTAGGGTATATCACTAGGTTCAAAATTATAGGTTTCGATCTGATTATCACCCAAAGCGTAGTCGCACAACATGACAAGCAACAACAAAATAATGATAACAACTACAGTAAAAAATAAAAATAATACTTAATGGGCAAAATTTACGGCTACAAGGTGTGAGCGTCTGCCCTCCGACACACTTCTACTTACACAGGGAATGTGTCGGAGACCAAACACGCCACATAATTGACACAAAGTTACATTATTTAAAGAGAACAGTATTTAAAGCGTTACAAAATTAAAAAGAAAGAGTACATACATGTCTTTTGAAAGCAGCGGCACGAGAATCGAAGATATCAATACTGTTATTGTCTTTTGAAATTTCATTGTAAAGTCGACACATTCTAACGATAGGGTTATAATACGAGGTGTTATTTGTAAGGACCAGAAGTGCAAAGGTTTTAGGTATTCGGGTGTGATACCTAATATTGATGTTTATTAGGGACAGCAGAGCTGAAGAGTCCAGCGTGGAATGTAGTATCTTATGCAGGTTGATTAAGTCCTGCTGTTTGCGACGAGCATGCAAAGGTTCCAAATTGCATCTGACAAGGCGTTCGGAATAGCTTTGTAGCGTTCTAGAGAAGCCGTAACGGTACGAGACCCACTTAACACATTTTCTTTGCACACTCTCAATTCTGTCAGAGTGTACTGCGTAACACGGTGACCAGATCGGTGACCAGATCGGTGATCTTTTAAGAAAATATTTTCTTAGCTAACATGCCCAACCTTTCATCTGGAGTCTAAACCCCCGTCAAAACCCCGTCAGCAAGCAGATGTATAACCCGGCCCGGGGCTGGGGTCTTTCGCACCCCGATGGGGCCGCCAATACCAGGCTGGGGACTGGGCTCACCGGTACGTGCCGCGAATAGTAAAGGCTTACACAGGCGCTAGTCGACCCGCCAGTCAGCCAGCCGGGACACCCACGCCTCATTAACGTATAATTCGCGACTAGTGAGCCACACGCCACACGCCACACGCCACACGCCACACGCCACACGCCACACGCCACACGCCGCGCGCCACAGCCTACAGACATGCAGAAGGTTAACTCTATAACTGCCTACCTAAGGAGTGGAAACATTACCAGCAAATGAAGAGGAACAAACTGTTTTCTGAAGGGAAAACCTAATTAAATATTTTTAACCGACTTCAAAAAAGTAGGAGGTTCTCAATTCGGATGTTTTAATCCCATCTTCATAATTGTATATTTTATGTGGCTTTAATGATTGTAATTGGTTTTAAACTGTTAATAAATAAAGAGGTTAGGAGTAGATTTGTGTAAAAAAAAAATAAGTAAGTCTAAAAACATAAACCCGACTACTGAAAAGGCTGAAACAAGAAAGTACCTTCCCGTGGTCGCATGCTACCATAGCTTATTTAGTACAGCGGCATGCGACCACGGGAAGGTACTCGTACTTTCTTGTTTCATCCTTTTCAGTGGTCGGGTTTTAGTTTTTAAGCTTGTTTTTTATTTAATTATTTTGAGGCTTATTTCAGTAATATTTATATATTTTTTAATGTGCTAATTAAACCCTTTCATTTGATACCCAATAAGGCACCATCCCAAAATATTTATTTTTAAATTCATTACTTTATGCCCGCTAGAGGGCGCCATTCACATAGCCTATAACTAGCGGACGGTCAAGACGCTTCTAACGATACCTCATCTGTCAAATTATAAAAGCACTTTTGAAGTTATGAGGGAATACATTATACCGGTTAAAATAATTTATACCCTCCGTAGTCTGTAGTCGGGTAAAAATGTGAGAGCAATGGTGATATCTGTCGCGTCTCATGTCGGGCTACTCAACCTAATTTCTTTTCTCCGAGGGCACAGATTGTAAGTCTGTTTCCCCGCATTATTAGAAGGGCTTCTGTTTTCTCCTGTGCGGTGCGAGCCCCGCGCCGCCGCGCCGCGCCGCGCCGCGCCGCGCCGCGCGCCTCGTGCAGGGAGCTTCCTGTGCGTTCGTGTGTCAAATACAACAAAGGAGTTTATCTGTGGCCGGCTGTGAAGCAGTGATCGGCGCCATTGTCGCGCAGACAATCACTTTATAGAACGTGACAAATAGCGCGGCCCGGTTAGATCGCACAGCAGCTATTGTGTATCTCTAGGCTTTCTGACCAAGTGACCACCATACTGTCTCCGCCAGTTATGTACCTACCTTACTAGAGTTTGACAAACTTTTTGGATCTTGGTTTACTAAAATGTAGTTGAGTAATACCTTGAACGTTCAGCAATAAAAATATTTCGATGTAACTCGACATGGAACACAAACTACATAGTAATACGTTGGTGTCCACCTCGCCGAGCCAGACAATATCGTTCAGAGTTTAAAGAGCGCATAACGCACGGGACAAATAGCCGAGCAGCCTCCGACCGTAATTAAGTTAATGTCGTCGGAGGGAGGGAGGGGGGAGGGAGGGAAGGCCCTCTGTAAGAATTTAGTTGAACACGCGACAAAACACGTGCAAAACTTGATGAATGTATATCGTAACTTCGTAAGTTCCCCCACTGAAGCAAAGAAATTAATCTATATGAAGGAAAACGATTTGTTGCGCAAGTTTTACAGAGCACATCATTATTACAGAAGGACCGCCTCACACTCGTGCGAGAACGATCTTATATGTAAGATGGATGCATTAGAAATGTTCGTGTCATCTTATATATCAGTATCATTTTAGACATCCGATATCCATACCGTAGCCGCGCCTACGTTATGCTATGGATTACAACTCAAAAGTATTGTAGCGATGTGAAGACAAGCCGTTGTGCTGTGCGTGGTGTGCTGTGCGCGGCTCCGACTGGTTTACGCGAACTTGTCGGTCGTCAGATTAAAATGAATAGTGTAGGGGCCCATTCTGTCCTATTTAGTTGATAAATGGCGGCGCGGCTCCTAATGTTCGTATTATGCATGTATAATGTATCAGGTTCAGTAGCCGACCTCGCCTCGCGCCTCGCCGCCGCCGCACCGCCTCGCCGCCGCTCGCTCTGAGCGTGTCGCCACACTCGCCAGTTTCACACAAGCGCTCATCACCGGGTGGTCTAATCGCTAATTAGCTACACACTTGCTTGTCGCTTGAAAGATTAATTTAGTTTTACGACTATTAGTGTTAGTGAAAAGGATATAATATGTTGCTGCAGTATTATATGTATATTCTGTACTGCAGTGCTGTAACAGATAAACTTTCTTTTTAATGCGTGGGAGCGCGACGCCGAGTCTGAAACACGCGCAGGACGGCTTGTGAAGCAGAGTGCCACTTTACACGACTTTGTAGTGAGCGAACAAGACGCTCCGCTCCACTCGCACGCAGCTCCGCGCGGCCGCGCGGCCACAAGCGGCGGCACATCGAACTTCCATTAGTTCGAGACTCAAGTCCTCCGTGGGGGGCTCCCCTTACCACCACACTCCTAAAACTACTATCAAACTGCTCTGCTCCCCTTAGATTGCTCGTCTGCGTCGGCACTTATCATAATACTACGTACTAACCGAGCAATGTGCACTGCCCCAGAGCTATACATCGGCCGAGGTTACTGACCCGATAGCGGTCAGGGAGCGACTTCCTCCCGTTACTGAAACTCCTCGGTACAAGTTTTACATTGCAAGCTAAGTAATATTGGTAAGTAGGTACATTAGCAGCAGTGAAGGCGAGCGGCGGCGAATGGTGGGAGCTGCGGTCTGTGCGCAGGGGAGCGCTAGTGCTGGGCAGCACCCGGCACTCGAGCAGTGGGAAGCAGGGTGCGTCTCAGTCAACAGCTGACGCGAGCTGGGAGCTCGGGAGCCTGTAGCCCCTGTAGGTGCGCACCGTGTCACGAGTTCCTGAGAGGCGTCTCCTCGACACGTAGGTACTTATCGCACAATCAGTGAGGTGTGTTACAGACAGTCATTTGTTATCGTGTCACACTCACACAGTTCATCCACAATAGTTATTTATGCAACTGTTCTATAATAAGGGGTATTAAAACACGTCGCCTCCTGTGATAATAGTATCACATGAGTGTTTTAATACCTAATTATGTACAGTTGCATACAAGACTTTATCTACAAAGACATTTATAAATACAGTTTACGGATTTAACCTCAAAATACTTACTAAACAACCTACTCGCTTATCTAGTGGTACCTGTATAGACAATATATTTCATAATGCTCATGGTAACAACGGAGAAGTAATTGAGACTGCACTATCGGACCACACTGCGCAAATATTAAAATGCAATGTAAAAAAAACGTGTGCAATTCATTCGTGGAAAATTGAAATAAGAGACTTTTCTTCTGAATATACAGAAAAGTTTATTGAGTGTATTGCAAGCTTAAGCTTCAGTGAGGCTTATGAATTAAATGACCCAAATTTAGCATACGACAACTTTATAGGCATATTTAAAATCTTTTACGACCTATGTTTTCCTATAAAAATTGTAACAAAGACTATTAATAAAAGACAAAAGTGGCTATCCAGTGGCATAAAAACGTGCAGCAAAATAAAACGCAAACTACTGTGGCAATACCGTAAAACAAAAACTGACAATAATAAAACAAAATACACTTCATATACAGCTCGATATAAAAAAATTATACGACTAACAAAGTATGTACAAAATAATCATTACATTAAGACATCTAATAATAAAAGCAAAGCAACTTGGAAAATAATTAACGACAACAAAGTTGATTTCCCTCATGAACCACTAACGAAAATTATTCACGATAATAAAGAAATAGTAAAAACGAAAGACATCTGCAATGCATTCAATGACTTTTACACTGATCAAGTTACTCCATGCTGCAATAAGTTACCACCACAAATAGACAGACTGAATCATTCCATTTTTTTAACTCCAACTACACCAGAAGAGGTATCGAGAACTATTCAATCTCTCAAAAATACTAAAAGTACAGGAGATGATAACATAGCAACAAACATTATCAAAAAAGTCCATCATATTATTTGTCACCCAGTATCTCACATTATAAACTTATGTTTTGAAAAAGGAGTTTTCCCAGATAAACTTAAAGTATCTATTATTAAGCCATTGTATAAGAAAGGGGAAAAGACTTCAATTAAAAATTATCGACCAGTGGCATTACCTAATACCGATATTCTCGAAAGTCATAGAAAAAATTATACATCACCGAATGTACAATTTTCTCGAAAGTAAGAATGTACTAGTTGATGAACAAAAGGGGTTTAGAAAAAATAGGTCAATAAATGTTGCTATTTATGATTTTCTCAAGAAAATAATGTCAAGTGTAGATAACACATTACCCATCTGTGCCCTGTACATGGATATGACGAAAGCCTTCGATCATGTTGATCATACTATACTTATCGACAAACTAGAAAGATATGGAATACGTGGCAAGGGTCTTGATCTTATCACATCATATTTAAGCAACCGGCAACAATACACAGAAATAACAAATATAAATATTAAAACCAAGCGTGAAATCAAATATCGGTCAAAACCTAGAACGGTGAAGTACGGTGTACCTCAGGGGAGCGTGTTGGGTCCCCCACTCTTTCTAGTGTACATAAATGATCTTCCAAAAAGTATTAATCACCCAACAGTATTATTTGCTGATGATTGTACAATAATGATAAAAAAAGATGAGTTTTACAATTATGAACAAGAAATCAATGATACGGTAAAGCAAACTATAGATTGGTTACAGTCGAATAATTTAAAAATTAACTTAGAAAAGACGTGTATAATGCATTTTAGTCAGCGACAACGACAACAACTACAGGTTAATATTAATCACAATGGACATCCAGTTACAAAAACAGATACTACAAAGTTTTTAGGGTTAGTAATAGACAGTCAACTTACGTGGAAACCGCATGTTGAGGAAATTTGTAAAAAACTTAACAGTTTTGCTTTTGCTCTTCATAAACTGTCCTTTGTGAACCGTGACGTCGTGCTTATTGCTTACCATAGCTACGTGGAATCAGTTCTAAGATACGGAGTCGTTTTCTGGGGTAACTCGACAGACAATAATTACGCCTTCATCGCACAAAAAAAATGCGTACGCGCTATATGTAATCTACACTCAAGGGACAGTTGTAGACCATATTTTGAATCCTTGAAGCTTCTAACATTGCCGTCATTATACATCCTTGAGGTGGCAGTGTTTGTTAAGACAAACCCACAGCTTTTTGAAATAAGAGCCCCAGCTGATCCACGGTTAACACGTTCACTGCGGATCACCCAAAATCGGCCCGATACGGTGCTTTGTGTTGGTGCGCACGGTCAAAACTATATCTTTCTCGCTGGTGCGGAACGATTATCTTCGGTATTTGTAGGAGTTCGACAAAGACAAATATAGATTTCGGCTCGTGGTTACAAATGTAGGTATTTGGCATTAAAACATCGTGGCGGGCCCTTTTCGACCACCATCGCACTGACGGTGAAAAACACCCGCTCCCTGCGGCGGCGGGCTTATTGAGGTATATGACCGTTACCGACCTGTTGCCGCACGGAGCGTGCGCGCATGCTTCGAGCCGCCAGTCAGTGTTGTGCTCTCTACAAGACAGTACCTACGTGTGCGTGTCGTGATTTTATCGACAGGTCAGAAGAATTCTTTCTAAGAGAAGAAATTGTGTACGGTGCTATGAAAAGCTTCGACAGACATTAGAGTGCAAAGAAGCAAAAAATAAAGTTAAGAAAATTAAAACATTTTGCAACAAATGCAATCAATCCCTTTGCGTGCAGTGTTATAAAGAAAGACACGTACCAAATTAGTTTACTGTTTCTGTCTGGATTATGTGATTTACTAAATACACACTTTTTTATTTCTTATAATTCTGTTTTATTCGATAACCCTATATTTTTGTCTGTCCCATCACTATAAAAAAGTACTTTCTAGTGCGGTATCGGTCGTTATCGGCCTGACACTTTCCTTGGTTGATTTCTCATTTCCTGTTTGGCAGATCCAGGGGCGAAACGAACGTATAGAAACTGGGTTCAGGATCATTTTAACAGTATAAAAAAAAACAGTGTACACCATGTATTCGCAAAGTTATAGCGCTTTAATCTATCCTAGTGGTGTCAGGTCAAAAAGGACTGATACGCACTGTCTGAAAGGTCGATGGATGGTGCATTTCGACCGCCACCGCACCAGATGAAAGTTTATGATTTTTTTGCCGCAGCTAAGGTGTTAAGGAAAAGGGATTCGAACATTCTTTGTGTAGATCGCAGTAAAACAGCCCTCCTACGTAAAAGTGTTTATCGAATGGCTCCAGTTATTTTCAATAAAATTCCACGACAGATAAAAAATCTTAATAATAATATGTTTAAAAAGAAACTGAAACAATTTTTAATTCATAAATGTTACTACTCCACAACTGAGTTTATGGAGGACACCACTGACGTTTAGATTGATATAATATTACATTTAATTTAATGATTTTGTTCTCCTTATTGATTTGGACGTTGTTGAAATGGCTGTTACTTTTGTTTTCAATGTAGATTTAAGTATATTCTAAGTTACACTTTCTTATTTTCTTGTTCATATATTTAGATTATTATTATGTTGACACTAAGTAATTATTTCATTTTAAATGTGTGTCTGTGGTTTCGACACCACTAACTTTATTATTATATGTATACTCTCGAGTAAAATGTAGCGAACTGACCATATTATTATAACATCCTATTGTAATGAAACCTGCATTTACGAATAAATATGATTTGATTTGATTTGATTTGATCTACAACCATGATATGAATCCTCTATAAAAGGTTCTGAAACAGTTTTTTGAAATACTAATATCGAACAAAAATGGCAGCCGGCGGGATACAACATGAATTCGAATTACCTAAAAATTCTTTTTTTTAATTACGGCGCTGTGGTAGTGAAACGCGCGTGCATGAAAATGTTCTTTTTTTTTAAATCGAGTTGCATAATGAAATTTATTAAAACATTATATTTATAACACTCGTTTGGATGACATTATGGTTACTATGACACTGGTTGTTTTAATGTTGGCTAAAGTAGTATAAGCTAACTGTTTCAGAAACTTTTATAAAGCATTTATAGCATGGGTGTAGATAAAATATATTATTGTTTTTGAAGTGGAATTTAAATAATAAGCTATCTGTAGCGATCGCTCACCATTCAATATCGTTCAGTGCAGAGTATCGGCCATTCTAAAACAACACACGGCATGTCCGTCCGGGTAAACGGTAAACTGATTTTAAATAGATTGTTGAATGCCATTGATTTAACAATTAACAAACGTGTCTGTTATTGGCACGCTAATCACAAATACATAGTGGCTATTATTACACTTGCCTACGCATTTTGTATTGTGCATTCGTGCCCGTATTTATAAAACAGATAATTATGTAGAAACATGCCTAGAAATACCTCAAAATAAATAGAAGCACGGATAGGGGTCCGTAGGTACCTAAGAATTGCCCCATAGCACAGAATACTTAATAGGTAGTACTACGTACCCATAGTATTCAAAGTACATGGTTCAGTAACAAATGCCGCATAATATGTACGTGAGGCGGCGCGCGGCGGTTGGCGGACCAGTTGCAAATTATGGAGTGGTGGCCACTCACCAGGATGTGGGCCACATGCGGCCTGCACGTCAGTGCGCGCCTGCGCGGTGCTGCCGCCCGCTGTCCCGTTACCATTACACTCACTAGTGCTCTCGCCGATCGCCTCGCGCCATGCGGGCTGCCACAACCAGAAACATCCCAGAATGTTGCGGCGACTGGTGGTCGTCATTCTCTCACCATCGCTGTATGCCGTATCTCATCATAAAATCTTGTTGTGAACTTGTGAACGACGTCGACCGGCCCCCGCGGCTCTCACAGCGTCCGTTACCTTCCATTTGGATGTCTCGTTCGTTGGGAGGCGATGCGGGAACACATCATCTCGCCAGCTGCAGTCGGTTAAAACTCCATTTGTCGCGCGGGTCATTAGGAGCGCCGCGCGCGTCGGTAATGCACGTTTTTGTTACATGATTGTACGTTTTTGCGTTGAGTGCGCATCTGCATTGCGCGGAAAATACAAAAGTAGACGCATGATTGCAATATTTCTAGATGACTGACAGTAAAAAAGTGCTTACATTGTAATACATTTTTTACGTCCGAACGAGCATAACTCTGTGACGTGACGGAATCCGATGCGGTTAGCTTGCCACGCGATACTGGTACATGCAGAAGGCACAGTTCACACCAACACAATGCGAGATCAGACTCGACATACACAAACGCCGAACGACGACACACAGACAGCATGTGTAGCGAGTTCCAAACTACACCATCACCAGTAATCACCACTGCCTGCCGTAAGAGCGGTTTCGCACTACGTCCGATCCGAATCCGAGAAATCAATCCGAATTGGAAATTGTTTTAAATTCTGACAGATAGAGTTCGGATGTAGTGCGCAACCCCTCATACAAATAGGACCACTGTCACTTCGGACCGGCATTTCTCGGATTCGGATCTTAATTCGGATTCGGATCGAAACCGCTCTAACGCCACACGTCAGAGAGTTGATGGTGGCCCTACTGTACTCGTGGCCCTACTGCACATCGTGTTCGCTCGCAATATATGTAACTTCATTTTTCTCTCTCTAGAGAAACGTTTCTTCATGTTGTCGGAGATAGCTGCGTTAGGACGCTATCACACGCGCTGCGCATGCGATTACAATAGACACGTACGGTGCGCGGACATTAGGTACTGTTATCACCCGGGTGATCTAGATAAAACCATTCCTAAAAAATATCTACGACAATAGGTACTTGACATGTTACAAATATTCCTCAAAGTCAAAGTCAAAGCATTTATTTCAAATAGGCACATAAAAGGCACTTTTGAACGTCAAAAATTATCTTAAAATAGAATTGATTCTAGTCGCCCTAACCTGTAACCGTACACACCTAATTCATACTAATATTATAAATGTGAAAGTGTGTCTGTCTGTCTGTCTGTTATCTCTTCACGCTTAAACCACTGAACCGATTTAGATGAAATTTGGTAATATGTAGTTTGAGTCCCGGGAAAAGACATACGATAGTTTTTATCCCGATATTCGCACGGGATCGGAACGTATGCGGGTGTTGTTAGTCTAACATAACTGAAGTATGCTTGCATACTTCAGTTACTTCTTGCTTGCATATGTGGCTACACGTTAAATACATTTATGAGGTTCTTACATTTAAAAACGTCTTACTTGAAGCCATAAAATATAGTTTAAAGCTGCACCACGTCTTGAAATGCGATTACTCGCGCCAGCCAGACCCCTTCTTCATAAAACAAAGCGAGGCAAGTTTAGTGAAGCGCTATTAGTGTAATCTCTCTTAGGAAACACACAATATTACTTAAGTTTTTCCGCCGCTCCGCCGCTCCGCCGCTCCGCCGCTGCACGTACCATCCACTTTATAAGCGACTTTATCTTACTTTATTAGGAGGCCGACTCCGGCGGCCACACGATAACTCGGTTACCTCGGGCGCTGTCCCGCTCCCTCGGGGATTATTCGCATTAGTTGGACAAGGACAGAGCGATAGTGCTTCACATAAATTACAATAGTGATCATAAGGGAAGCATGCAGCTCGGCCGACACCGCGAGGATCAAGTCCGCTCGCCTGCACGCTACATGTCTGTCGGCGCTGCTCTGTGCCCACATATTTTCACAACGCATGCTAATGACAGCATACATAATATCCTATAAAGTTTTCCAAACACATAAATTGAGGTCAAACGATCATCGAACTTGTATCTCGTATGATAGCATAACGTCACTCGCGTTGTTTTCACATCAATCAGCCGCTGTAATTTCGTAGGAAAATAATGTTCGTCGGAATACTTACCAATGCTAACACAAATAGGATTGACAATATCTAAAGATAGACGATCAATCATGCTATCGAGGAGCACGCTGCGCCCTAGCGCGACCGAGTGTGCTTGACACTTGCTGGATATTAATAACGTACAGTACACCATACAGAGTACACTCGGCGCTCGGTGTCTTCACAGATGAGCCGTCAACTATAAAGCTTGAAGTTATCTATCGATTAAGTGCCACATTTAGCACTCCAATGGTCTTGAGAAGGTAAACTAAACTTCTAATATGTATAATGAACTTTTTGAACGATCGCGATGACAGAACTTTTTGAAATCATAATACATACTAAATACCAATAAAAAAATCGGTAAGTAACGATTTTCTGAAATGTGTAGGTAAGCGTTTTCTAACTCAGGTACTTACTGAATTAGTAGGCATAAAAAGATGTAACGTATCTCTAATGTCAACCCTATTCATGTTGCGAAAGCTATGCAAATGCGTGTGGTCTGCGGGTCCCCCCGGCCGCCCCCCTCCCCACACCGGCCCTCCTCGCGCGTCACCAGCGCGCGGAGCCACGCTCCTGTGACAGGCAGCACTAAACACACACATAGGCACATACGAACGAAGATCGCAAACGTATCCCAATCGGGAGCAATGTTGCCAACCCTACAGTTTTAACAGTAGATCTACGAGTACTGTTTTTCAATGGCATCCCTTTTTTTCTGTTTTAGTTTATATTTCTACAGTGTTTTGTTCATTAGCCATCTGAACCAAAAAAGCTTGTTTTTTGTTTTTCGTGTGACAAACAAAATCTACCGCCTACTGGTCCTGGGGTTTATAAAAAGTATAACTAAGTAAGTTTTATGTTATAGAATTCTGTTCTGAAATTACTAATTGCTGTTTTTCAACCTTATTTTTGTGGTTGATTAGTTGTGTGTGTGTGTCGCAAGACGGAAGTGCGCTCGCACTCGCTCTACGTAAACGCGTGTCTTTGTGTGCGCGCGTTTTCATCGCTCGTTGTGTTTTTTTTTATTTAATAAGTACTAATGTATGGAGCTAACCTTCTGCATAGTAGGTAGTGTGGCACGCAGGCAGCGCGGCAGATGGCGCGGACACGCCTGCGCAGTGTGCGCACGCACTTCCTGCACGTTGCCAACATTCGGCGGTTGAGCGCCTGAATGTTAAACACTGACACTTTTATTTGAACGACCTATATGGGACTGCAAATACTGAGCAAATGCTAATGTTAATGGTGTGAACGTGTTAGTATGTCCTGTCCAGCGCGACGCAACGCGCCGACCCAGAGCAAATGTACAGCCAGAAGTATGTCCTGTCCAGCGCGACGCCGCGCGCCGACCCTGAGCAAATGTACAGCCAGAAGTATGTCCTGTCCAGCGCGACGCCGCGCGCCGACCCTGAGCAAATGTACAGCCAGAAGTATGTCCTGTCCAGCGCGACGCCGCGCGCCGACCCTGAGCAAATGTACAGCCAGAAGTATGTCCTGTCCAGCGCGACGCCGCGCGCCGACCCTGAGCAATGTACAGCCAGAAGTATGACCTGTCCAGTGCGACGCCGCGCGCCGACCCAGAGCAAATGTACAGCCAGAAGTATGTCCTGTCCAGCGCGACGCAACGCGCCGACCCAGAGCAAATGTACAGCCAGAAGTATGTCCTGTCCAGCGCGACGCCGCGCGCCGACCCAGAGCAAATGTACAGCCAGAAGTATGACCTGTCCAGTGCGACGCCGCGCGCCGGCCCAGAGCAAATGTACAGCCAGAAGTATGTCCTGTCCAGCGCGACGCCGCGCGCCGACCCAGAGCAAATGTACAGCCAGAAGTATGTCCTGTCCAGCGCGACGCAACGCGCCGACCCAGAGCAAATGTACAGCCAGAAGTATGTCCTGTCCAGCGCGACGCAACGCGCCGACCCAGAGCAAATGTACAGCCAGAAGTATGTCCTGTCCAGCGCGACGCCGCGCGCCGACCCAGAGCAAATGTACAGCCAGAAGTATGACCTGTCCAGTGCGACGCCGCGCGCCGACCCAGAGCAAATGTACAGCCAGAAGTATGTCCTGTCCAGCGCGACGCCGCGCGCCGACCCAGAGCAAATGTACAGCCAGAAGTATGTCCTGTCCAGTGCGACGCCGCGCGCCGACCCAGAGCAAATGTACAGCCAGAAGTATGTCCTGTCCAGCGCGACGCCGCGCGCCGACCCAGAGCAAATGTACAGCCAGAAGTATGTTCTGTCCAGCGCGACGCCGCGCGCCGACCCAGAGCAAATGTACAGCCAGAAGTATGTCCTGTCCAGTGCGACGCCGCGCGCCGACCCAGAGCATAGGTACAGCCAGAATTATGTCCTGTCTAGCGCGACGCCGCGCGCCGACCCAGAGCAAATGTACAGCCAGAAGTATGTCCTGTCCAGTGCGACGCCGCGCGCCGACCCAGAGCATAGGTACAGCCAGAAGTATGTCCTGTCCAGCGCGACGCCGCGCGCCGACCCAGAGCAAATGTACAGCCAGAAGTATGTCCTGTCCAGCGCGACGCCGCGCGCCGACCCTGAGCAAATGTACAGCCAGAAGTATGACCTGTCCAGTGCGACGCCGCGCGCCGACCCAGAGCAAATGTACAGCCAGAAGTATGTCCTGACCAGCGCGACGCCACGCGCCGACGCAGAGCAAATGTATAGCCAGAAGTATGTCCTGTCCAGCGCGACGCCGCGGGCCGACCCTGAGCGAATGTACAGCCAGAAGTATGTCCTGTCCGGCGCGACGCCGCGCGCCGACCCAGAGCAAATGTACAGCCAGAAGTATGTCCTGTCCAGCGCGACGCCGCGCGCCGACGCAGAGCAAATGTACAGCCAGAAGTATGTCCTGTCCAGCGCGACGCCGCGCGCCGACGCAGAGCAAATGTACAGCCAGAAGTATGTCCTGTCCAGTGCGACGCCGCGCGCCGACCCAGAGCATAGGTACAGCCAGAAGTATGTCCTGTCCAGCGCGACGCCGCGCGCCGACCCAGAGCAAATGTACAGCCAGAAGTATGTCCTGTCCAGCGCGACGCCGCGCGCCGACCCTGAGCAAATGTACAGCCAGAAGTATGACCTGTCCAGTGCGACGCCGCGCGCCGACCCAGAGCAAATGTACAGCCAGAAGTATGTCCTGACCAGCGCGACGCCACGCGCCGACGCAGAGCAAATGTACAGCCAGAAGTATGTCCTGTCCAGCGCGACGCCGCGGGCCGACCCTGAGCGAATGTACAGCCAGAAGTATGTCCTGTCCGGCGCGACGCCGCGCGCCGACCCAGAGCAAATGTACAGCCAGAAGTATGTCCTGTCCAGCGCGACGCCGCGCGCCGACGCAGAGCAAATGTACAGCCAGAAGTATGTCCTGTCCAGCGCGACGCCGCGCGCCGACCCAGAGCAAATGTACAGCCAGAAGTATGTCCTGTCCAGCGCGACGCCGCACGCCGATCCAGAGCAAATGTACAGCCAGAAGTATGTCCTGTCCGGCGCGACGCCGCGCGCCGGCGCAGAGCAAATGTACAGCCAGAAGTATGTCCTGTCCGGTGCGACGCCGCGCGCCGGCGCAGAGCAAATGTACAGCCAGAAGTATGTCCTGCCCAGCGCGACGCCGCGCGCCGATCCAGAGCAAATGTACAGCCAGAAGTCTCATTGTAGTCTCACAGTATTTCAGAGCGAAATCAAATACACACATCAAAAGTGTCTAGGGATCAAGCATTTTTATGCGGATTTCTTGAGATTGAGATGTGGCTTTGTAATAAATTTATGATTTTATAAATTTATATGGATCCTTTTTGGTGCATTTCATAATTTGAATCAGGAACTGTGAATCAAATTCGAGTAAAAGATGAAAATCAGCTGTCAATATTTTCCCTATAAAAACATACAACGCATTGAAGACATTATTAGTGCTACTGTTTCCCTACTACTGATTAAAACCAACGTTATTATGGAGCGGCGACGTCATTTAAGCAGGGAAGAAATGCTCAGAGCCGTGGGAATGATAGAAGCTGGTTCCCGGCAACGTACTGTGACTTTAGCTCTGAATACAAGTCAGAGTGTTATCAGTCGACTTTGGACACGTTACCGAAGCACTGGTACCGTGGCTGAGCGCCATGGAGGACGGTATCGCTGCACCACACGGAGACAAGACCGATACATTCAAATCTTAACTCGAAGAGCTCCAACAATAACCGCCATGATGTTAGCCGTGAGGCTTCATCACTCTTCAGGGAACTTAATTAGCGACCAAACAGTCAGAAACCGCTTGCATGAAGTGAACCTTCATTCCCGAAGACCGCTACGGGTACCACCTATAGCAATGTACAATCGTAGGATTCGATATCAATGGGCTCTTGAACACAGAAATTGGGCAGAAGAACAATGGCGTTTCGTGTGCTTTTCTGATGAGTCTCGTTTTGGTATGAGACCGGATACAAGACGTATACGACACTGGAGAACCCCTGGACGCCAACAGCGATTAAAATCCTGCCAGGAAGTCCATCCTTATAGTGGTGGAACCATCATGGTATGGGCGGGTATTTGGATCGGCGGAAGAACTGAGTTGATTTGGATCAGAGGCAACCTTAACGCTCAAATTTATGCTGAGACGATTGTATCAGACGTCATCGTTCCTCTACAAGTGCAAATCGGTCCCTTATTTCAGTTAATGCATGATAATGCACGACCGCACACCGCAAGAGTTGTAAGACAGACTCTCGCCGCAGCTAACATCAATGTCCTGCCCTGGCCTGCTCAGTCGCCAGACTTGAACCCGATTGAGCATGCATGGGATATGCTACAGAGAAGAGCTCTGCCGAATATGGAGGGTATCCAGTCGCAAGAAGACCTTTTTTTGTTGTTGCAACGAACATGGGCGGCCATTCCACAGCGTGATTTGGATGAACTCATTTTGAGTATGCCAAACCGATGTTCTTGTGTTGTTAGTGTTCGCGGTAGAAACACGGATTATTAATTGTTTAAGTTACCCAATAAAATTTTAAAGAAAACTGTTATTTCAGTCTTTTTTTCGAACTTTTGTGTTAGTGGTTCAAATGTCAAAAATCCCTTTATTAGGAAAATGGCAAATTTCTTTATTAATGCAAAGGTGACTTGGTTTATCGTTACTGTGACAAACGAAAACACTTTATTTGATGAATCCTTAAAGAAAATTTTAATTAATATCAATCAGGAGAAAAGTTATTGCAAAAATATATGTTGATCCCTAGACACTTTTGATGTGTGTAGTTACGGATTTAATCTTTGTCCTTCCTGACCATCTCTTTACCCGGGTGTTCTATGCCACACCGAATAACCAAATCAACGAACATCAATTCAATAATCGAGATCGAACACTATCGAATGTTTATTTTATCGAATTTGCGTTAAATCGAGTGTTCAACGCATCGCATATCAATTGTGTTGAACTATAAACATACGGATTACATATTAAAATAATTATTGAATGTTAGTGTTAAAGTTTTCGTAGCCGTGTCGTATCGTAGTGTTTTCGTGGCATCGTCGTCGTAGCATTGACGTAGCGTTATCGTAGCGGCAGGCGTCGTAGCTGTGTCGTAGCGTTGCCGTAACATCGTCGTAGCACTGTTATTGTAGCTGCTTCGTAGCGTTGCCGTAACGTCTTCGTAGCACTGTTATTGTAGCTGCTTCGTAGCGTTGCCGTAACGTCTTCGTAGCACTGTTATTGTAGCTGCTTCGTAGCGTTGCCGTAACGTCTTCGTAGCACTGTTATTGTAGCTGCTTCGTAGCGTTGCCGTAACGTCTTCGTAGCACTGTTATTGTAGCTGCTTCGTAGCGTTGCCGTAACGTCGTCGTAGCACTGTTATTGTAGCTGCTTCGTAGCGTTGCCGTAACGTCGTCGTAGCACTGTTATTGTAGCTGCTTCGTAGCGTTGCCGTAACGTCTTCGTAGCACTGTTATTGTAGCTGCTTCGTAGCATTGCCGTAACATCGTCGTAGCACTGTTATTGTAGCTGCTTCGTAGCGTTGCCGTCACGTCTTCGTAGCACTGTTATTGTAGCTGCTTCGTAGCGTTGCCGTAACGTCTTCGTAGCACTGTTATTGTAGCTGCTTCGTAGCGTTGCCGTAACGTCGTCGTAGCACTGTAGTAGCTGCTTCGTAGCGTTCTCATAGCGTTGTCGTAGCTTTGACGTAACCTCATCGTAGCATGGTCGTAGCGTCGTCGTCAGTATGATATATTCTCTATGTTCTTTTTATTAGTTCCGTGGCCACGTTTAATGTTGTCCGTCACAACATGAAAACGTTATCTTAACCAAAACCCGTTTGTTTTATTGCTAAAAGTTTTGGGTCTCAAATTAATAGCTATCTTTACCTCGGTATGTTTACGTTGACCTAAGAGCTGGTTCACATTAGGTCGGACCGACAGTTTTACCGGCCCGACAAACGTGTCGGATCCATATTGGCGTATGTATGTCAATAGCGCCGTTCACATTAGGGCGACCCGACCAAACTGTCGGAGCCGACACTTTTACCGTATGTCCAGCCACGATTTCTGTCGGATCGGACATAATATTGGCGTACTAGCAAGTATGGCGCTGTTCACATTTGTCGGCGCGAAGCGGCGGCGATACCCGCCTGCCAATTACCCCGCTCTCGGCACTCGCGCAAGCAGTTTCGTCGACGTGTATGCAGAGAAGACACGTTTCAATATGGAGGGCGAAATTAATGTAGAAGTTTTGATTTCTCTTGTGGAAGACAGGAGTTTACTGTAGGATAAAACGTGTGAACAGTACAAAAATAAAAGTTTAAAACAATTAGGCAGTTATTGGATGCACCCCCATATTTCCTTTTTCTTTTTTTCTGCCTTTTATTTAAATACCACATTGCAATGAAAACGTCGTCGTCGTACATCCTATACGAAAGCCAACTCACAACTGTTTTGTGACGACCCAGGCCGGGCAGTAAAACGACCGTACCGACAGTTATATTTACATTAGGTCGGGTCGGCGGCGTCTAGTGTGAACAGCAACACCCGGCAGTCGGTGAACGGCAAACTGTCGGTCCGACCTAATGTGAACCAGCTCTAAGACGGGTTTGTCGAAGGAGTCATGCCACGGCCGTGTCTGCCGTCTGTTGCGGGCATCGTCCGTGCCATCGGCACCGCGGACGCCACACGAGCATGCGAGGTTCGCTCCGAGTCGTCGTGTGCTCGTGTTACAGCTGCTGAGCGACAGTGGAGGGGGTGTGTCTGCGCACGGGTACAGTCGTGTCCTAAAGTACTAGGCTATTGTTTTATATATATGTTACCGCTTATGTGCGTAAATCAGTTAGAGCGCAGATTAACTAGTTAATCTGCAGATTATCTGGTTGAGTCCGTTAACGTGGAAAAAAATGTTTTCGCCTAGGCCAAACCAGTTCTCCCTACACAGGTTGCATGGTTGCGGTCGGTCGATAGGCGACGTAGGATGCAAGAGTGAGCGAAGGGCACCTAGAGGTTAGGTTTGGTTAGGCGACGTAGGATGCAAGAGTGAGCGAAGGGCACCTAGAGGTTAGGTTTGGTTAGGCGACGTAGGATGCAAGAGTGAGCGAAGGGCACCTAGAGGTTAGGTTTGGTTAGGCGACGTAGGATGCAAGAGTGAGCGAAGGGCACCTAGAGGTTAGGTTTGGTTAGGCGACGTAGGATGCAAGAGTGAGCGAAGGGCACCCACCCACGTCAGGGTTTCCGAACGAAAAATGTAAGAACGTGTGCGCTAAAGAGAAGATTTTGTATGAAATGCGTGCATTCGGGTTCTCCAAATCTGAATTCCTGATTCGGCAACCGAATCACTAAACCGGACGTATGCGGCCGGCCTAACGGATTGTACCCGGTAATTTGCAGTTTACCTAGTTAATGCGCACATTAACGTAT
Organism: Amphipoea lucens; assembly: GCA_947508005.1. NCBI lineage: Eukaryota > Metazoa > Arthropoda > Insecta > Lepidoptera > Noctuidae > Amphipoea > Amphipoea lucens. The sequence continues at coordinate 20,812,639 of OX382373.1, read as the reverse complement.
TCCGTATTCTAACGGTAACATATACATAATATAAGTGTAATTGTTTTATTGTAGAATCATAAAAGTTACTTTACTAGCGTCGCGCTCTCGCCGGCGTTCTTTTTACGTGACGAGACCAATTAATACGCGCTTACTTAGAATAGCGCCTGCAGTGAACGGCCTGCTTTTTGCCGGAGCTGATTAATAGCAGTGGTCGTCTCCTTGAGAGCACGTAACTGCCAGTGATAAGAGTGATTTGCTGAGCTATCAGCGCCCGCAACATAAAACGTAAGGGCCTCGCCCATGTCCGGCCGCCTTCATTACCGCCCCCCCAGCCCCTCGCCGCCCGCGATCCTGCCATGCGCACCCGCTACCCCACCGGCGACTTTAAGTGATGATTTTGAGAAAAGCCGGCAATTACTGAGTTTACTTTGTGTTAATTACGTATTCTGCCCGCGGCCGCTCACGATTTAACTACACGGTTTAATGTTAATATTTATGAGAGTGTGCTGTGGCGCTGCATACATAACAATAAAGTAGTCGATGATAAAATGTTGCCAGTTTGGCGTTCCGTGAAAATGTATGTTCGCTCAAATATTTTACACAGTTGCATGTTGATTTTATAATTAGCATAAGTTATATTTGGAATACAGACTAATAATATTTAGTATGTGTACAGCACCTGAATATGTACTTATATGTATTGGATTATTGAAAATATCCGCTGTGAAGGTCTATAGTATACCCGTCAATACTCAGGTAGGTCTACGTATGCTGGTACTTTGATCTGTGTCACAAAGGGTAAGCAGGAAATGCTGCACGGTTTTTGTCAATAGCCTGCGGCGGATGCGCGGGCGCAGCGCTCCTGTCACACCCCCGCCCCCGCCCCGCGCGGCCGCACGATAATGATCCACTTGTTTGTGTCGCTGGCTGCTCTATCGCTACCGAACAAGGTTCCGCCTCTTCCTGCACAAACACAAGGTGAGTCCGTTATGTCAGTTGAGCAGACTTGAACAACTACGTCTGTGTATGTACTGAGTAGGTACCTACACGGCTTACACCACGCCCGACGAAACTTCATGAACGTTTGTTTTGTGCAGACATTCATTTATTTTTGGATGAATTTATCACATTGTTCGATAAGTTAGGTTCCCGACCTCTGAGTCTATGACACAAGGAGAACGCGCCGCGCGGCGCTCCAGCACTCGTGCAGGCAATGCTCGCTCCCATTCAGATGCCGTTTCTTTATTTGATAGAGCAGGTTTACAGACTATGCAAACCGAGACATCGTTACCTACATTATAAGCACTACGACGTGTTACGTATCAAAATGTTCGTAATGTACAAACATGTGACGTCACCTGCAGAGTGTTGGTATCAGAACAGAAATAGACTACAGCTAAAACAACAACGAAAAACAATCGGATTGTTAAAGCAACGCTAACGTATGTACAATGTACATGTACAATGATGGTCTAAATGTTTATCAAATAGTCTCCGCTGGCAGTTGACGTGTCTGTCTATCAACACTATACATATTTCAGCCGAACATCATGATAACAAAACTGTTTGTACAAAAATATCACAATAAATTGTTCCCACGCATGCGCGGCATGGCGGACGCTCAGCCGGACCGTCCCCACCGACGACGTCGTCCGACGCGCACCAACAGCTCAGCGCCAGCGGTCGCCGGCAGTCATGTCCGCGTACGAGCAGACGAACATTAACCCACATATAAGTATGTATTCAGTGCAAACAAACAGATAACGACGATACTTTGAGAACCACTATCTATGAGAACATCTCCGAATTGTAAATTAATAATATCGTAGAACCAACGCGACGTTCGCGAGGCGCTCATTATGCCACTATGCTGAGATTATTTTTGTCAGTTGCAAATAAAATAAAAACATTATCTAGGTATGCCGTTTGTGTTGAAATTAAAAAAGGTAACACAAAAAGACTGAAATGATCCATGAAACTGTTGAATAAAGAAATACAGTTCCAAGCAAAAAGTTTGCAAAATAACATAAAAAGTGTATCAAAAGAACGATGGATTAGAAAATAAGGCGACGAGGCATTTAGACACAGACCCTGGTATATTCAGGCACAGACCCTGGTATATTCAGGCACAGACCCTGGTATATTCAGGCACAGACCCTGGTATATTCAGGCACAGACCCTGGTATATTCAGGCACAGACCCTGGTATATTCAGGCACAGAGACTTACCAACTGAACTTCGTTCGATCTTTGTCTAATGAATCTCATTGAATCAAACATCTGAATTGAGTTGTCACAAGCAAGAATGCAAGTAACTGCAAGCCGACACGCGCTACTTGCATCGTGGGCGTGCGTTCCACCAAACGACGGTATTGATATTTATTTGAAACTACAATAATATTATAATCACATGAATAATCCATATAGAGACACGGTGTACGAGTAGTGGTCGCTGTTTGTTTACCGGAACGTATGAATTAATTACTAAATACGCCAAAACACGTCGAAAACAACGTGTTATTATTATTTCACTGAATCTATAATTATCGTGGTGTTAATTAACGGTATAAATAATAATACGCGCGTATGGACAATATCGTATTACTATAATAAATGTTTGTATTACATTACATAGTGGTCGGGTTTAATTGGCTCGTGTATTGTATACAAGTTATTTTAATATATTAAGATAATAACACCTACTAATAGTAGGTATGTTAGAGCAGTGGTGGCGTAGTGATAACGGCCGCGACTTGCGAGTCGTAGGTCGTAGGTTCGAGCCCAGACAGGAGCTTTACTTTGTGTAAACTATTTCATTACCACAGCTTTCAAAACGAAGAAGGAAAACATTGTGTGGAAACCGGCATCTCCTAGAACCGAGAATTCTAAGACATGTTACATCCACCAACCGCCCACTACCTCTCACCGAGAGGAGACCCACTGTGTCCCAGCAGTGGGATCATAGTAGGTATGTGGTGTGCAACGTTGATACCGTTGTTATTAGTTTATTACCTACCGACATACCGGTTCACATCAAGTAGCTCCACCCACAAGCCACACGTCAGGCTCGAAGCTCGAATGTATATGAGTACGACTTTGCACTCGTATCATAAAATTAGCAATAAAGTACCTTCATGAAAACTCATCATTATTATAAAAGTGCGCACGTACAACTAACTATATTTAATTATTCTCAGGCCAGACCAGTCGTCTACCTAGCCGCACTAATGAAATTGCCTTCGCAATTAAAAATAATATGTAGGTAGCAGCAGGTAGGTAACTAGCAAATCTGTTTTATTTTTAATTATCTACATACATGAAACTTGTTCATATTCGTGGGTAGAACACCCTGTAAAAATTTGGATGGTGATAAAAAATCTTCCTGTATAATATCTCATTAAAATAATAATTGTAATTGTAACATTTGTTACGATGTTATGCGGGGCGTGGGCGCGGAACTCGGTCACACGACACACGACGGACTCCGGCGCCTGGTGGCCTGGCACAGAACAAGATCAGCCAGCATGCAGCACGTCAGTAGTTCAAGACATTACATGCGCATGCGCATAAGCGTGCACTACACGTATTTATTACTGCCGTCGAACGACGAAAGAACACATTTTCATGTAAAACATAAAATCACGACGCGGCCCCTCATCCGCCACTAGACCTGACAAAGAATGAGTCTCCACAAGACCGCACCGACACTAGGTACACCAGTATAACGAGTTTCAAACATACTCGTGTATTGACTCAACTCATATTAATCATCGGCCGCTGCTAGCACTTTTCACATAAGTGTTGAAACGAACAACATCCGCGAAGCAATGCATTAGAAATGTATTTATTAATAAATATAGACGAGCCGAGAGCTGACTAACGGTTGCTTAAATTATTCTGTTCACACTGTTCCAGCGAGCCATGAATATACTCGCAGGAAGGCAGGGTGAGGAGGAAGAGAGGGTGAGGCGAGGAGCACCTCACTTTTATGGAAAACTAAATATTAAATAACAGAACTGGTAAAAAAGATTGTTAAAACGAAAATTTCCGCATTTTCGTTTATTGACACCGACTTCCGAAATTAAAGTTATTTTTCACTTTGTAGTGTTTTTTTTTTTGAAGTCGGTTGTTTTTTTTGTAAAAAAGTTTTTATTTTTCACTTTTTAGTTGAAGAATTGAAGACACGACTCGAAGAATCATCAAAATTCCCATAGAAATGCCGGAGATGCAGTACATTTATGCATATAACTTCGTACATAAGAGTAATTACCTAATGTATTATATACTAAAACCTTCCTGAAAGTATGTAGATCACACTATGAAAGAATTATTAAAATCGGTTCAGTAGTTTTAGAGATAATCGCGGACATACAAACATACATACATACGGGTCGAATACAGAACCTCCTTTTTTAAAGTCGGTTAAAAATAATACATAATTATAGTCATACAAAAATTCATTATTATCGCTGACGTGGGCAGCGCAGATCAGACTGCTGAACAAATACGTAGGTACTACAAAATGAAGGTGGAACTTGGCGAAGCTTTTTGTGAATTCGGCGTGCGCTTCAGAAAGTAATATACCTACACTGATTTAGATGACTTTCACATTCACAAGTGTATTTTAATGACTGTTATTCACATAGAGACTTGTTTATTTTAGATAATTTAATACAACGCATTAAAATAACAATTATTTATTGGAAAAATAACAGAATTGGATGCAAAGTTATTCAGTAGTTTGCATAAAAATACAGCTAGCGGTGACACTTTCGAACGTTCGCCATCAGAGACAGACCACTTAGGCAATATGTTGTTAATATGTAGTTTCATGAGCTGTTGGACATACTGCTGCGGTCTGATTTCACAATACTCTATAATGTTGATAAATACCTTTACACGACTTTTAAATAAATATCGAAAGCGTATTACTTTCAAATTACAGTAAATGTTTACTTAATTGGCTCGTACATTACGCAATGGTCCCTCGTGCACCGCGCCCGGGTGCTTAACTAAGAACTTACTTCGAGTTATTATGAGCATTTCACGGTAATTGGTCGCCGGTGGTCTAATGAGCGGAACCAGTCTCGAGGCTATATCCTAAATGTATGTGGAACTGAAAGTTGAGAGAATGTATCGGCCATGTGCAGCAGCGATAATGTGCACGCCGAAAATTATTATCCACTTATTAGTACCGCACGGTCATTAATTTAAGGATTTCTACTTTCTATATTAATCCTGTATTACTTTTAACTAAGTAGGTACTAAATTATTAGTTGCTCTATACGCGTGAAGTATAGGCAAAATGATGCTCTTAGATCTTACATGTAGTATTATAGCAGCTACATTATGCCCGTGGGTATGGCAGTTGGCTGTAACTGCTCATGTATGGTAAACGCATATTGCAATGTATTCGTGGTAACTCTGGTAATCATCGTCGTTGGAACATGTTCCCAATGATGCAAAAACACGCAGCGCTTCTTAGTCATTAACATTTATAATGTAGTCTGCCTCCACGAGAAAGTTACAATTTTATACTTCTCCACACCGCGTAGCAAACCGTTTTGTTCATGTTCTTGCCATAAATACTGTAACTACCTATAAGTACCTACCTACATGTTACACATACCTACTCTTCGCTAATAACTTGAAAGAACCATAGAAGAAAATTCTCATAAGAGAGCCTTTTTGTTTAGGTTCCCGACTCCAAGCAACATCCCTATACAATGGACATCTTTGAGTTACGATACAATGGAAGGTATTTCAAAGCTATCACACAATGCGTATGAGAGGCAGCTCGGTGAAGCGATATGAAAGATTTTCATTCGTAAAGTAAAGGTAAGTGGGGTGGGTTTGTGGTTTGGGCACGGTTTGGTTTGGGCACGGTTTGGTTTGGGCACGGTTTGGTTTGGGCACGGTATGGTTTGGGTAATTCTCGTTATCGTTCGCTTCCGCCGCGCGTTTACAAACATGCGCCGCCGCCCGCCCGCGCTCGCACATACATCCACAGAACAAAAGAAACATGCATCAACATACAAAATTAAGAGTGTACTTACGGCACTTTTTTTGCGGATACGATACCATGTTTGTAACAACTCGGAAATCGGAATCCATAACACAAGTCGCATGCTCAAGTCGAGTAATTAGCTAAAATGTTAAATATCCTTTGCTTGTGATACACGTACCTACACCATTTAATATCAATTAACATGTGCCTTCACCAGTATCATTTATTAATAGAGAACGTGAAACACTACAAGTCAGTAAAGCATTTGATAGAGTTAGTATCTCTTATCTAGTAGTAGTAGGTACTGAAGACGCTAACCTATTTCCGGCCATTTTCAGGACTAGTTTAATTCATGTTTATTGGACCGTGAATTTTATGTGGTACCTACTCACTGGATTCAGGACAGCAAATTATGAAATTGGTTCTGGTGTCCCTCAGGGTACGCACCTGCCCCCCCAACTGACGATGTAATTTTCTTTCTCTTCCTCATAAGCAGGAATATATCGATAGATAAGCCCATAGAAATGTAAAAAACAGATTATAAATCACTGGTATTATACAATTTTTCAAAGCGGACTCAGCAAATGAACCAGGATAACCATTCCTAGAGTTACTCTTTAGACTGTTACCTACCAACTGTTGGTTGAAATAAACAAAGAAGAAATAAGTCGGCTATTTAAATGACAAATTTATGTATGTACCTAGTTTTGGTAACAATAGCATACAGAGTTAAACACTCATATACATGGGTAAATTATTTTCCAATGAACCTTTTTACGTCACGGTTGGAATTACATACCTACTCATTAATACCTACAGCCTACTACCTATATTGACGGGAACCAGCGAGTTATAAATCAGAGCTAAATCGACCTTGTGGTTATAGTCTTGCGTTACTTCAGGTATCTAAGTACTTATTAGGTTTTTTATGCGAATTGATCACGTGGGCGCTAATGTTAACACTTACGAAGTATTTAGATGGTTTTATGAGAGCGTCGAGTACTTAGTGGTGGTCAGTGGCAGCAGTGCTTCATGCCACAAATAAACACCACTTAGCGCTAAGTGAACGCACCTATAACGAGTCGTGACTCGAGATCTCATCTCTGAAGCGATGACACGTTAGTAAACATTTGCAATTATTTTTATTCAGCAAAAGAGCGAAGGACTTCGTTAAATCCGTATCGTACTGGTTAAATAGGTGTCGTAACTCACAGTGAACGCCTACCATTAATGTCGTCCTATCCGCGGCCGTAGTTTAATAATCCGTGAAATTGTATTACAATTTCAGTGGGGTGCATGCCGTGCATGTTCGAAATTCGCATTCGAAAGGCGAGCGTGGAGCAACGGAGATGGAGCGGAGCGAGCAAAGGTACTTGGATTAGCGTCATTTAATTAGGTACGTGAAGCGTCGGCGTCGTCGACGTCGCGACGCGCCGCGGCGGCGGGTTATCTCGCCGGTATCAGCTGTTGTGTGCGCGTGTGCACCCTCCCCGCCGCACCGCCGCGCCGCGCCGCCGCCGCCCCGCCCGCGCCGCGCTCCAATCAGCTGATCGCAGTAGGTCGCGGCGCCACGCTGACACGCCGGGCGCGCTACATACCTAGCTACCATGCAACGCGCTATTTACTATCAACACTTGCAATGTGATTTACAAATTACTTTATCAATGATCCATTACTTACATTTTTTCTAATTACCTGGCTGGGCAGGAGGTAGATACAGACTATTGGAAATAGTTTTCAACTTTCCAGTAACAAATAACGAATACCAAAAGGCGCGGTTGCGTTATGGAGCATGTATTTACAAAATAAAATAGCGTGAGATCGTGCAGAACGCTCCCTGTTCCGGCGCGGCACATGAAAGAGTTCTACTCCCGGCGCTGTGCCCCTCACTCCCGAGTCCCGGCGCGGGAGTGCGAGCGGGACGCACTGCGACACCCGCCTGTCAAGTTCGGTACTTAAAATGGCCGATGCTTGCTTAGTTTCGTGATCGCCTAGGGAGGGGGCCGATGTCGATAATATTATGTTTTATGACGGCGGGTGGCGGACGAACATAAATTGAGTTTTCGTTTTACGAGAGATAATACCGACGATAAATTATACTCGCGTTTCGGGAATTGAATTTCACCCGAAGTGAGTTCAGTCGGCGCTCGGCGACGTTTAACTGTAACTACTGTGTGTAATGCGCTTCGAGGAAGCCGGTAATTACGGACTCGCTCTGGTCGCTCTGATCGCGAGCCGCAGTTATCAGGCCGTGACGAAGGAGCTCGTTATAATTCGTGATCGTTATTACGAGTGCTCTTATCTTAAACGTCTCGCTACACAGCGAATCTTGCCGATTACTGTTACTGCCGTTTTACTGCCAGCAATATAATATGAGATTACCATGTGCACGTATTACTACTTTGAAAGCTTTTATGCGTATCAATAAGATAGTTGTCTGAATCGCCTAATGGCTCGGCAGTAAATTGAACGGTCTAGAGCTAATAAATACTCAGTAGGTACGCAAATAACTTGTTCGGTAATAAAGAGATACCTCAGGTCCCAGACCCCAGTTCGCTGAGGGCAGGGTGGGAAAAAAATCTGTTTTTTTTTTTAATTTTATAAAACAGTTCAAATTGTTTTAAACAAGTGTTTTTTTTTTGTTCTTTTTGTTTAGGGCATTATTTCAAATTCATTCGACGTAAAATGCTTCTTTTCTAGACTAGATCTTTTCAAATTCGCCATAGTAAATTAAATATTTACAAAAAATGATCAATGGATAAACATTTATATTATGCTGTGTACTTTTATTTTACATTCACCACGTATGTTCTAACTATTGTTGATTTTTAAAATGGGCGACACTGGGATTGTCAAGTTCATTGAAAGTAAATGACATGGCACTGAAGCAACAAGCCCAGGCCCTCTACAAAAAACTGGAAAATATCGCAGTTACACTTGACATCTCCCAAAAGGATTTTGATTCATTTGAAATTGAAATTTTGAATATTCTAATGCATTTTTCAAAAATAGGTGTTATCTTGTCCCATATGTATAAATCCTGGTACTTAGATCTTTAATTGATTGAAACAAAAATTATGTTTTATTTAATTCTAATGCCAATAAAAGTTCAAAAATATAACATAGCAACAGCATAGACTCAACTAGTTTTATGTCACGCTATTGAGACTCCTAAATATAAATTTATTTTCATTTTATCCATTCATTCGCCAAGAAAAGTAGTTTCAAAGCTTGTTTTTTTTTTCTTATTGTTTTATACAATGCTTAAAACTTGTTTTAATCTGTGTTCTTAAAATGTGTGATAAAAAATACGGTTTAAATTCAAACTGTTTTAAACATGTGTTTTAAAACAACTTGTTTTAATCATGAAAACCCTGGGCCTGTGGGTCTGTCCTCGTTAAACCACAAGAGAATGTGGCACAAAATAAAATATTATATTTAATTAGCATTATTGTTAAATACGACCGTAGTCGCCCTGCGCGAGATAACGGCGACACACGAATCTGTGCGGACACAATATCACACCCATAAAAAGTAACAATAAACTTTTTATCGTCGCAGCAAAGATAAAATAAATAAGTATAGCTTTAATTCAGCCAGGTTGCGGCCGGGGCCGTACCGGGTCGGGGCGGGCGGCTTGCGGCACGGCACGGCGCGGTGCGGCCTGGCGAGGCGCGGCGAGCGTGCCGCCCCAATCATCCATTAGTCTCGATGTTTATTTCGTGTTTATTCCGTGGATGCTAATTTAACGCCGTCGCTCGCTGTGATGTCGGATAATGGAGTAGGTACGTTCTCACAAGAGCCCGGGGCCCGGGGCCGCGTGCGTGCCGTCCCATGGCCCCGCTCGCGACGTGCCCAGCTGTTGCCCGCTGCCCATGTCTCTATGATGATGATGATGGGGCTCCCTTTTCCGCACTTAGACTCTCATTTGGTCCGTTGTGCGTAGGGATTCTGGCTAACAGAGCCAGCCTAGCTCCATCCAGAAGCACAGAAGCTTCCTGGGAGCTTCGCAGGCTTCACGGAGCGACCTCACTGTTCCGTGGATTTTTTCGCGTTAAGAAGCCACAGCCTCGCATTCCAGGATGACGTGGACGGCTGATTCCTCGGCGTCAAGGCAGCCCCTACAAAGGGGGCTGCCCGTGGCGCCTATGTTAAAAAGATGTTTGTTAAGAGGGTTATGGCCCGTAATTGTACCTATTATTATTCTGAGGTTATTTCTACTTAGGCTAAGAAGTTTTTTAGTTAATCGCGGGTGTATCATTTTGGTAAAGCCAATTTTGACTGTCTACAGTCTGTTACCCGTGACCATCTGTTGTTATGGAGTTCGGTCGATCTTTGGCGAATCCATGCACGAAATTGTGAGAAAGGCAGAGGGAGAAGTGGGTACGGGCCTAGCACCTTCATGTCAGAGCCTCTCTTCGCAAGTTCATCTGCAGCATCATTGCCCAAGGATCCACTATACCCTTTGATCCACTGGAGGGTAATTCGATTGAACGTCGATAGATTCTCCAGGGCTAAATGGCACTCATAAATTAGCTTGTTGTCAAGTCTCTAGTCTGGTCTGTACTCGCTGCGTGCACTTTAAATCTATTTGACTGCATCTTAATTACACTCGCTTTGGCTAATAGCTGCGCCGAGAAGTTCGCATGAATGTAACGAATCATAATAATCAAGTTTTCTTCTAATAATAGTTTCGTCTGAAGTCTTATTTCCCTGAATCACATAATCACTAATAGTACTTAGTACCTGAATGGCGATTCAGCTTGAATAATTTCTTTCCCAACAGCTATTTGTAGATTATTCACGACTCATTGTGTATAAGGGCCTTTCAAACAGAAAATAGAATGTGGAATAAATAGCGGCGGTGCGCGCTAGGCTTTTGTTTAGCGGATATTTTGGAAGTGTTGTCATTGAGAGCGAAACAATAGGAGAATGAGTCGTAGCCGTGAGAGGGCCGCGCCTCGCGCCGCGCCGTCCGGCTGACGCGCCGGCGAAAACTTATATCGGTCCAAGATAGCTCCACGCTTTTTATGAATGTAGAGTCTACAAAACTATTGTTCAAATTGTCTATTTATTAATCAGAATATAATAATACGCTATTGTTTCATTATGTTGTATGCTAGAATCCATAGAAATGATAGAGGATATCAATTTTATGAGTCTCACAAAAATCTTGAAAAGACCTCTGTCCATTATTTAGGATTTAACAACTGATTTAGATGCTTTGAAGTATTTATAATGATTCACTATTAAAAGAAACACTTTGATTTATTAACATTTTTTTGCATCCCGTTTAAGTACTCCGAATAACAATGTTACTAGTACTTGTGCCACCTGCTGCTAATGAACGCCTTCAACTCATTCAGTTACTACTACGGGAGGTCCTACTAGTGAAGTATTCACTTCTGACACAATTGTCGGTCACAATGACAACAGCACATCACTCGATGCGTTTAGTTTTCATGTCACAGTCGTCACAGACATGCTTTCACCGTCCACATGAACATGCTAAACATAGCGCTGGCATTGGAGGCTCACTGTGAGTTGTGACACGTTACAAACAAAATATTTCGTTCTATACAATACAATATGTCTAATTTAGTGCTGTTCGTCAAAATTTTGTCATGTTTGTTTGGCTCTCCTCCCAATCTAAACAACAATAAACAGCTGAGCATGATTGAAACACTTTTAAAGTGTCACCCATTGGAGTGTCGTGATTAATGACGTGTTCAATAAGTAGCATGCAGCTGGACATACCGACAGAGATGCCAGGCTGTAAATTACTCCGCCAATACGTTTATGGCGATGTAAATGTAAGCAATCTTCCTGCAAATACCAATTTATGAGAACTCCAAACAAGTTCCTCGCCATATTTATATGTTTTACAACAATCAGAGACATTGCGGCTGCGCAGCCGTGTCTTGACATGCTCACTTCGAGCTACGAAGGTTATTAGTTTATTTGCGCGGCGTCACTTGGAATATAAATTACAGTGCCGACGACGTAGCTAGCCGTGTTACTACTGTCAGAGATTGCAATATCTAGTTTTCACTTTACAAAATTGGATTATTTTCGCTTTTACTTTGGGCTGTGTGACTGTGTGCATTCAGCTTTGGCAATCACTGTGCCATAAAATTACTGAATCATTAATTAGATACTGTCTCGGATCATAACTTTAAGCGCCCTGTAAACGATCAAATTGTTTGTCAAATTATTTGATAGTGTGCAGCTGTGTTTGACGCGTTTGTCAAACAGTCTACGTGTTTGTCACGTATGATGAAAATCTTGATTGATGTCGTGTTTGACAAACAAGTCTGACCGTGAACGGCGCGGCGGAGGTGTTTGTCAAACAACATCTTCGTCGTTGTGTTGGCATCGTGGAGGACGTCCCCTACGCCCAATGACGATAATAATATGCTAAGTGGCAATATTACGGACAAAGAATTTACGTTGCATTTCATATCTGTTTATCGTGACATGCCGGTGTAATGGAAAATAAAATCAAAAGATTATATGGACAGGAACAAGAGAAGCATAGCAATAAAAAAATTACAAATTTACTGAAGATGACGTTTCGCCGGAACATTACGGAGAAAGACGTGAAAAAAAAATTTATATGTATTCTTCTTCTTATTCCGAATCTAAGGGAAAGTTAACAAATTTGTTTGACATTTGATTTGATCGTTTAAGCTATTGTTTGATAAAAACGTGAAGTTTTACCAACTTTGTACAATGCCGTCAAATATAGGGCAGCCTGTAGCAAACTGAAAAGTCCGCTGTCACAACCAAACCTAGTGTATTTGGAGGATAATTTAATGCTCTTCGTATATTGCTAACTATTTTTTACATGGATTCCCGCAATTCGTATTTATTTGCCATTTACCTACTTAATATTTTATGGTTACGTACGAGAAAATGACGAATGAACGATGACGATGAATAATGGAGGCATCGCTGAGGATTACCACATTTATCACACAAAGACTACGTTATGGAAAAGCAACTGAACGTTATCGTTAATAAGGTTTTTAATTATTTAAATAGTTTAGAAGAAACCAATATTGAACAAAAATGCAATACGTCTCAATAAAAACCGATTTCTTTTTTTTTATCAGTTCTCTTTTCTATAAATGTCTAAAATGTATTCCAAAATAATAATTTAAATTAATACGACGCAACACGTGACCTAAAGATTTTTTGACACATAAAAAGATACCTAATCATTATTATAGTAAATCGGTGTCGGTAGGTAGGTACTTACAAATTATCTTCTTCATTTAAATGTTTGTTCACAGGTACCTATATTTTATACGTAGTAGCAACATTCGGAAATGAATTGCAATGGCAGTGACATAATATGAGAAAATACGTACAAAAGTAAATAAAAATACTTTTATTTTTGTGTCCGAAATCCGGGAATCTTTTTCATAACAAAAACGTAAATTTAATTTAAAAAAAAAATCGACTTCAAAAAGAGATAACTCGAAATTATGAAATAACTTTAATTTCGGAATTCGGTGTCTTGGTATCTGTATTTTAGTTTTTTTGCCACCGGCTTGTTGTAAATATTGCACTAGAATATTGGACCAAGCTTTTGACATGTTTTCCCTTTGACACTACACCCGTAGCTCGTATCAATAAGCCAGGCCGGCCGTCACACTTACACGTATTAGTCCATATCTTGAAAATTACTGAATCGATTTTGATGAAACTTGCACTGTGACCTAAGTTGATGTAATTGTAAGCCACTAAAAAAATGGTGACGATCCGATTAATAATTGCTGAGAAATGAGGGGACAAACATACAGTACATACATCTATGAAATTTTGTATATTTGTTTGGAAGCCCTAATAGATTGTCTTATGTGAATATATTGCAGTTCCAATAATATTACATACATACGTGTCGAATTGATAACCTCCTTTTTTTGAAGTCGGTAAAAATAGTAGTAATTTTATGAACTACATTTGGTTGTGAAACGCTCCCTCGCAAGTTGGTACAGTCCCGCGGCATTCTCCTTTGCTTGACTTTGTTGGTTAAACTTCACGTTTTCTACTGTAGACTGTTTGACAAACGCGTCAAACACAGCTACACACTATCAAATAATTTGGCAAACACGTACAATTTGACAAACAATTTGATCGTTTACAGGGCGCTTTATCAATCTTTCTAATTCAAGACTCTAAGGCTGGGCGCAAACGTCCGGTTTCCTGATTCGGAATTCAGATTCGGAAACCTGAATGCAAGCATTTCATACAAAATGTTCTCTCCAGCGCACACGTACTTAAATTTTCCGTCCGGGTTTCAGAACGGAAAATTTAAGCACGTGTGCGCTAGTGAGAACATTTTGTATGAAATGCTTGCATTCAGGTTTCCGAATCTGAATTCCGAATCAGGAAACCGGACGTTTGCGCCCAGCCTAAAGAATATCATTTCGCCAAGAGTATAGAGGCAGATTTGCTTTAGCAGTTTCCGTTAGCAGCATACGTCCGGTTTGCGCCCAGCCACGGCTGGGCGCAAACGTCCGGTTTCCTGATTCGGAATTCAGATTTGGAGACCCCGAAAGCACGCATTTCATACAAAATGTTCTCTCCAGCGCACACGTACTTAAATTTTCCGTCCGGGTTTTAGAACGGAAAATTTAAGCACGTGTGCGCTAGTGAGAACATTTTGTATGAAATGCTTGCATTCAGGTTTCCGAATCTGAATTCCGAAACTGAATTCCGAATCAGGAAACCGGACGTTTGCGCCCAGCCGTATGCGGCCTGCCTTAAGATTGAGATAGTTTGATAGTCAACACAGTGAGTATTTACATAGTTTTAGTAGGACATGAGACAAGTGATGTGAGATTCCAGTTCGTGAGCGAGTACTTACACGTGCATCGTGCACCGCGCACGGGCGTCCGCCGGGTCCGCGCCGTGTCCGCACCGCATCCAGGGCATCCGGTATGGTCCGGTTCCGTCCGGTCACGAGCACTGACTACACACACTACCGTACACTGTACACAAGGACCGCACACGAGCCGCTTGGAGGTAAATAAAACGATGTTCTAGGGATTTTTGTAAAAAGATAGTTATATTTTTGGCATTGGACTATGACACAATATAATACTATGATATGCTAAGTAAGCGTTTTATAAAGACTTTTACATGCCGAATATTCGTTAATCAGACTATTCATCAGAGGACTCTTTATATATAATTTTAACAAACATAACCGCTTACAAAATGAGAGTAGAGATACGATTCTAATTTACCGTTCGGGACTGCTCTAGAACTCATCACCTATTCGAAAACATAACTATGTCTAGTTTTATTCTTAATATTTTTCTCACTTTCATTTTTTTACTCTATAGGTACATATTATTATAATACAATTTTTGAACATATAATTATCGATATGATATCTTATACAGAAAAAACGCAACGAATCGGCGACGGTACAATAATTTAATCGTGAAGCGTCGGTTACTGCGTTTGCGAATAAATATTTTCGTTGGTGGGTATGCACTAGCGTCGACACGCCGGCGAGCGGCCGGCCGTCCGACCGGACACCCGGCGAGGCAGCCGGCCACGAACCGGGCCTCGAGCGAAACGATAACACGAAACGTTCAGGTCCTCGGCGAAACAACACATCATAATCGTCCGGTACAACAACACATAAATCAACGTTTAAACAATATCAACGTACATAGGTACTATTTGGTATTAGGTTCGTTCGCGAACGAGCAGACGCGCCGCCCGGGCACAGACGCGAGCGAGCGTGCCGGACGCAGTCCGGGACGGTGCCGGCACGCTCGCCGACACTTATCACTAACTAATTACAACGAAACATCACAGAGACCGGGGCCCGCTCCGGCGCCGCTCGGCTACATGTAGATCGGCAGCTGCTGCAGCGCGCGCTTGTCGAAGCGGTCGTAGTGCGCGGCGGCCGGCGGCAGCGCGCGCGCGATATCACAGTCCAGCGCCTCCGGCGGCAGGTAGGGATGCGGCTTGAGCCGCGCGCGGGCCGCCAGCTTGCCGCCCGCGCCGTCCGCAGCGAACGACTCGAAGCGGTAGCACGCCAGCGGGTGCGCTGGCTCCTCCGCCGGGGCTCGCGCGCGCGCCGCCGCGGCCGGCACGGGCTGCGGCGCCGGCGCGGGCGGCGCAGGGGCCGCGCGGCAGCAGCGCCGCGCCTGGCGAGGGGCCCGCGCGCGGCTGCCCGGCGTCACGGCTGCGGCGGCGGCGGCATCTCCTCGCGGCAGGTTGTTGACGAACGGCACACGCCGCAGGCTCTCGAGCCTCCGGAAATGTGAGGGGTGGATCATGAGCAGTGGCTCGATCTTGACGCCCTGCGGCGGCTTGGCACAGTCGGGAAGCTCGTATTCGATACTGCAGTCTACGTGTAAAGGCACCGAGTAGTCCTTGGGGGCGAGCGAGGCGGGCCGCGCATCCCGGCGGAAGCGGTCGGCGGCGAAATCGGCTTCGCCGCGGGCGTAGCCCGTCATGACGGTGGACGCGGCCTCACGGCATGTGCGCCGCGGGGCGCGCGCCGATCAGCTGATTGTTCAGGCCGAGCTCAGCGCGCACACATGCGCGCAGGTTGGCGGCGGCCGCGAGACTGGCGCCCGCCGCCCGGCCCCGCGCGCCTGCGCCGTGCCGTGCGCACGTTGCCCCCGCTGGCCGCTAGGCGCGCGCCCCCCGCGACGTCGCCGGGGAGCCGTTCATCCCGGGCCCCTCCGCCCCGCGGCCGGGTTTCGCCCCTGCTCGGTCGAGCGCACTCCGGCGCTCGCTGCTGGCGGAGCGGTGGCCGCGGGCTGGCGACGTCGGCGGGAGTCGGGGAGGTGCAATGCGGTGCGGGAGGGGCGACGACGACCACGAAATTTCATCGACAGATCGATAAAAATGGCGATGGTTTGTAACTAGCGATGCGAGCGTTGCGCAGAGATGCACTACGCACGGCTTACTAGCGACGGGGAGCGGGGCGCAGGGGGTCGCCTGCGGGGAGCGGGGGATGTCGCGAGGCGCGCGGGGGGACATTATTGTCAAACAGCTGACTACAAAAGAAGTTCAAAATATTAAACAAGAGCGCGGAGCGGGCGCAGTTGCACCGCGCTGCAGCGGGGAGGTTGTGTGAGCGCACTTTACAATTGGCGGTAGGCTCTATTGAGAATGTCTGATTGTATAGCTAGTGTAATTGGAAAAATACCACTGAATTATATAGCATAGCAAGCCCGCTAAAGTAAATAATGAAAATATACTTACTTAATAGTAAATGTGGCTGTCGGTGGTCCGCAGCGCAGTTACGACCTAAAGTTTGTAGTTAATGATGTATAATTGTTAGGTATTTTTTGTACGTAGGTATTCATTCTTACATAACCCATGACCTGTGTGTCAGGTTAACGTTTACATAACATTTCAATTACCGTACCCTCGTTGTGTTAGTTGGTACCACATAATAATAAACAACCTACAAAAGTAATTTAAGTACAATAAGTCTTTATTCGTATTAAATATGAATACAGAGCTGCTGTCGAAAATTTAATTCATTCCACAGAGACAAGACTTCCGGACTACCAAACCTTATAATATAAAAGTACGATAACACCAGGAAACGGTTCCAAGGGTTTCCGTAGTGCGGGGACACCCTCGCGTGTTATCGATAAGTCGCCGCTACAGGCCTTGTGCTGTTTGTTGTTGTTTAAGTACTACTTACAGAAATAAAAACATTTATCATTTAACTAGCTTCTGTCCGCGACTTCGTCCGCGTGAAATTTCACTCTCCCCCATTCACCCTCATAGGGGTGGAATTTCGAAAAACCCTTTCTTAGTGGATACTTACTCTTCACAAAGCACACACCCTCCAAATTTCATATCTCCAGGACCAGCGGTTTAGGCTGTGCGTTGATATATCTGTCAGTCAGGAGCAGGACTTTGAATCTATCTATACAGGGTGTCCCTGGAATTATGGATCAAATCGAATAAGGACGTGGGCAAGGTCATTTCCAAACGTTTTAGCAAAAAAAAAAAAAACTAAAACAAAATAAAAATACTAAAAAAAAGAGAAGAAAAATCGAATTCGTGAAAACTATCAGGGCTATCAATTTATTTTTTTTAGATAGCCCTGATAGTATTTTTTTATCCAACCTAAAAATTTGCAAATGGCGTGCTATTTTCCAATTTGTATGGAAACTTTAAAAAATTATATCTCGTAAACCGTGATATTCCGCAGCTTGAAAGTTTGTAAAAAGCTTTCTATTTATGAGTACTATCTACAAAAAAAAAGTTAACTTCCAAATCAACGGTCCATAATGGAAATTTTATCCATAATACGTACTTGCGTACATTTTATGTAAAAAAAAACAAAATGTAAATTTACGTACCTACCCATTGATATGTCAATTAAGGGATATATAAAATAATATGTCAATGTAGCTACCTAATCCTTCAGACTTCAGCAGAGTTTTAACCTGATTTTGAGAAAGTCAAAGATGCAACTACGTCTAACGTCTAGTACATGATTAGTACCTAATACTAGTAATTAGCGGCGGACGTAGAATACTACTGAATCAGGTACAGACTGTGAATATGCTGGTAGGCAGGCGTTGAAATGTAAGGACTAGACAACTAATCAGGCGAGAACGTGGTACACGTCATAGTGTAAAGAAATAAAGGATATTTTATTTATAAATTAAATCATGATATGATTCGCTGGCGGAGACCTCCGGTAGTGGGGCGGTGCAAATATTGGCCATCGTCGGCGGATTGAGCAGGTTTGGCAGCTGCCGCGCCGCGCCGCGTCGCCGCAGATAGCTGCCTGTACACAGCACAGATACGCTCGCGCACATATTGGCACACAGGCTTCTCATGCACTCATGTTCTTTACTATATTGACTTGCCTACTTATGTATTTGTAAATCTCAAAACCATCGGTGAAATGAAGTTGAAGGACTCCGGCAGGAAGAGCACTTATTTTGAGCTGATCTGCTGATAGCTAGGAGCTAACGTGACGTCACAGAATAAACATTAGGGGTGATGTTGTCATGAGCCGACAGGGAGGGCTCTAACGGACGCCAGCCAGCCAGCCACCCACGCCGCGCCGCCGGTGTATCACGTCAAGTAAACACAAACACATCGACGATCAGGTTTCACCTCGAGTAGTTTCAGGTCAGAACCTACCTGAGTTGTTAAGCGGTGAACATTTTACGTAGCCTTGTAAGAAATAGCGTACTGATGACACAACATGGTCGACGTTAAACGTGGTTGGAAGATCACTTTGTGTGGTCGCGGGACGATTGCCGCCATAACCGCAACTGTTGTAAGAACCGCCATTATTACTACAGGATGGGCAGGAGAGTCTTTGTAATAGTGAAGGAAATAGGCTTTTTTTGTGGATGAGAAATCAAGGAAATAGGTTTACGTTGCTGCAGGTTTAGTGAAACTTTCTTGGCGTCATTTGAATGTATTGGTACATAAAAGAGCTCATTATGATAGAATAGCATACTTAGGGCACAGGGTCACCGAATAAGAATGACGAGCGAAGGACAATTAGTAAATAAGGGCTTGTAATAGTTCAGCTCAAATTCAGATTTTGCCCCCACTTCCCCGCGCTATGTATCATTCTATCCCACTCGCACTGACATACTGATTCAGTTAGGGTGAACTGTACTATTGTTGGAAGGATGTCAAGAAATAAAATGATTAAACTTAACATTCATTTATTACATTCACATAAAAATTAGCTTTCACATTGTATGTGCAGTATATATAAAATTCTTTTAAATGGACAGGTAAATAATAATATAATAACAAAAAAAACATGGGACGCTCATCATTCGCATAGCAAATACAAAGCAAAGACAAAGTTATTTATACATAATATTTGAGTAGCGACGTCTACAAACGAACTACACCAATCTTTTGTTTGACATCACAACCTACATCACGCAAGCAAAGTTTACCGCGAAATCCGCAATATACCTACTGCATTAGTGTTCTATGACCGACCAAAGACCATTGCTCACTCACTGACGGCGTGGCACGGCAGGTTGTGCTGCGGCATCCCGCGGCGTTCCGTGGAATCCTGCTGAAAGCCCGCTCTGACTGGACTGCGCCCCATTAACCGAAATGACCGCTGCACAAGTTTCAACCTTATTTCAACCAGCTTAGCAATCATAATTCCTCGACACAAAGTGACCCACACGTCCCGCGGGATGCAAAGGCGCGCCGCGGCTTTACGTGGAATGAAACGGCATAACACGTCATGCCGCAGCATCCCTCGGCGCGTCGCGTCATGCCGCAGCGTCCCGCGGCACGTAGCGTCATTTCCCGGCATCGTGGTATCGAAATAAAGTAACATGAATTCTAAACTCATTGAAATATGATTAGTAATAAAATCCTCTGCCATGGCACGCCGTGCCATGCCGTCAGTGAGCGCCGGCCTTAAAATTACTTTCTTTTTGCTGATTCTTTGGCCAAAAAATAGGCTAGTCCTCTGGTCACGTGAAGAGTCGACCAATCGCTTGGCGATTTCTCTAATAATTAAGTGGGCACTCGGACCCTGTGGCCGTAGTGTTTCAGCCCCAAACGGCTGGTACATATAAGTCGGCTTATTAAGATTAGAAAGTTTCATACATTTTGGCTTTAACGATGGTTTAGAATAGAACACAATAACCTCGAACAACTGATGGTTACCGGCAAGGTGGATGGTAAACGACCAAGAGGTCGCAGCCCATTGCGATGGTCTGACCAGATAAGCTCTTCTCTTGACACGAAATTTCATGATGCGCTTCACTTGGCCAAGGATAGACAGAGATGGCGAAACATCGTCAGGGAAAAGTTGTTTTCAAGGGAGGATCACGACCTTCAGTAATGACGAGTACGACTTGAGGAGGAGGAGAATAGAACGAATTTTAAAATAAGTTGTTATTAATGAAAACATTTAAATTAAAAAAAAAAGGAATCAAGAGGAGGAGAATGACGAAAGCAAGAACATTTATGTGAATTCCCTTAAATCCCTAATTTCCATATTCCGTGTATGTCTGGGATCACATAACTCTGGTAACATGTATGATAAGTAAAACTTTGTTAATTTAGGTTCCATGAATTGTGCCCAATAATGATCGTCTTTCTGTATAATTTCAGTTTTGATATGATTTTTGCATCCTGACCATACGCCAAAAATACATGTATTTCTCCCAGTTATGTGTAGTTGTCCCTGCACCTGAATGTACCAAGGATGTTTCAAATTTATGGAAAGTCCATCTTTCGTTTTCCTCCAAAACCTTATTTTTTTTTTATCTATTGCATCGTCCAACGAAGTCCTGAATGCAGAAATTGGACACTTTATTTCTACTATTGTGTCTTCTCCCTGCACAACTCCGTCCGGAGTTGCACCTAGAAAAGGTAACTCTTTATCAATAAAAAGACCACAAGGCTCTATTTTATTATTAAGTTGTGATGCTAGTTGTTCCATTGCGGTTGTTTCGTTTTCTATTCCATGTTTTATGGACGGCACATTACATAAATTTTTTGGATATATAAGATTTTTAACTAAATTTTTAACACTAGAATTTTGACGTCTATTGACCACTTTGGAGAAATTAGAGGCTGTAAGAAGTTTCCTTCTAAGTTCTAACCACTCACTGGAATCTCTTTGAAGAATCGTTGATATTTCAACGTTTCTTCTGTCTTCTTCTGAGCTTGGTAAATTTTTTAAAAAGTCCTCTTTGCAGCGATCGTACTCTAAAGTGGTCATATCTGGCTTTTGACAATGTTCACCATAATCTTTACTGCTTTCTTTGTTATTAATTTTTTTTCGTTTTCTATCCTTTCTTAAATCTTTAAACACACCCCTACGTTTCCTAAAACGTTTCTCCTCTAATTGAAGCACTAGTGGTCTGGTGCTTTTCCCCAAGATTGATCTATGTAGAGTGGAGAGAGGGCGTTTTGTATTAAATGAAACTACAGCAGCGTTGCATCTCGACTCATAGCCCTGACGTAAGGAAAAGTTAATACGTTTCCCTCCAACAAATTTAGCAATAATGTTGTTGAAGGATTCTACTTTATTGCTATCAGTATTGTGCATCAAACTTCGAGCTTTAGCTGCTACAGTATTCACTATAAACTTTATTCTATTCCAAATAGCGCACGTTTTCAAAATTAAAGTAACATCTTCATTGTTTTTTTGGCTAGTACAGTAATAAGGTTGACAGTTGTCGTGATTTCCGAATGCGTGGTTATAAGAATTTGTGATATCTGTGAATAGGCTATTTACTTTTGTATCAGTAGAGTATAACCGACCCCTTTGTCTTACGTTTGTGGTCTATGAGCAAGCTTCTGACTTTATCGAGACCTGGTCTGTTTTGGAGTTGCAAGTGACATTAGTTATCTTTATGATGGAACGGATGGTCGTATTCCTTATCCGATCCGTTAGTTTGATACCCAGAATACTCCGTTCCATAGCCCTCAGGCAAACGTCGAGCGTGGACCTCTGCTGATTTGTCAAAGACCACGTTTGACCACCGTATGTGAGGATGGGAAGTATGCACACGTCAATGAGTCTTCTCTTAAGGGACAAAGGAAGATCACCCTTCATTATATCTTTCATGGCCCATTAGCTCATCCAGGCATTTTCGGTGCGTCTTGCAAATTCTTTGTTTTGTCTTGCCTGGAAAGAGACTATTTGCCCGAGATAGAGATACTCATCAACGTATTCGACCTCCACACCAGTCACAGTGATCCTGCGATGCGCACTGTTCGTCATCTTTGACATATTCATCTGAAGTCCAACCTCTAGGCTTGCCGTGCCAAGATCGTTTAGCATCTGCGTCGACTCGGAGGCTGAAGACGAAAAGAGGCACAACTCAGCCTCCGGGCTGAATATTGATCAAAAATGTATTAACTTAAACCAAAAAAAATTACATGTATCAAGCACAGCCAACACATCAAGCTAGCCGAAACTTTTAAATTTTCCCAATCAATTTTGAACAATATGTTTTAGCGATAAAGCTGAAAATCTATTAAAGAAATATGACAGGTTGTAGTAGCTTGATGTGCTGGCGTCTGTACATAATTAATTCTCAAAATCTGTCAGTGGTAATTTGTGATTACTTGCGATGAATGAAAACCGTAGAGAATATAAAGGTTTTGTGTAAATTGGCTAATTTTATGCCGACTGTATTTTTTTTCAAAATTAGTTAATGCAGATCATAGTTTCTGGTCTCCTATTACAACATAACGGGTTTAAAAAGACACAACGAGCCGAGAGTCACTTGTACTCCCCATTATTGTAATCATTTCTTTGTACTAGAAACTTTCTGGTTACGGAGATATTATTATTAAGGTCAAAATTACAACTTTCACTGATATTTTTTACGAAAACAAGTTTTGATATTATAACACAACTTTAAATACCTCCAGGACCCCTGTATAGTTACATGCCGGTGCACTGTTTGTGGTAGTGCGCATACAGCAAATGTTAAAGTCGATTTCCAGCAATTACTTTTGTCACAGATCTTTTGTGCAATGTTACTTAGTTTGATGTACGACGGCTAAAGTCTTTTTACACCCTGTATCAATAAATAGATAAAATTATTTATAAAAATAGTTTTACTGAATATATTGAAAACACCATTACACATTGGGAACTGTCTAAAATAGGTACGTTTACCTCCCTAAATTTTTGACAATGTTTTGACATTGACATGAGATTACGATTTTAAACCATTTCAAAAATTATTTTATGAATGAAAACTACAAAATTTGGAAAAAATAAAAATACGAGGCCTTATATTTTACATCTATATTTCATTTTACTTTATTACATAATTTCTTCAGAACATAAAACGTTGTCAATCGGGTCTTTTGAGCGCAAGCAAAGTGACACGGGTTCCCCGTCTGATAGCCGAAGCGGTACTGACAAGTACTGAATCGGGGTCCTGTCGGGGGCCGGGCGGCAGAGCGGTTCAAGGTATGAGTGGTTATAAAGCTGGATATTTCGGATCTCATCTTTTTACGTTAAATTTAACGATTAAAAAAATAAAAACGAACCTATGACACCTGCTTTATGCATAGTTTGATTAGCTTGCAAATTTTCATGGCCTAATTTGAAAATTTTCATTGAATATTCTCCTTTTATTTTGCGGTTTAGAGGTAACTTTGAGACTTCTTTGTATCGAGAAAATTGTATGCAATCGTGTTTTCGCAACCGATGACACCTCGCAGTAGTCCTCATCTTTATCGTATATTAATTTCAAAGTGAAAACTGCAGAACTGTTGGAACTACAGCCGTTAATGCTAAGGCAATTTTCGCAATCTGAACTAGTATCGGTCCTTAAGTGGCAATAGAAAAACAGAGAACAAGGGAAAGATGGATGAATCGTATGATGAACTGATGAAACATGATTGTCGAGAAAGGAAGGAATTCTATTCTGAGAGGACGGCCACGGGCGTCAGTAGAACTGCATGGAAGTAAAACGCGCATGTTGTACGTGTAGTAGGTAGTAACTTGGTTGAGTTTCAAACAACTAATCAAATCTGCGTCAATCACAACATTCAGAACACAACTAATGGAGAATTCAATTTCGAGTTAAACTCGCCGTTGTTCACGTCATCCCTGAATAAATTATGTTGTTATTTGTACTTTTTTATACAAACGAGACTAAAGAATTTGTAATCAACTTTTTGTTGAAATTATTTAGCAATTTACAAAGAAATCTGATTATTCTTTTCGCCTTTCTGTCGTCAAGAGATCATTCTACAATGTCTGTAGACTGAACCTGGTCCTATGTGTGACTGAGGATATAACGTATCGATGCTCTCGATGTGGTAACAGCACCCGTCAGAGTGAAGGCACGTCCACCAGCCGCCGCCGCCGCCGCCGCCGCCGCCGCGCCGGGACATCGATACCATGCGGTGCGGGCGGCTGCATCCGATCTGATGAAACCGGACACGGCGCAGCAGGCCGTGCACACGAGCACACACTCGCAAGACCAGCATCTCGCACACACGAGCACAGGCCGGAGGGGCCGGAGGGACGTTCAATCTTGTTTTTTTGCAGTTATTTGTAGAGCCGGAGATAACATAGCTAGAAAGTTGTAACATGACGGGACAGGCTTCAAAAAACATGCCGGGTGTGTAAGTTGAACGGGAGCGACTGTTTGACGTCACTTTTTCTCACAGAATTAGCTTTGCGTTACGATGAAGCACAGGTGTAGAATGCCTGATGCCCGGGGGTTTCAATCCGATATATCGTTTACAAGAGCTTTATAGGTATATAACTCAAATTGAAATAACAGGAAATCAAGGTACTTAAGTAAGTAAGATAAAATTGCATGTTGTAAGTAAACAGGTAAATTATAATACATTGTAAACTTCAGTTTGTTTTAAGTATGTGAATGAGGACACATGTATCCCTATACTGTTACAGTATTTGCATAGTACCTACACGTGTTCTCCTGAAATCGCATCATAAGGAAGTATACTTACAGGATCGTGTCCAGGAAGAGATTGGTTAAATCTGTAAAGTGTTAAAGTTGTTTAATGCCTTTTAAGTTTTTTTTAATAAGTAATATAACTTATTATTAAAAACGCCAGCCGCGCCCTTCGACAGCTGCAATATGAGTTCACAACTGCGCGATACAAAAGTAATCCGTGCCTGCCCGACGCGACATGACACTGAAATAGGCATGTGAATCTATTTTTTGCCGTATATGATCTGCAACAAGCAATTTACTATTGAGTTACTTAAATGTACAGATCCTACGGATAATAAAGCTCAGCGGGGAATGTTCTATTTAATGTTAGAAAAAACGAACAAAGGACCTCGAGCCGTCACAATAGTGCCATCATCCCAGATTTGAGAAATAAATCTACTCCGCTTATCTTACCGAGACACGCTTTTTGTAACGAAATATATAAAAGTCGATACGAAAGGTAGTGAGTTTCAGGTACCTTTCATAAAAATGCTCTATCGGATACGTAAGTTACAACTTTCCCTAAAAAACTGGGCCTTATTGTAAGGCAGCTTTGAATACTTAACATTTTTTGTCCAGACCCACAAATATTGGCAATTCAATAGAAATCGAAAGTTTTGATTAAACTGTGTTTGGATAAACGTTCCGTCCTTCGATTTACTATGACAATGACGTTAGTGGACGTTTCGTAAGATCAACACGTCTTAGAAATGGTGTGACGGCTAAGAACTAGTATTTCAATCGTGAGACGTGACTGTGTGTTGTGATAATGGATTCTAGTAAGAGATGCGCCGCGCCGCCGCCGCGCCGCCGCGAGAAGGTTTATGATTAGATGCATCCAGACAGAGCGAGGCATGCGCCGCAAGTGATTTTATTTGTATGTTAGATGTCTCAGCCTGAGGCAACCGCACATATAAAAAAAATTATTTGCGGTGCATGGCTCGCTCTGTCTATGCTCTGTCTGGATGCACCTATTAACTTGTGCATGAGCATGTGGCTGCGCTCTTCATATACCTATCTATGCTGCGCTTGCATGCGCAGGCACGCAGGCCGGAGGCGGCGCGCGCGGCTCTCATACTAATGCTAACGTACTCATAGCCATGCGGGCATTTTTCCCGAGTTATTGAAACGTTCAGCCATTGTGTTAACGATCGCTAATACCTTCATTGTGAACGTTCCTAAATGTTTGCCGGAGCGATTAGCCCGCGCCCGCTCCATGGCCGATTTACAAATTTGCCCAATTATCGAATCATGTTTAGTTATTTTAAATCTGCCAAGAGAAGAATTTTGTTTGGATTTACATGCTTCAAATTATTTTAAACTTCAGCAATTGATTTTTATAGTTTATCCTTTTTTTTTTTAGTTCACTCAAATATTACGAGATTTGGTAACAGCGCCAGGTACCAGTCTGTTCCACGACTCTCATCAACATTACGACGGATCTCAAGCTTTCAAACCGTGAAATTCCGTTTAACAATGTTCGAGTGATGCCGGAACCATTTTTTAATGGTCGATCTGCAGAAACGTTCTCACGCATTACGTTTAGTAAAGGTTTTTATATAAAGGAATTCGTTCAGCCGCATTCAATACCGAGAGTGTCGAGACTCGAGTGGCTGGCCCTGGGCTGTGGGCTGTGGGTACACGGACGCGGTTCCTTATTGATTCGCAGTCCTGTGTCTGGCGACTGGCCCCCACTGCGGGGAGTCCTCGGGCTCCTTGGATCAGATTGACCCTTTTCATTTCCACTGCCACTTATTTTTATTCATTTTGTGAGGATGGCGAACGAAACTGCCTGGTGGGAGGCGGGGAGGGGGAGGGTGACACGAGTTCTGTTGTTTACGACACTGCACTAAGTAGGTAACCCCTTTGTGGTCGTACAATAGACATTGCTTCAGCTTTGTTGTTCTGTTGTTTCTCATGTCACGGACTATAATGCTAAGTACATACGTATAAATGATTGTGTTCAAAGTGAACTGGGTTGGAATTTTAACCTGCTTGATATTTGAACAAAAAACCATATTAGTAGCAGTAGTTTTGTTTTCACAAGCTGTTCCTGATATCCATTCACACAGAAAATACTTTGCTACGCAGCTAAGAAAGTCGACTGAATTGAATCAAAGTCCAAGATGTGGCATAATATCTTAAGAAGCACCTAGCCTGATCGTTACTAAGTGACCTATGTAAAATGTAAATGCAAGCTATTGGAACAAACAATAATTAAAATAAGTGCTCTCTCAATAGAATGCTAATGTAACGTTAAACGTTTCCTTCGACCTCTCCAACTTCTGAATGTTCTCCAACAATAGAGTGCCTAGTGCTGCCAGTGCGCGGAGTGCGCCCAGTGCGCGGAGTGCGCCAGCCGATTATAAATATGTATTGAGTATTGTTGGTCTTGTGGACATTAGAACTTTCGTCACAGAACGTCTGTTCGAGCCGCAGTTTCGCTTCAGAGCCAGCTGCTTGCTGTCCTGTGTCAATAACCCAGTTTGTTGTGCTCTCCTGGTTAGCTCTGCTGTTCTTCTGCGGCTTAAGTCCAAAGTCTACACGAATGTATTTATAATTATTATAGCTTCAAATATGTAAAGAAAGGCGGTAGGTTCGCTTTCGGGCCCGATGGAATCATCTATACAAATAAATAAAATTGGAGTGTCTGTTTGTAATATTAAAATAACCGCTTTTTACTAAATGCATATAGATGTATACACGGTACATATACCAAAATAACATATTTTACAATTTTTGTCTGTCTATCTGTTTGTTCCGGCTAATCTCTGAAACGGCTGGACCGATTTTGACAGGAATTTTACTGGCAGATAGGTGATGTAATAAGGAGTAACATAGCTTTAACATACTTTTATTTTAGAAAAGAATTAGGGTTCCGCGCAAAAAAATTAAAACGTTTTCCGTCATGCACGCGAACGAAGTCGCGGGCAGCTGCGCCTGCGACTTCGTTCGCGTGCATGACTAGCTAGTCATACATATGAGTATGTTCGATCTTGGTGACTTGGGCTTACCTATTGCACGCAAACGAAGGGATCTTTAGGATATAGCGTGTGCGATTAGAATAGTTTCGCTCTCGTTTACTTTTGTATTTCCATGCGACGCGCGACGCGACGGAGTCAAACTTCCTATTTGTCCCTCTACTTTACCCAAACTCTTAAGGGCCATTTAGATGGAGAGAGTTTCTCGACTCGAAGATACGATTATCGAAAGAACATTAAAAAAGTCTCTTCGTGTAAACATTCACGATTGTCGCCCTGCCCCTTGGCCGACAATTGCCTCGCAATAGAATATATCTGTCTCCGTGTAAACAGAACTACAAAGCGAGAATTGTATTTCGAGTTTTTGTGCTAGTCGCTACCACGAGTGCAGTGCCCGAGAGTGCTGAGACAATAATTAATAAAACGAAAACGGAAAAAAAGATATTGGGTTAAAAAATGGATAGCAAGAAGTACTTTTGGAGCATAAATTTCAATGAACTTAACACTATCGGCAGTACCTGAATGATTTTTGTGTCATTTTGAGAACAATATCGTAGTACCTAATCACTGAACTCGAATGGCAAATCTCGCACTCAAATCCGTTCAAACCGATTTGTACGATACTCGTATGAATTTGTAAAAATGTCATACGAGATCGTGTATAGACAAGTCGATAACTCGTAAGCAAGAATCTTCTTACTATATATTTCGTTGTCTAAACAGTCGCAGTAATTTATTGCCTAGCGATAATTGCTTACGAATCTCGTATGACATAATCGTAGGCGAGAATTTCGTTCTTGCCTGTATGTAAACATTATGATACGATAGTCTTATGGCGATTTTTGCTTGCGATAGTAGCGTACGATTTCTCGCCAAGAAACGTTCGAGAAACTCTCTCCATCTAAATGGGCCTTTACATCTGGCTCGGAAACTTTTCACGTCATCTCTGAGGATTTGCGCAAGTAATTAAGCCTTATCGACAAACAGAATTGGTAATACCCTCAGAACAATGATTGGTCTGAGATAAACCATCTCTGCCTACCTTATGGTCGAACACTGGTTAGGTGAGACTATCTTCGTGGAACAGACTACCCTTCACATAGTATAACCGTATTAGTGTGTGCTATCTATTGTCCCTAGGGCTGGAGCCACAATGGCGGCGCCGCCAAAGCTCCCGGAATCCGAACGTTTTGACACAATGGTGCCCGAGGGGGCAGGGGGTGGTGGGGGGGAGTTGGTGTCAAACGGGTCACAGATAATTAATTCAAGGTGACGTCAATATCATTGTTTTAGCTTTTTGTTCCACTCGTGTGTTTACTGGAGTCTTCCTGTCGTGTAATCAACAATACATCGCTCTGTGAAATATTCAAATGTCGACGACCGCCGGTTAGCATACGTTAAAGGCATTGTGTCTGATTCCGTCATAAAATAGATCGACTGAAATGTGTTTTATAATGGAACGCTGAATAACAATGTGTAATTGTGCAGTTCAAAACTTTAACAATTCAGCTCTCCCTTTCAATCAAGCTGCACAAGAAATGCATCTAACAATACAACTAGTCAGATGTGAACCGGCGACCTGTCGCTTGGGACTTTGGGAGTCGTACCCTGCGACTCCTGCGCGCAGCTATTGTCCCTTGTATTTACATCGACGTAAGCAGTTTATTACAAAAATAATTCCCCCCTCACGTCACGTACATATGGCGTATCACTCACACACACATAACGCGGAATTTATTACAAGCCATCTGATGGGAACTTGTTCAAAGCTGAGTAGTGAGCACGTCAGGGACAGGCTCCGCTAAGCTATTATGATAAATAAAACTGCCATTTGTACAAACGGGTCGGAAAAATCTATTCATAAATACCAGCGGGTCGTTGATTGGTCGCTGCAGTGACGTCAGAGGCCGCATTTAACCGTTGTTTTGATTAGAGCCGCGTGTTGTAGCCGCGCGGCCAACTGTCTTCAGTGGAGCGTGGTCGGTGCGGTGCGGAGACGGGGCTGACAGCGCTATGTATTGTGTGACGTCAGCGTTGTGGCAGGTCAGGTCTTACGGTCAGGTGGAGACATACAGCTACAGCAACTTTACTACTGATTACAATTACGTTCACCCTAGTTCAGCAGACAATATGGCTCGGAATACGTACTTTAAAAAGTAAAGAGCAAGCTTGATAGGATATTATGTTCCACCAGTGTCTAATCAAGTTGAGAATCTAATATTCTGCTCTCGCTTAGGACACTGTGGAGCATACCTGCCGGCTGCCACAACTCCTAATGAACAACCCTGAGAGATATTGTCCTAATTGACGCTGATTACCGATCCGCCTGCTAAGTACGGACTGAGGCGGATTAGCTGTGCCCGAGTCCCTATGACGATGTTATACCGAAATCACTTACCGTGCCGAAATGGAGAGCCCGACCTAAGTGCGAGTCCACACGGCGCGTTGCGTTGTTTTACATACAAATAACCAAGGTGTTCACACGGCGCGCTGCGTCGTCGCAACGCACACAATCATGACGGACAGCAGCCCCCGAGACGAAGCGGGAGGGGGTGTACTCATTGCGGCGACGGAGAGGCAGCGCTCAGTCACATGAGTAGACAAACGGAACAGAGGCAAAGCTTCTTAAGAACGTGCAAAATTGTTACCTATTTTGGTAGGGTTGTCACAATAGGTTAAGACAAATTAAACAAAACATTTGTTAAATAGTTTTATTATTCAGTATGATTTACAAACTACTTACTCTAATAATTTTCTTTTTATAATTTTTGTTTTTTAATCATTTATTGTTTCTTTTAATGGTGTGGTAAATGCTTTGAGCTGAAACAAAAATAAAATGGAAATGCGAACCGAACACTATTATACAAAAGCCATAGGTAGACCTATATTTTAAAGATTATTATGTATACCTATTTTTTAAATCTTTATTAAATTTCAAGACCTACTAGTAGCGAGAAATAAGTACGATGTAGGTATTAATAAGTTTCGATTAAAAATGCTTTTTAAACTCGTATTCAAACTTTCATGATCATGCTATTACGGCCATTGAGGAGTTCCCTCGTGAGAAGACCTGTCTGCAGCAGCAGTCTATGGTGAAGATCATGTTTAGCAAGCAAAATTGAATTTAAATAAAACGTTTCACTTTCAAGTCCATGCTACTAACCGTTAAAGAGTTCCCTCGTAAGGAGACAATGCTGGCTGCAGCAGCAGTTCATGATAAATATCGTGTCGAATTATCAAAATTCATCTATCATACGTGATCGTGCTACTAACCGTTGAAGAGTTCCCTAGTGAGGAGATAATCCTGGGTGCAGCGTCAGGTTATATCTTATTATTGCATTATCACCGAAGTTACGCAGGTATACAAAATTTCAGCTCAATCAGACATCGGGAAGTGGTTCAAACCTTACTTGCAATATTTAAACTTAACACACATACCTACTACATACCAACCCATCCACGTACTACAAATATATAGTAAAAACTTGTAATAATAATAAAAAGGTAAAAACCGTGTACAACCGTCTTCTTATCAAAAAGGTACTTATTTGGAAAAGAAGTAATCAAATATTTACTTACCTATTGTACTCCTTGGGATAGTTGCAGTATGATATATCTTTATTTTTTCTAGTATTATTCATACACACAGTACAATAAACCACCATTATTAACAATTAAATACCACGTTTTTACATTAAAATATTCAAACTTGGAACTAACAAAACAAACAATGTGCGTCGCACTGACCCTTAGATTGTCAACTAGCTGTGCCAGCGTAAACCGGTTTTTTCCAGTCTCGCCGCGTACGTGACAAGCGGCCAGTGGTCACGCACACATGCCCCGCGTGCTTGTAGTAGTGCAACCGATTCGCGCGGTTGTTTGAAGCTTTGTATCTGTTCCGTTTGTCTAATCATGTGGCTCAGTTGCTTGTGCGTCTTTTCCGATCCATGCTTTCCTATAGACTGACTGCGATGTTTTTACAAAAATGCTTGCCGCAACTGTGCGTCACCGCTGCGTCGACCGAACGTCGTAGTAACGCTGCGACGACGCAGCGCCTGTGTGGCCGGCTATGCGTCAAAATATTTGCGTTGCGACGACGCAACGCGCCGTGTGGACTGGCTCTAACTGAACAGATACCTACCTAATATATCCACAATGGGTACTTTAGGCAGGAGTATTATGTTGTGAGGACAAGAATATAATAATACCTACTCTATTGAACAATAAAAACGTTAGTAAAAATATACGCGTATACAGGGTGTTACGGAAAGGGTATATCAATACAAACGGGTTGAAGAGTGTATCTGGTCTAGAATCTCTGTACAAAATTTCAGCTCAAAAGCAGTAACTTTGAAAATGTTTAATATTTTTTTTATTTCGATAGTTTATTATTAAATTGAAGTCAAACAAACGTGTCACCGCACTACGAGGGTCATTATCCATTATCTGTAGTGTGTCTGTGCGCCTAGTACACGCACATCACGTCGCCGCGCGCCAGTGCAGCGCCGTGATGTCGAAATAAAAAAATATTAAGCATTTTCAAAGTTAATGCTTTTGAGCTGAAATTGTGTACACAGATTCTAAACCAGATACACTCTTCAACCCGTTTGTATTGATATACCCTTTCCGTAGCACCCTGTATAAAGAACTATGAGTACGATTGATTCATTGAACTAGTCTTTGGTTGATCAAAGGCAGAACAGTTAGTCGTTTCTTTGTGGTGTGTCATCAGTGTTGCCAACTTTATTATAACGAAACCACGAATTGTGGTATCGTAAACCACCAGAAAACCACTAAATTTGGCGATCCCTCAAACTACCAGAAAACCACTAACATATTATGCTAGACAGATAATAACTAAATATTATTTGAAAATAAAACAACAATATAGTATTTTTTTTTTTATAAAATTATAACTTATTTGTGATAAGTACAAAAAAAAAAATCTTAAAGGCAATCATCTTCGGAAGAATCGGCTTCTTCTATTATTTCTGTTTTTGTAGAATAAATTTCCTTGGTCCCAATTTTTTGTACTACGCTATTGGGTATTAAGTAATTGTTACATTTTCCTTCGCGTTTTAAACCAGCACGGACTGTGAGGATTGAAGATAGCAAATTTAACTTCATTCGGTTACGTACTTAGAATTTTGTAAGTGCTTTTTGGATAATCCATGACTTTAAATCTCCATAATGATTCCTTAAAATTGAACCACATAATTTGCACTTAGCAACTAGACCAGTAGTACTTTCCACCACTTGTAACCAGTCCTTTAAATCTGAGTCACGTAACCAACTTTCACGGAACTTTTGGGTATACTGTGGTTTAGGCATATTCGTTTTACAAAATAAACCAAAACAAGTAAAACATCCAACGCGATCTTCTAACTGTACTGTACTGTCCGTTTTTGTGCATGCATAGGAAATAAACATTTTTGATTCAAATCAAACTAGACCCAGTTTTCATAAAAATAAAGTCTATAATCAAAATTATTCAAGAAATTGACGAACTATTTTCGAGGAATCCCCGAAAGAAACTACCTTAGTTCTTAGTGCTGCCTACACATAAAAGAAATATACACTTATAACGCAAACGTTCGAGTTATCTCCGAAAATATGTTAATTGTGCTAGTGGTTAAATTTCGCCCCTTACCACTAACTGAAGCAACCAAAGCCACTAGAAAAATCCACTAGCCACTAAAACCAATATTTGCCCGCTAAAAGGTAAGTCTAAACCACCAGATTTAGTGGAATTTCTACTAAGTTGGCAACACTGTGTGTCATCGGTATTATGAAATTAATAGGAAACCACCACGTCATAACCATGAATTTGTAATTGTCCACCTAATAGATAATATCAAGGGTACATATTTGAATTTCGAAAATTTATATATCTACGGTTAAAATGTCAATGTTCAAAACATCGAAAATTTAAATATCGAACGACCATAAAACCGAAAATTAAAATAACGTAAGTTTATATTGTCGAATGGTTAGATAATCTACGTCCAATATATCTAAAATGTAATTATCGACAAACATAACATCGAAAGGCTTAAATATCGAAGTACAGATTATCTAATGATGTAAATATCGAAGTACAGAGTATCGAATGTCCTAAATATCGATATTTATTTATATGTTGTGCTACAAAAATTAGTGACAGAAACAAATCGCTGCAAAACCGACTCCACGTGGTCTTGTCTGCCCTACCCCTAGAGTGTAATTTAAGGGTTCCCTATCCATTTGCATAAAATTTTAAGACCTAATATAACTTAGCATAATTTTGTTTGGCATAATTATATTTTCGCATAATATAATTACGCATAACAACTTACGCATACTTTTTTTAAGCATAATTTCTCTAACCATAATAATGATTAAGCATAATATTGTAAAGCATAAATTTATTAAGCATAAAGTTCTAAAGCATAACTTTTTTAAGCATAATATCCTAAAGCATAAATTTATTTACGCATAATGATATTAAAACATATTTTTATTTTTTCGCTGTAGGAAGCATGAAGCAAGCAAGCATACAGCATGCAAGCAAGCATGCAGCAAACAAGCAAGCATGCAGCATGCAAGCAAGCATGCAGCATGCAGCATTCAAGCGCTCGCTCTTGCATCCTATGTCGACGGAGCCCCGCTTCGCGGGGCCCCTATTTCTGTGTAAAGGGTTTAAAGTAACCTAACCAAACCGAACCTCGGGGTGCCCATCGCTCGCTCTTGCATCCTATGTCGACGGAGCCCCGCTTCGCGGGGCCCCTATTTCTGTGTAAAGGGTTTAAAGTAACCTAACCAAACCGAACCTCGGAGTGCCCTTCGCTCGCTCTTGCATCCTACGTCGTCTATTGCGTTCGTTGAGTTCGGGTGCGGTAACGGTAACGGAAATAATTCGGAGTATTGAAAATCGGAATGTCGTTTTTCGGACCGCGAACCCATCGAGCATTTGATTCTTCGAATATATGAAAATCGGAAAACAAACAAGTCGCATTTATGACTTTCGGTAAAATAAATTTCGTGATTTTTAATAATAGACATTATGATTCTTAGGTATTATGAAATTCGGACTTTTGAAAATCGGAACATCGAAATTCGGAATAAAATATTTCGGAGTATTTGGGTGTTCCCGTTTCAATCAGTTAACTTCTATCTGAGGAATAACCGCCATATTTATTTCTCATAATAGAAGTTAACTGATTGACATATTTTTTTATACAAAAACTGTCAAAACATCTAATATATTCTTCAGATAAAAGTTATCTCGCGATTGAAAAATCGTTTAAGTTACATAATGTTATGTATAAATTATATTAATTGTATGCCTAAATATTATTATGCTAATAGTCATTAGGCCTACTAACGTTATGCGAATCAAATTTATGCCAAAACAAATTAGTCTTTAAGATGATTATGCCAACATAAAATGTATGCCTAAAAAAATTATGCCGAAGTATTATTATGCCAAAACAAATTGTGCCAAAATCGTTATGCCGAAGTATATTAGGACAAAGGACATTATGCGAAAAGAAGGGATCCCAATTTAAGCCCGCGTAGGCGCAGAGGGGCGAGGCGGCCCGCGAGCTGAGGCGGTTGTGGCTTCGCCGGCCAGCCTCAGCCGCGGTGGTGAGCGTTAAAACCATCAACGACGATAAGCTCGCGTGGGACCGCCGGAGCCCCGCAGCGCCGGAGCCGTGACAGAAACCATGCCTGCTGCATGATGCATGCTCGCTTGCACTCTGCATGCTTAAGTAATATTATTTTCACATAATAAATAACTTAAAAAAAAACGTATTTGGCTATGAGAGGAAAAGAGAAAGAAAATGTGCGCGCGCACTGCTTTCTCTTGCTTATATCCCCCACTCAACTCCCGTTCGCCTCGCCCGTAGCCCGTAAACATGGGTCGTACTTGCAAAATCACGAGTACCAGGGCTTCCAAGTACGTCCACCTTAAGAAACCAGGGCCTAAAACCAGGGCTCGAGATACTTTCAAGTATTTTCTGTCTGCATCGAAAATTGATCCATAACTTCATACAAAAAAGAAGTACAATCGCGTAATCAAACAAAAGCCCTGTTGGAAGTAAAAAGTACTTGCATAGGAAATTGACCCGTAAGTTCCTATAAATAAGGAGCACAATCGCGTTTACAAATAAATACTTTTACAAACCATTAAAGTAAAAATACTTGCATACGAAATTGTTCCGTAGACTCTTACCACACCTCGGACACTCCATACAACGCTCGCAAAATAATTACCTATTACTACTACATAAACAAATGACGTTTGTATACGTGCAAATATGTGCGTGAAATATGGTAGCGTAAAAAAATGGCGCGGAAAGCAATTTGTGTCGGGGAACCGAACGACGACGGCGGCGGCGCTGCCCGGACGTGTGCATTATTATGAAGTGACCATGTAGTTCAATTGTTTATTTATACAACATTATTTTTAGTATATGCGAAACCCGAAACACGTGTCTAGTATTTTTATGTAAAGAATCTATGTACAAAATTTCAAAACTGTATCATGAATAATCACAAAGTTATAAGCTTGTTATGTTACCTGTTTGTCCGTACGAAATCATGCGCACCGCGTGCCTAAACGTACCGCGCGGCGATTGTATTGTAATTAACTGGTGATAACATTTTCCATCACACTTGCAGGCTTTGGACTGTCGTAATGGTCAAGTGTAGGTAGTTATTATAATGTACTTTATTCGTAAATAAATGCAGCCGTAAGCTACGAATAAGTAATTACTTATTCGTAAGGCGTAAGTGATACAATGTAGTCAATGCGATTTGTTGCACCTTATGTCAACCACTTAAAGTTCAAAGTGGATGAAAAGTGTTAAACATCGCATTACTTAACCACAGCAGGCTGTAGGTACAAATAATAACTTTCTACAATTAACCATCTTGGCGTGTTTAAAAATGTTAATCATCACGGCAAAGCATTGTGTTCCACGATACTCTGATTGCTCCTCGTACCGCCGCACTGCCAGGGATACGTTATCACTGTTATCGTTGTTTCTGTGTACTGGACGTTTGTGTATGAGAAAGTCATG
The DNA here is from genome assembly GCA_947508005.1 of Amphipoea lucens. Classification (NCBI taxonomy): domain Eukaryota; kingdom Metazoa; phylum Arthropoda; class Insecta; order Lepidoptera; family Noctuidae; genus Amphipoea; species Amphipoea lucens. The sequence continues at coordinate 20,775,151 of OX382373.1, read as the reverse complement.
GTTACACGACACTTTTTACATACGATAGGTAAGTACACGATCAACCGAAACACAACTGTAAGGCCCGCGGCGGCCGCGCGCTCGCGATTATGCAGTTGGACCCACGCGACACGTGCGCGCCAACCTGTAGTACCCGGGCGACTGAGGTTGCTGCACCCCCGTCCCGGTCGCCCCGCTCGCTGTGCGCCTGCGCCGCGCCATTGTGCGCGTATGGTAGATAACTACCTACTTAGTCGCTCCTCCCGTTGTGACAACCCTACCTAAATAGGTAACAATTTTTCACGTTCTTAAGAAGCTTTGCCTCTGTTCCGTTTGTCTACTCATGTGCTACTTAGTCGCTCCTCGGGGCACAGTATAATATACTCGGGGTGTCCAACTATTAACCTTTTTTAAATATTTTTGGGCCAAAATATAACATGGGGTAAAATTTATTGGAATCGATTCAGTTACTTATTCTGAACAAACTATATTCAGGTTTCGCATATACTAAAAATAATGTTGTATAGTCGGGTTCGTAATGAAATAAAAACACTAAAATAGTTTAGTTTAAATGACTTATCTGTAAATAATCGGTTATTGAATCGCATGTTATTAAAAATGCGAAATCTTACAAACAGTTTATGTAAATACAAATTCGGAAAAGCATCACAATATCCAACCATCGTGATTAAAACTCAAATAAAACTTTTAAATCGCATAATTGTGTGTTCGTGTCAGCAATACAGCGCTGCGGTTCGCGAGCGCCCTTGCTAAAGAGTCGGCGACGAACACCTCGAAGTGCGGGGTGAGGTGCGGTATCTGATATGAGGGCGAGGAAGGGAGTGTCCTTACTGTACGTAGTACTATTAAGTATTCTGTGCTCTTACTGATAAGGAGCATGATCGCATTTGCGAAAACAAACGCGGTTGTTGAACTATTTGAGTACCTACGTACTCGAGCGCTGAGGCACGACGGAGCGAGATACTTTCAAGTATTTTCTATCTGCATAGAAAATTGATCCATAACTTCATACAGATAAGAAGTACAATCGCGTATTCAAAAGCCCCGTTGGAAGTAAAACTACTTGCATAGAAAATTGATCATTGACTTCCTATAAATAAGGAGCAAAATCGCGTTTACAAATAAATACTTGCAAACCATTAAAGTATAAAATACACACATCAAAAGTGTCTAGGGATCAACATATATTTTTGCAATAACTTTTCTCCTGATTGATATTAATTAAAATTTTCTTTAAGGATTCATCAAATAAAGTGTTTTCGTTTGTCACAGTAACGATAAACCAAGTCACCTTTGCATTAATAAAGAAATTTGCCATTTTCCTAATAAAGGGATTTTTGACATTTGAACCACTAACACAAAAGTTCGAAAAAAAGACTGAAATAACAGTTTTCTTTAAAATTATATTGGGTAACTTAAACAATTAATAATCCGTGTTTCTACCGCGAACACTAACAACACAAGAACATCGGTTTGGCATACTCAAAATGAGTTCATCCAAATCACGCTGTGGAATGGCCGCCCATGTTCGTTGCAACAACAAAAAAAGGTCTTCTTGCGACTGGATACCCTCCATATTCGGCAGAGCTCTTCTCTGTAGCATATCCCATGCATGCTCAATCGGGTTCAAGTCTGGCGACTGAGCAGGCCAGGGCAGGACATTGATGTTAGCTGCGGCGAGAGTCTGTCTTACAACTCTTGCGGTGTGCGGTCGTGCATTATCATGCATTAACTGAAATAAGGGACCGATTTGCACTTGTAGAGAAACGATGACGTCTGATACAATCGTCTCAGCATAAATTTGAGCGTTGAGGTTGCCTCTGATCCAAATCAACTCAGTTCTTCCGCCGATCCAAATACCCGCCCATACCATGATGGTTCCACCACTATAAGGATAGACTTCCTGGCAGGATTTTAATCGCTGTTGGCGTCCAGGGGTTCTCCAGTGTCGTATACGTCTTGTATCCGGTCTCATACCAAAACGAGACTCATCAGAAAAGCACACGAAACGCCATTGTTCTTCTGCCCAATTTCTGTGTTCAAGAGCCCATTGATATCGAATCCTACGATTGTGCATTGCTATAGGTGGTACCCTTAGCGGTCTTCGGGAATGAAGGTTCACTTCATGCAAGCGGTTTCTGACTGTTTGGTCGCTAATTAAGTTCCCTGAAGAGTGATGAAGCCTCACGGCTAACATCATGGCGGTTATTGTTGGAGCTCTTCGAGTTAAGATTTGAATGTATCGGTCTTGTCTCCGTGTGGTGCAGCGATACCGTCCTCCATGGCGCTCAGCCACGGTACCAGTGCTTCGGTAACGTGTCCAAAGTCGACTGATAACACTCTGACTTGTATTCAGAGCTAAAGCCACAGTACGTTGCCGGGAACCAGCTTCTATCATTCCCACGGCTCTGAGCATTTCTTCCCTGCTTAAATGACGTCGCCGCTCCATAATAACGTTGGTTTTAATCAGTAGTAGGGAAACAGTAGCACTAATAATGTCTTCAATGCGTTGTATGTTTTTATAGGGAAAATATTGACAGCTGATTTTCATCTTTTACTCGAATTTGATTCACAGTTCCTGATTCAACTTATGAAATGCACCAAAAAGGATCCATATAAATTTATAAAATCATAAATTTATTACAAAGCCACATCTCAATCTCAAGAAATCCGCATAAAAATGCTTGATCCCTAGACACTTTTGATGTGTGTACTTGCATACGAAATTGTTCCGTAGACTCTTACTGATAAGGAGAATGATCGCATTTGGGAAAACTAACGCGGTTGAGTATCTACGTATTTGAGCGAGTAGCCGTATAAGATACGTTTACGTCACGCGTTCGCCACGAAAAAGAAGCTCTCTGATCCTACTTTGCGGCTCATGAAGGAGAGGCGCGAGATGATCCTGCAGTCTTCAGATGATGTTCTAAAGTACCGGCGGCTCAACAGACAGATCTCTAAGTCCTTGAAAAGCGACCTTCGCTGCTTCAATACAGATCGTATTGAGGATAGAGCAAAATAGAGGCTCCAAGGTTTTTGCTAGAGATCTGTCTATTGGGCAGAGCCAGCTTATGAAACTGAAGACTGATGATGGCAGGATCGTATCCGCCAAACCTGAGCTGTTGAGAGAGATCGAGAGGTTCTATGGACAGTTATACACGTCAACAAGCAACCCCGTTACGAATCTGGCAAACGACCCAAGAGCTAGATTGACCCGACACTATACCGAAGACATCCCGGACGTCAGCCTGTACGAGATTAGGATGGCTCTGAAGCAGCTTAAAAACAACAAGGCACCGGGTGATGACGGAATTACGGTCGAGCTCCTGAAGGCCGGCGGAAAACCCGTTCTTAAGGCCCTTCAGAGGCTGTTTGATTCCGTCATACTCGAGGGTAAAACACCACAGGCATGGAACAGAGGTGTGGTGATACTTTTCTTTAAGAAGGGTGACAATGCCTTTCTTAAGAATTATAGGCCCATCTCACTTCTGAGCCATGTCTACAAGCTGTTTTCGAGAGTCATCACGAACCGTCTCGCGCGCAGGTTTGACGACTTCCAGCCTCCCGAACAAGCCGGATTCCGTAAAGGCTTTAGCACCGTAGACCACATACATACGCTGCGACAGGTTATACAGAAGACCGAAGAGTATAACCTGCCTCTCTGCTTAGCGTTTGTGGACTACGAGAAAGCCTTTGATTCGATCGAGACATGGGCTGTACTGCAGTCTCTTCAACGGTGCCAGATCGACTATCGGCACATCGAGGTGCTGAAGTGTCTGTACGAAAACGCCACTATGTCAGTTCGACTCCAGGACCAGACCTCGAAACCTATCCTTCTGCAGCGAGGTGTGAGACAGGGAGACGTTATCTCTCCGAAACTGTTCACCGCTGCTCTGGAGGATGTCTTCAAGGTTCTGGACTGGAAAGGAGCTGGCATTAACATCAATGGCGAGTACATAACTCACCTTCGGTTTGCCGACGATATAGTAGTCATGGCTGAGACTATGGAGGACCTCAGTACAATGCTCGATGACCTCAGTAGAGCCTCTGAAAGAGTGGGTCTGAAAATGAACATGGACAAAACGAAGGTCATGTCAAATGCCCATGTAACACCCACTCTCATGAAGATCGGAGACGCTACACTCGAAGTCGTGGACGAGTATATTTACCTAGCACAAACTGTCCAGTTAGGTAGGTCCAACTTCGAGAAAGAGGTCAATCGTCGAATCCGACTCGGCTGGGCAGCGTTCGGGAAGCTACGCAATATCTTCTCGTCCCACATACCGCAGTGTCTCAAGACGAAAGTCTTTGACCAGTGCGTGTTGCCAGTGATGACATATGGCACTGAAACGTGGTCGCTCACAATGGGCCTTATTAGAAGGCTGAAAGTCACCCAAAGGGCAATGGAGAGGGCTATACTTGGAGTTTCCCTGCGGGATCGAATCAGAAATGAAGAGATCCGCAGGAGAACCAAGGTAACCGACATAGCCCGAAGAATTGCCAAACTTAAGTGGCAGTGGGCAGGGCACATTGCTCGCAGAACAGATGGCCGATGGGGCCGAAAGGTTCTGGAGTGGCGACCGCGTACCGGAAGGCGTAGCGTTGGAAGGCCTCCCACAAGGTGGATCAACGACCTTGTGAAGGCCGCAGGAACTCGTTGGATGTGAGAAGCACAAAACCGGTCGAAGTGGAGGTGCTTGGGGGAGGCCTATGTCCAGCAGTGGACGTCTTTGGGCTGAAATGATGATGATGATGGTGATGTTTGCCAGCTTACTCTCCAAGTCAAGTGTGCGTAAAGAAGTTTCACTTCAATAATTTTGACACAAAAAAACTTTTTTACAAAAAAAAACAGCCGACTTCAAAAAAAACACTATAAAGTGATAAATAACTTTAATTTCGGAAGTCGGTGTCGTTGATTCCGCATTTTCGTTTTTTGACACCGACTTCCGAAATTAAAGTTATTTATCACTTTATAGTGTTTTTTTTTGAAGTCGGTTGTTTTTTTTTGTAAAAAAGTTTTTATTTTTCACTTTTTAGTTGTACTTACCCCACAAGTAAACAAAACAAAAAGAGCGTTAATGTAGACAATGTAGATAAATTTTTAGATCTTTGTTGATTTTTCAAAAACCGCTTGTTCGATTTCGATAAAATTTTCATGGGACCATTTGGGAAGTATACCCTTTCCAACAAAAAAAGAGTTTTTCAAATCGGTTGGCAAACGACGGAGTTATGCGCGAACAAACACAAAAAAAAAAATACAAACATTCGAATTGAGAACCTCCTCCTTTTTTAGAAGTCGGTTAAAAATCGAATTTGACAATCGCGACTCGTCGACACGTGGTACTTATTTGCCCCACCCCGTGAATTGTTTTTTAAAGCCACAGGCGCGGAGGGGGCGGCCTTGGCGTGTTTTTTAAGGATTTTTTCACTTTTTGTATGGAAAATATGAAAAATGATTACCTACATGTTGAGTTTTAGGGGTTTATGGGTATTATAAAGGGGGTCGAAATTTTCATTATTTTTGCGATAGGACGCACCATTTTCAAGATATAAACAAAAGAAAAAAAAGATACAGACAGTACTGTTTTTGCACCTGAATTCGAGGTGTTGGTGTGAACTTCTATTCATGACAACTAATTTTATTCCACACCTTTTTAATCACGATTAAAAATAGCCAGATTTAGTTCGATTTAGTTAGACAATCAAAATTTTTGGTTGAGTAGGTACCTACGTATTTGAGCGAGTAGCCGTATAAGATACTTTATAGTCTTGCAAGTATTTTGAGTCGGTACCTGGTGTGCGTACTTGGAAGCAAATACCTGGTGTAAAAACCCGGTCGCATAAATACGTACCTTCCCTACTCGCCCGATCACACGTTTTCGTAACGCATTCGCCAGTTTACTCCCCAAGTCAAGCGCGCCTAAAGAAGTTTCACTTCAAAAACACATTTGTAGGCCGCGCCCGCTCTTGCATCTTATGTCGACGGAGCCCCGCTACGCGGGGCCCCTATTTCTGTGTAAAGGGTTTAAAGTAACCTAACCTAACACCGGGGTGCCCTTCGCTCTCTCTTGCATCCTGCAACCATGCCTGCCTGCAAGTTCGATATTTTAACTAGTAGGTATTTTTAACGTAAATATAATGAACTAAAGTGTATTGAAGGTTGACATTTTGAACTTAGGTATAATGATTATCGATGTTTTTAATCATTAGATATTTTTATAACTCGGCATTTCAATGTTAGACATTTTGTGCTTAGGTATAACAATTTTCGATATTATGATATAACCGATATTTAAATTTTCGATGTTTTGAACGTTGACATTTTACACGTAGGTATTTTAATGTTCGACATTCAAATATGTACCCTTATCTAATATTCGCACATGATTAGACAAACGGAACAGATACAAAGCTTCAAACAACCGCGCGAATCGGTTGCACTACTACAAGCACGCGGGGCATGTGTGCGTGACCACTGGCCGCTTGTCACGTACGCGGCGAGACTGGAAAAAACCGGTTTACGCTGGCACAGCTAGTTGACAATCTCAGGGTCATTGCGACGCACGTTGTTTGTTTTGTTAGTTGCAAGTTTGAATATTTTAATGTAAAAACGTGGTATATTATTATTAATAATGGTGGTTTATTGTACTGTGGGTATGAATAATACTAGAAAAAATAAAGATCATAGACTTCAACTATCCCAAGGAGTACAATAGGTAAGTAAATATTTGATTACTTCTTTTTCAAGTAGGTAAGTACCTTTTTGATAAGAAGACGGTTGTACACGATGTGTTTTTACCTTTTTATTATTATTACAAGTTTTTACTATACATTTGTAGGTACGTGGATGGGTTGGTATGTAGTAGGTATGTGTGTTAAGTTTAAATATTGCAAGTAAGATTTGAGCCACTTCCCGATGTCTGATTTAGCTGAAATTGTGTATACCTGCGTAACTTCGGTGATAATGCAATAATAAGATATAATCTGACGCTGCATCCAGGATTATCTCCTCACTAGGGAACTCTTCAACGGTTAGTAGCACGATCACGAAATTTTGTAAGATAGATGAATTTTGATAATTCGACACGATATTTATCATGAACTGCTGCTGCAGCCAGCATTGTCTCCTTACGAGGGAATTCTTTAACGGTTAGTAGCATGGACTTGAAAGTGAAACTTTTTATTTAAATTTAATTTTGCTTGCTAAACATGATCTTCACCATAGACTGCTGCTGCAGACAGGTCTTCTTACGAGGGAACTCCTCAACGGCCATAATAGCATGATCATGAAAGTTTGAATACGAGTTTAAAAATCATTTTTAATCGAAACTTATTATTAATACCTACATCGTACTTATTTCTCGCTACTAGTAGGTCTTGAAATTAAATAAATATTTAAAAAATTGGTATATATGTTACCGGCCAAACCCGATTTCAGGACAAACTAGTTTAGCCTAGGCTAAACTAGTTCCGTCGACATAGGATGCAAGGGCGAGCGAAGGGCACCCCGAGGTTCGGTTTGGTTAGGTTACTTTAAACCCTTTACACAGAAATAGGGGCCCCGCGAAGCGGGGTCGACATAAGATCCAAGGGCGAGCGAAGGGCACCCCGAGGTTCATAGGAAGAACTAGTTTAGCCTAGGCTAAACTAGTTTGTCCTGAAATCGGGTTTGGCCGGTAACATATATAATCTTTAAAATATAGGTCTACCTATGTCTTTTGTATAATAGTGTTCGGTTCGCATTTCCATTTTATTTTTGTTTCAGCTCAAAGCATTTACCACACTATTAAAAGAAACAATAAATGATTAAAAAACAAAAATTTTAAAAAGAAAATTATTAGAGTAAGTAATTTGTAAATCATACTGGTTAATAAAACTATTTAACAAATGTTTTGTTTATTTTGTCTTAACCTATTGTGACAACCCTACCAAAATAGGTAACAATTATGCACGTTCTTAAGAAGCTTTGCCTCTGTTCCGTTTGTCTACTCATGTGATATTCGTTCATAATTTTTTTTTCACCTTCCCATTGTTATTTCATGTATTCATGATCCTCGCAGCGCTGCGTGTACTATTCAAATTCACTGCCGGAAATAACGAAGTTATATTATGACGTCACAGATCACACACATTTCGGAGATAACCTGAACAATAGAAGCGTCGAAGAAAGAGTATTGAATATGTATTGTGTGGACACATCGATGGAGGCAGGAAGTGCAGCATTTGTTGCAGTTACACATTCTGTATCAGTTGCTCATGTGAGGGACCGGGTTGCATATAAGAGTACCTAATGGATGACTAAAGAAACGGTAGACGGATGTGTAAAACATGAGATGGCTAGTAAGGGTGACTGCTGAGATGACGACCAATGGAACACGAAGCCATGCTGCGCACACTAAGTGAGTTGGGAATGGGATACAGGCAAGAGGATGATGCTGAGCTGGGCATGTGTGTGTGTGTCACCTGTAGTGCAGGGAACGAAACAAAGCTTCATAATGAATTCTGCGCCGTTGTCTGAGGGAGAACAGGATTACCTAATAAGACATTCAAACCAGGAGCTTTAATTAAAACAAATTAAATTATATGGCTGCAATTAATTATATGTTATCGGATATGCAGTGTTTTCTGCGACACCGGGAAGAGGAAATTATGAAAGATGAAGTAATCAATCGACATTGTTTCCGAACAACAGATCGTCTTGGGTATCGCAGTCTCCCATAGACATTTCTATGCATTCTCCCTATATGGGCGTATATATGTATACCCATTAGGTACGGCATTTTAAAACGGATTAAATGGAATTTAAATGTTAAAATGTTGTTGAGCTAGCGCTATTAATGAAGCTAATTAATTAGAAATTATAATTATAATATTTGTGCGCCGTTGACGGCAAGACATAGCATTCATCTTAGAATTTTATTTTTATTAGTAGCGAATAGTGACATCTGTGTTTTTTTCTCAGTGTTCTACAAATAAAAATTTCGGCAACATCTCATGTAATTTCTTGTAACATACTCGTGGCGCATCACGAATATCTTGGCGACATCACCTGATGCAAACAATATCTGATAACAGTCGTGGTGGTGTCTGTTATACAGTATACACGTGTACGTGTGGACTTATCTCGCAGCCAATAAAGGCCCATTTAGATGGAGAGAGTTTCTCAAACGTTTCTTGGCGAGAAATCGTACGCTACTATCGCAAGCAAAAATCGCCATAAGACTATCGTATCATAATGTTTACATACAGGCAAGAACGAAATTTTCGCCTACGATTATGTCATACGAGATTCGTAAGCAATTATCGCTAGGCGATAAATTACTGCGACTGTTTAGACAATGAAATATATAGTAAGAAGATTCTTGCTTACGAGTTCTCGACTTGTCTATACACGATCTCGTATGACATTTTTTCAAATTCATACGAGTATCGTACAAATCGGTTTGAACGGATTTGAGTGCGAGATTTGCCATTCGAGTTCAGTGATTAGGTACTACGGTATTGTTCTCAAAATGACACAAAAATTATTCAGGTACTGCCGATAGTGTTAAGTTCATTGAAATTTATGCTCCAAAAGTACTTCTTGCTATCCATTTTTTAACCCAATATTTTTTTTTCCGTTTTCGTTTTATTAATTATTGTCTCAGAAGAGCAGATATAATTAAAGCACTCTCGGGCACTGCACTCGTGGTAGCGACTAGCACAAAAACTCGAAATACAATTCTCGCTTTGTAGTTCTGTTTACACGGAGACAGATATATTCTATTGCGAGGCAATTGTCGGCCAAGGGGCAGGGCGACAATCATGAATGTTTACACGAAGAGACTTTTTTAATGTTCTTTCGATAATCGTATCTTCGAGTCGAGAAACTCTCTCCATCTAAATGGCCCTTTACTTGCCCGCGAGGCAAGAGCCACGACTCCACGAGACACGGGCCAAGCGACGCGGACATAATTACTTGATCTCCCTGCGAACGCTTGCTTGCCGTGTCTGTCTGTGCACACGTCGTACATGTGTGTACGGTCAACTGCGAAACTCGATAAATATAATAATTTCATCTAAATTGAATGATACTAAATTATTCGATACATTGCTTTTCAGTTGTATTCAGCATTTAATTTGTCTAATAGCTACGAGTTTGAGTTATTTTAATGTAACTTCTGTTCCGTTTCTCTATATTATATTGATTTACAAACTGAAGTGTCATTCGACTTCCGTTGCTGACGGTACGTGTACACGAGTCCGTGTGTGTGTCTGTCTGTGTCGTCACGGCGTGTTCGGTTACACAGGCCGGGTTTCAGCCGCCGTCATACGAGTAGTGTTACAGTTTCTTGAGGACATGTCTGTATTGAAGAACTAGTTCCTCACTATAAGCACTTATTGTAATTCACGTGACTTTGGAAAATTTATAAGAGGGATGAACCGATACCATCTAGGTATCAATACTTTTACTCGATATCGTATCAGTCATAATTAAGGTGTCAATACCTAAGTACTCGGTATCGAATGAAAAGTATCAATGCTTACTTGTATCAGACAGTTTTTTCGTAGGAAGTATTAGAGGCAAATAAAAACAGTGGTAAGTACAATGGTCTAAGTATGTATTAAAATGCATTAAAGTTATGAAGTAAGTATTTCTTGCACGTGGCTGTTTTGCATTTTTTTTCCCATTTTCACTGATTCAATTACCTTATTATAAATTCAGTAACAGATAACAAACAAACAACGCAAGCCGCACGCGATGGGTGATTTACGGAAATCGCAAACAAAACAAAATCATTCTGCGTCTATTCTATAAGTACCACGAGCAAGGCTGCCACCAACTGAGCTGTAGAAAAGATGCTCTCGCAGCAAACATCCGAACTGGACACCCTACCGTAGACCGTAGAGCAACTAATCTCTTGGGCACACGAGTTTTTTGACAATCACTCACCACTCTCACCAGTGGTGGGGTTGGTGACCGAGTACCGATTCAAGTACTTCCTTCACGATACTACTTGTTACTCAGTTCCAAAGTATCGATGCCAAAAGTACTTGGTATCGAACGAGAAGTATCGAGTAAGTACTTGTATTTACTCGTATCGTTTCATCCCTACTCCAAGGCACAGAATAACTAAGGTAGCTTGAACGGAACGTTCTTGTGGGTAAGTAAATGAAAGTCTTGTTGTATGATGAAGGAAGTGACTCAAAGGGACGACAACGAAAATAAGGAAAAATATCTTATTTCTCTGATTTCGTAAAATTGTAACTGGGTAATCATTTAATTTCGTAAACCCAGCAGTCTTATTTCCACTCACATTAAACAAAACTGCCCATTCGAGCTCTCGTTAAACTCGCTCGTTATTTATATCAGCTTATTTACCTACTCGCGATAAATCCCGCCGAACATATTGCAGAATTAATTATCTCGTAATACACATAACTCTCTGTCTCCCCCAACACGAGGGAGCTCCATCGCCGACGCGGGCACACGGCGCGCGGCGCGCGGGGACACAGAGGGACACAGTGCTATTCCGCGCTATCTCTCATTAGGAGATGATATTTTTTCGCTTAGCAAATGGCACGGTGTGTGTTGCAATGGAACGCGCGGCGCGGCTCGGGCTGGTCCGGGGCTTTGCTTTGATGTGGATCGGCGAGTGTCGGCGACGGCGCAATTACTGCAGATTTGTGATATTAGTGCCTGCGGCTGCGGTTCGGCGCGGTTCGGCGCGGAGCGGTGCGGTGCTGTGTGGGGCGGAGCGGTGCGGTGCTGTGTGGGGCGGAGCGGTGCGGTGCTGTGTGGGGCGGAGCGGTGCGGTGCTGTGTGGGGCGGAGCGGTGCGATGCGGACGTGCCTGACGTGCCTCGCCTGCAGCGTGCAGACCAGGGGGCGGGGGTTAGGCTTATAATAAGCACAACGAAATTTTATAATATCATTGACACAACAAAAAGTGCTTACATTAAGTCCATCCCGTTCAACGCGGAATGAAGTATTTCTCTCGATACTGCGGGCCGATCTCTTTAACTTTTCGCCTCAGGTTCAACAGAACCTGAGGCGAAAAGTTAAAGAGCGAGCTATCGATATTTTAAATCCTAATTAAACATAATTAGGATTTAAAACATCGATAGCTACGCGGAGCTAAGCAGGTACCTATATTTTTCCTGGCAAACCAGATTTTTTTTAACCCCAAGAGCTTTGGACTGAGGCACAAAGACTACCTATCGTATTTCTTTCAGATTACAACTCAGTACTTAATAAAATCAAGCGGACCTTCTTTCTCTTTTGTGATAGACGCCGGCGATCCTCTACTAGTGTATCCTATTACAGATTAAAAGATAGCGTGTATACTGATGATGCTTATTAAAAGTGATTTCAACGCACAACGACGCGGTAAAAACATTGTATTCAGGTAACAGTCCCTAACATAATAGAGAAAAAAAAACACTAGTGGTGGATGAGTTATACGATCATAATTTGTGAGCTGTCAATTTGATCAAAGTAATCGTTACTTATTAATAATAGTTCGAGCTGTAATCGACATCAATAAAGCGAAGACTTCATGAACTCTCAATCAATCTTGTTGACCTGAATAAATTGTAAGTGTACAGCACAGACAACCGCACACGACACACTTGAGCTACAAAAACGGTCTTTACTGCTACGACATAAAGTCGCTGTCGTGTTACCATGGACGTGCGGCTGACTGTTCTAAAGTCGGATCACAGACATGCTTGTGCATCCCGCACCGCAACCCGCGCACTGCGCGTGCTCCCAAGTCACCATCACTCGGAGCGGAGTGACGCGCGGCCGCGAGGTGTGGGCAGACCGGCAGGCAGACAGGCAGCAAAAACAAAGCAAATGAATACACACACTACCATGGAAAGATTACGCACTTACGAACTCAAACTACGGTTGAAGAGCGAGCGAGTTACAAAAGCACTGCATTGCTTTAAGTTTTCACTGGCTCACCTTTGGCAGTGGGACTGGGACTAGGGACTAAGCCGCAATATTAATATTATCTACTCTGAACAGTAACGACGCCATAAATAATCACAATTTATTTCATAAGCTCCACGAGGACGTTCATCCTTCTCATCACTTAGAGGGATTCAACGCCTCCTACGGAATTGCGGCTTATCGAGATTCCCCACTGAAAATGGGTTTTCTGGCCTTTTTAATTAAATACTGGTTTTACGTTATATATTTTTCCTACCTGTGGCAGAATCAAGTATTCATTTAATTGAATGCCACGCCGCGCCGCAATCCTGACAAGTGACGGCGACTGATGAAGCCAGATGGGTGCGGGTTCGATGCCTGCTGAGATGTGCGAGTGACACTGTCGATACAATGTCTAGACTTCTCAAGTATATCAATTCACGCAATACCAGACAACTCTGTGCCAGATCATGTATGAAATACCAATACGTCCAGTTCATATGCATTGAAAGGCACCAGCAGACATCATTTCAATACAAAATATAGATTGTATTACTTATGTCGATCCAAACATTTATATCGGTATAGGCACCAAAACCGCACTCGAATTTCCACCTAACCGCAAATTGACAGATTATTTTAAAATTTGGAACGAACGAAGTAAGCAACACTTCGTTGTGTTTTGAACAATGTATGTATCATGTCGATGTGTTATTGGATATTGTTGATGAGAGATCCATAGAATAGATATTAAGTAGTTCCAACTCGGTAAGTTAACGTTAGTGATAGTGACCTATCTTTCCCCGTGTGGTGTCTACAGGTGCATCGCAACAATTGTTCGTGATCGCTTTGCTGATATTCTATGAATCGATATTTCACTTCTTTGTGGAGAAATGAGTGCGTGTGTGAAATATGGCCGCTCCAGTCGCTGCACAATGGGCGCCGCAGACAATCGCGCTGGTTCGCGTGACGTCGCCGTCGTGCCGGCTCGCAGGCCGCAGCTCGCTCACTGGCACACAGTAGATGGCTCCAGAAGGACTGCTCCATTAAAAGAGTAAGGCTGGGCGCAAACGTCCGGTTTCCTGATTCGGAATTCAGTTTCGGAATTCAGATTCGGAAACCTGAATGCAAGCATTTCATACAAAATGTTCTCACTAGCGCACACGTGCTTAAATTTTCCGTTCTAAAACCCGGACGGAAAATTTAAGTACGTGTGCGCTGGAGAGAACATTTTGTATGAAATGCGTGCTTTCGGGGTCTCCAAATCTGAATTCCGAAACTGAATTCCGAATCAGGAAACCGGACGTTTGCGCCCAGCCTAAAGGAATTCCGGTGTATGCACTTATAGACGCGCTCGTGCGTCCGTCTCGAACTATGAGAGTGTTTACTTCAAATGAGTGCCAGTCGCGAGTGCGCTTGCACTATTGTCTCTCGTTGTATGGAGCCAGCCTTCTGTTTATCTCCTCGGTGCCGCCGCTCGCTCACTGTTCTCTGTAGATGGGATCTGAGATGAGAGATAACGTGCGCCGTCCGTATTAGCCGCAGTTATCACGAGCATCAGCAGATATACAGACAACGACATTGTACATAATGTATCCACCGCGAGGACCACGAACTGACTCGCACGGCTATGTCCGCAAGCAGCTGCCGAGCCTAACAACTCGAGCAATCGCTGGTATACGAGTGTGGCAACTTCGTTTCGTTGTCCAGTTAGTGTCGAAATTGTGACTATGATATAGTATAGAATCACTTCTTTGAAATTATGTATCTTTTTTCCGCATCTTTTCTTCTTATTACTTTCTTTTATACCTAATTGGAATATTATTGTTAAACTGGATACTAACTGTACATTTTCTAGAAACACCGCTTTCCGAGGATTTCAGGCACAGCTGATGCCTCGCCTGAAATCTCTGAAAAACGGTGTATGTTGTGCTCAAATCTACATCGAAGTACATAGTATTAGATAATGAAAATAATACTCTCACATAACATTACATTGTCTCAGATATCGTGCCTCAACTAGTTCTGCGCCAACTCGCCGAGTGGCTCGAGGGGTGTTGCCTCGCGCCGCAATATGCCAGTAAGGCCCACATTGCCTACGACGCCACACTCGCGTCTGTATGTGCATTTAATGTAGGAACCGTAAAGTCTTCGATAAATGCAGAAGCATTCTGCATTCCTATGACAATAGAATAGAATACTCTTTAATCTACATGATCCTCAAAGATTATGTCCGGATTTTTATATATACACTGACATTTATGAATTTTATATATACAATGACATGAATATTTACTTTGTCAAGCATTTTTTTTATATTTTCTGTTTTCCTTCTTAGTTATTTTAATCATGATCTGGCAGACAGATTGCAAAGCAAATTGTTTGCGCTAAATCATCCATAAGAGGTAATCGGTGTCCGTTGTTCCTAATCTCCCGTTCAAACCTGCTTAAATCATTCATCAGAATCACGAAAAAAATGGGACTCTACATAGATCCCTCAGGAATTCCACTTCTTTAGGTGATTAATTATTTGTGAATGAAGTAAGTATGTAAGTATTCCACTTTTAGCACCCTAATAAGTTTCCGATTCTATCAGTTATTATATCAGCTTCCAATATAATCATAATTTTGTTCACATCAATACTTCACGTGTTTAGTCGTATATGGGCAGTGCATCATCAGACCTGAATAGCGCCGCCACTTAGACATGTACAGAACGCAGCCTGACTGCAAAGTGCTGCGCAGATCTAGGTCATGTGCTGCTCTTATAGCGGCGACCTATTTGTGACGCTGACGTTTTTCTATATTTCGGCCTGTCTCGAATGGAGTCGCTGAAGATGCCTTGTGGGGAAACTTTCTATTAAAATGAATAAGTGCCCTGATCAGAGATGATTCATATACTTACCTACAACTTTAAGCAAGGCAAGATCTCTATATTATTATGTACTTAGTACATGAACGGATTTTTATGATAAGTTTAATAATTTCTTAAAAAAGTATGCATTTAAAAGAAAACAAAAGAAATTAAATACAACACCATTGAACATTACATTACATGAATCACAGGATTGCTCAACATTTTGTGTTTGTATTACATAAGCTCAGATGCCTCTGATATTTTAGTGCAGTTCACAAAACATGTAGGTACCTTCTGACAATGAATGAAAAGAGGTTTGTTCGGAACAAGAAAGGTGGGTCGTTCATAAATAATAATATTTACGACACGCTTACCAAGACTCGCTCAATTCGTTCAGGTCGGATAAAAGAGAACCTGAAGTAAATCACCTGCTTCCCCCGTGACTTGCGGATCGTGTACCTATACCTGTACCTACTGACGGGGTTCTATATGCACCGAGTGGGCGGATTAGCGAGACGAGTCTTACGGCGAATTTAAAAGCACGTTTTATGTCTGAAATGATGTGAGATTACTTTTCAATGGCTTGTCAACATTTAGTGCGGTGACTATGTCTGTGAGTTGCTTCATCTTTGTGATTTGCAATGTTTATTCAATAATTTGAAACCATGTTTTTGTAAATAACCGTCGGCTTCATAGTAGTCGCCCCGGACTGTTGAGTTATATCAGTCTACCATTACTACCTTAATAGTTTCCTTAAAGTAAATGTCAAATAATCAAGTATTACTAAGATGCTAGTGACGAAGCAGAACAGGCGGTAGCTATATAGCTCCATCAAATGTTTGTTTAGCGTCGCCGTCACCGCGCGGATATTGAGTAATCAAAACATTAGTCACGGGTGCGTTTCCCCGGACCGGTCGCCGCCGCCGCGCCGCCGCGCCGCCGCGCCGGGCGTACGGCCGCGCCCGGCCCCGGGTGACTTCTAAACCGTTTACGTCGTTTGGGTTAGTAACTAAATCGCCGAGCTCTTCCGAGAAGTAGCAAGTTACCAGTTTGATTGGTCATCGTGTTCACACCAAGCGCCCAGCGGACACATTAATAGATACTTGATCGATTTACATTAAAACTTGTGTTGCTCCACTGATATTGCTCCATGCTCCTCACTGACGTCAGTTTCAGTTTTCGACTTCTACGGCCAAAGCCTTCGCTAACAAGTATTTGATGACTGTTATCAACCCTTATTCGATTACTTGGTGTTTTTTTCGCCAACTTGGGGATATTTTATTACTTTATTGTGTTTGTGTGCGACGATCGACTAACAACTATGAGCGAGGAAAATTCAAAGAACCTTCGCTAAAAATCTTCCAAAACATTTTATGCTCGCTCGAAGTTAAGTCGTTAGCCGACATTTTAATTGTCAATCGTAAAAGAAAAGTCGTAAAGTGGTTTAGGCAGAGCGCAGTGTCGCGGCCGGGCTGGCTGATCAGGCGGGCAGGCGGGCAGGCGTGGGCAGACGCGGACAGGCGGGCAGGCGCTAGGCGGGCAGGCGCTAGGCGGGCAGGCGGTGAGCCCGGGGAGCGCATTAATGAGCCATTGTGCGCTGCGCCGGTGCCGCCAACATTTTCGCACAAAAAACAAGCAATTTACTTCCAGAACCGCGCAGTGCCGAATTGGGGTGCTCTTTTGTTCCCGTTTAGTGCTCGAGCACTTCGGGGAGCCATTAAAATTACTGCTTTTTTGTGCCGCACCGTGGAAACACGAATGCGAGATTGCCGTCGGTTGTCGAGAGTTTTTTTTCCTAATAAGATAATAAATAAGTGCAGCGATTGAGTGCGACAGCGACCATACATCACGGAATATGAATGTTGTTGTGTGCAGCTGTCGGCGACGGGTTGGCTCTCGTGGACGAGCCCCGGAGGTGGAAGTGGGTCGCTCGATACCAGCCATTGCAAACTTTATGAAGACGAGGCTATAAACGGAATGGAAAAATAGACTATTCATACATTAGGTGCCCGGCATACTTGGCTGCATAAAAATACCATAAACAATAATAATGGCGCTTTATATCCCCCATAACGTGCTTTATTTCATAACATCGCGCACAAGTACATACTTATTTTATGCGTATTGCGTAACCGATATCGTTCAGTTTGATGATTGCTACAGAAATATTGATATCGCCCCTTTACCTGATGGTATTATAGTCATTTGATCGTCGGGCTCGGGGCCGTCGCCGCGCCCGCGCCGCCGCGCCGGCCGGGGCGCGCCGCATCGCATGAGTGTAGCTGCGACCTTATACCGATACTTATCAATATTTCATCAGCATTTTATACGCGGCCATTATTCTGTTTTTGACAATGGCCGCTGAATCAACAAAACGCTTCACTGCGAACAACAAGCTGGGGGCGGCACACTCAAGACAATCGCCATGTTTTTATCGTCACCAATTATACAAGTCATAGAAGCCATTAGCTGGAGCCCTATCGTGGGGGCGGGATCCCCGCAGCCCCCGCCGCTCCCAGCCCCGAGGACGTCCGGTCCAGACTGCAAGCCGCGCAGAAAGTTTTGAATTTTAAAAACGTATGCTCATGAATGAAACATTGCACGAACTTGGTCGTGATCAATCAAACGAAAACTTCATTTCAAGATAGCTGAGTGCGGGCAATAAATTGAAACAGACAGGCTTTTGAACGAGGCGAGCAGGCGAGGCAGGCGAGTGGGCGAGCCAGGAGGCAGGCGAGGCAAGAGGCAGGCTGAGCGTGTGGATGAAACTTGAGAGGCGACTGTTGAGTCGCGACGTGAGCCGGGTGACCCGACACACGCAACGGTAACATGCAGAAGTACCACTTCTTACATACCACTAATTAGGTTCAGGGTTCGTAAAATCCGATGTTTTACTTAATCAATCATTATTAACGGTACTTGCACGTCATTTGGTGAATCCGCGAAATTTTTGAAGTTATGATTAGATTGCCACTAAGGGAAAGGTCAATTAAAATGAAGTTTTTTGTCAAGTGTTGCTAGGGTAAACTTTGAATCTGCAAAATTTCTTGTTTTGACAATAAATACCCATTGATATATTATATCCTCATAAATATCAATTGATATACATGTCGTGGATGGATGGCACCATGGCACCACAGTACAGCGGACAGCCCCATCTAACAATTTCATTGGTAAACGAATAATCATGTGAACCCTGAATGCACGCATTTCATACAAAATCTTCTCTTTAGCGCTAAAGAGAAGATTTTGTATGAAATGCGTGCATTCAGGGTTTCCGAATCTGAATTCTTGATTCGGAAATCGAATCAGGAAACCGGACGTATACGGCCAGCCTTAAAGTGTTCATTTGTTTTTTTTTGTCAATAAACAGCTTTCTTTTTTCTTTGCAAGGCAGTTCTAAATTTAAATAAAACCTTTGATAAGTTACCTCCTTGGTTGCCATGTCTTGGAGTAAAATATCGTTCCATTTTTAAATTACACGGCAGTTATGAGTTTACTATGTAGTTTATTTGGCCGCAAAACACGACAGATATGGATTTTCATACAACTTTTGCCGGCCGCTATTCGCATGTATTTAGCCAGTACAGCAACTTCGATTTATCTCGAAGAAGGTTATCAAAATAATGCTCAAATTTCCAAGCATGTTTGAGAAAACATATTATATCAGCGAACCCTGATTAGGTTAAAACTAAAAGTGCCCAGAACCGGCAGAAAGTTATGCAATGCTAAAAGCATTTTAAAAATTCAACGTAGAGTATAAATCTGATCCGTATGCAAATATTGTGCATGATAGCTAATTACCTATGCAAAACAACGCAAACCGGTTTGGGTGATACATGAGAAATTGAAGGGTAATGAAAGTTGCGCGCCCCTGCACCCCAGTTGTAATTAAATGCGGCAGCAGTTGCAGATTGTATGCGGTTAGGTCCCGACTCTCGCCATGTCACTACAACCTCTCTTGATTTGTGGCTTTTGTGGAGGAGTCCCCAAAATTTCCCTAAAGTTTAGTATAACATGACCTTCTGTTGTATCTGTTCAGCGGTAGTGAAGCCGATGTAGCGACGTGTGGAATATGACGCTGGCAGCAATATCGATTGCTCTGCACTGCCAGGCACACTGCACGCTCTGCACTCCCTGCAGGGATCTAATCAACGTACAGCTTTAACGAAAACATTCACGATACCCTCCGGTGTACACGTGCCCTTAAACGAACGTATTTAATTGTCGGATTAAGATAACAGGCTTTAATTGTCTCAACAGCGCCATCGTCGCGGTTAACTCTGAAATACAGAGCAGGTTTCGCTCGTAGCTTTCGTGAATACACACATAAACTGTGCTTAGATGTCAGACTAACGTTTTAGTTAATAGTGCTTATAAAAAGCGGTAGCACTGCCATGTTCGAGGATGAATGCACTCCACTAAATATGTAGCGTCACTGACATCACTCAACTTAAAATAGTAGGTATCAACAAGCCCGCGAAATTGTAATATTCTTACGTTTTTTGCAATTTGCAAATCAGTATTAGGTTATACATTTATGGTGACCAAAATGTGAATCGCGGTTGTAACAAGGAAGTATTTACAGAATTATAATTTATCATTAAAGTTATCAATACAACTCTATAAGACCAGGTATAGCTAACTACGACAATTTCATGATGTTAGGATTACGTGGTCTCAAATAGTTGTATTGATGATTTTAATGGTTAGAATACTTGAATTTCGCGGGCTACCTGAAGGTGATTTAAATTGATAATTCCTAGAGAAATCTAAACGCGTATACTAAGAAATACGTATTCAGATAACGAAAAGATTTTAAGTCGAAAGTTAATGAGTTTAAACGAATTAATGAGACATGTCATGATAATTAATTCACAAGGAAGCCACCGCCGCGCGCCGCTCCTGAGGACAGTTGTGTTCAAAACACCAATTAACCGAACTCATTGCCGAATCAGGGACAATGAAATGCTTCTAACGAACGTTTTAATTAATTGTCTGTTCGACTGCCATGTGACACGTGAGTAGCGACCGGTGATAAGCCGCCATTGTGTGCGGTCCCCACACCAGTAGTCCAGTGCATGCTGCTCGCCGCAGAACCTTCGTGCAAAACCATTAATTGGTAAATATGCCTTTGTCAATGTTACGTATGATTTCATTTCTATTCTTCTTAGAAGCTACTGTCGTTTGCATTGTGTGGCCAGAGCTGCGCTGTCACCCGAAGCGCCGAGCTTTTCAATGCAAATGTTCGTTCAAATAGACGTATTGTGTGCCGCATTTACATAAGTACAGGGTTTTGAAGGATTACTGAGGCCCGTCTGGTGAGCCCTTCAGAAATGATGAATTTAATCTGAGATTAGAACGTCTGGCGCCAACTAGCGCGACGGTGGCGCAGCTGTGCGCCCGTACGGCCGTACCTACCTCTGCCTGCCTAGCGCTCCAAATATTGGCTCTCTATAGCTGCGCGCCTGTCTGCTCCTATAAATAAACAACAATACGAATACCTAATAAAACTGATTTTCATTATTCATACTGTAACGTTCCAGTTTAATCTGTTTTCAATGACACCGTTACTGTCGGTGTCGGATTCAGCGCAAAGTATCAGGTTCTCGTAATTAAATGTGAAAGTAACAAGTACATAATGTACTTATTTGTGTAACAAGAGAAGGGAGCCTCTCTCCCTCGTCGCCGGTCCAGTCACCAGCTACACGATCATCATTGCTACATGATATTATAATGAATGTGGAGTTTGACAGGGCGGCCATTATCCCGCCGATTTATAAATAACAAGTAACTTATAATAACAGGCTCCCATCAAAGCCGGTGCGACGTCAATCCCAGATGAAAGGAGCTTTTTATTTATTTTTTGTGTAAGGCTTTGTGGACTTGGAATCGAGCCCTAGCCGACTAGCCACCAAGATTCGTTCTGAAAACTGCCCCAAGCAATACTTCTGCGTCCATTGCTGATTTTGATGGGAAAGTTTTAGAACCTATGGAACAAAAACAGTCATGGATTGTGCAGTAAATTATAACTCCGAGTTCATAAGCTCGTGGTAGGAGTTTCAGCGGTTCGCGTTGTCGAACCCTATTCAGTGTCAACATTTCGTGATAAATTAAAGTGGGATTGTGAAGCTGTTTGAACGTCTGTCACAGGCTCAGCTATGCAAAGGAGACAACTTTCAATTAAACTACATTCTCTTGCCAAAGAATATCGACACAGTTTTAATACTTAAATGCTTATGAAAACAGAGCCGTAGCACTGGGACCCCTTTGTTAGTTTATTCAAATATTGGATCAAGTGACGCACTTGGTATGTCATACATCGTTAGATATACAAATGGTGCCGTTACAATGTAATTATATTGTGTACGTTACATGAATACCTCTGTATACCTTACCGCACGTCACTGGTACAGGCTGTGAAGTAAACTAAGTTAGCAATCATTCAACGTCGTTTTCGAGCTTAGCGTGGTAGAGCTTCCATTACCTAATTGTAAAATTGGAATAGAAGTCGAATCGCATTCAGTACCTAAGTAAAATCAAACAATTGTTGTGTATGGAAGAGGGGTCTGATAAAAAAGTAATTACTTACATTATTGCGGGTGCAGTAGACCATTCACGGTTTGCTCGGCAAGATACAGAGCTACCGTATCGACACCGACAATGTCGACATCGCGCCGCACTACCGTCTATCAGGAAGGGAGCGTCGAAGTATCGATAGTCGATAGTACCACCCTAGCGGTTATTGTGCACATTAATAATAAGTGTACTTGTTAGTCCTTTGAACTTGTACAAAGGAGTGAAGCCCGTATACTTATAATTTCAGCTATTATGTGGGTAGTTAGACTACTAGAGTAGGTTCACCGTGCCGCGGAGATCAACGGCCCCGCTGTGTGGTGGAGGCGTCAAACGCCACACTATCTGCTAGCGGAACATACGCGCACACTGTGAGTGAACATCCTCTGAACATGGCCGCCGGTGACTGCTGCAGTGAACGACCGAGGGACGCTGTCGTAACGTTTAGCACACGGATTGATGATAGCAGATTGGTTTGTTTGTTTAACAAACGCTTCTGCCCATCCTCATATACGTGCGAAGGATATCTTGGCACCTACAGTGGCCCCGTACATAGGCCATGTAGCATAATATGTTACATGGCCTATGTACGGAGAAAAGAGCAAGAGGCTATGTATGTACCTAACAAGATGGTTTACAAAAGTGGCGAAACTATCACCAAGCGGAGTGTGAGAGGTTCTTGACCCTCCTTCAGAAGCCTGGGGCCTGGGGGGTATTTTTACCGGCGTTACGAACTAAGTTACTTTGCGTTGCGAGACTGCTGTCGCCTCAAAACTTTCCAAATTGGTCAGTTTAGGTACAATTTCGTCGGTAAACTAGTTACTGTAGTACTTGTTAACAAAATACAGTAATTTACTAGTCGTTTACTCGTTTACCCAGAAAACAAATGACCGTGTTCAAAAGTTCCAACTTGCGCGTTTGTAAATGGGAGGCAGGCAATTTGCAAGCGAGGCTTGAATAACAACTGCAGTTAGGTGGAGTGCGCCGTGTGCGGTGCCGCGTGCAGCTCGCAGTCCGGCGCGGCGGCGCCCCCTGCCGGCGCGGCGGCGCCCGCGTCGTCTGCCGCTGACGGCACCTAATAGAAAAACGGAATGAATCGATACATAGACTCGGTGCCATTAATGTTTGCGCTCGTCTACCCCTCTGACCCCCCCTCGTTCCGTTTCATTTCATAACGCCGCACATCGCGATCACTTTTGTTATTTTTCGTGGGGCATTTTCGATAATAGGTTATTCCACATGAAGCGTTCAGCGCTCGACAATGGCAGTAGTAATCTCGACGAGGTTTTTAATTACGTTCGATTTTACACTCACTCGGCCTCGGCTCGGCGCTCGGCGCTCGGCCCTCGGCCCCGCGTGCACCGTGTGCACACACTAATGTTATTGTTGTGACGGTAATTTGAGCCGCTCTCTCACAGTGTGTGCGGAATCCCCTTCGCAACATAAAGTTTAATATTATCGCCAGTTCTGCTTAATAATAAAAAATTAAGGGGTATTTGTAAGGGATTTGGATTTTTTAATAACATAAAGGATCGTAGAATTTACTCATGCTTTTTAGCTTCGGCTTTGTAGTTAATATAAAAAATAATGCTGTCTGAAATTACAAAAAACAACTTTCATTTTATGGAAGTTTTAGTTAAGCAGAATTAAAATAACAAGATATAATTGCTACTGACTAGGCAGAACCAGCCCGTAGCATTTATACAAACATCGAATTCAGACTGTCCTCGAACTTCACATCACGGCACGAGGAAAATGTTAACTCGGCTATCTAAGAGTCTACGAGTGACGTCACTGGACGTCTACGGACCGCTACGAGACTACGGCGTAGTTAATTACTTTGTAGCTATGTGTATGTACGTACTGAAGAGGATTCAACTAACTTATCACTGAGCTGTTTTACAACACAGTTAAAAGCCTCAAATGATAAAATTGTTCAAAAATTATGTGCATTCATCTTGATGCATAATACTCTCACACAAAATGTGTATTAATTAACCAAACACAACAAAATAACCTTTGAAGCGGCACAAAGACGTCGCCCCTTCAAACGTGTCCCAGTTTGGTTTAGAGACGACATTCAATCTCATCTTGATGCGAGTTAGCGTGAGATCACGTTA
Organism: Amphipoea lucens; assembly: GCA_947508005.1. NCBI lineage: Eukaryota > Metazoa > Arthropoda > Insecta > Lepidoptera > Noctuidae > Amphipoea > Amphipoea lucens. The sequence continues at coordinate 20,750,683 of OX382373.1, read as the reverse complement.
TGAGCATTCTCATGTTAATGACGTCACTGGTCCGGTCCGCTGCGCACAGATATCGGCTCTAGATAACTCTTTACTTTTATACCCAAAAGAATTAAATTACAGTTTAGAAAAATATCGGTTACAGCGGCGTCCCTTTCCTAAACCTTTGTCCCGCGTTCTCGGCCACATTGTTGAGGAGCATAAAGAACGGCTCGGATTATGTGCCGCGCAGCCGCGCTGAAGGGTTGCTGCAGCGAGTTAGGACGTCGTAAACAATAAGGTTTGTGCTACAATGAGATGAGGGAAGTGTTGCTATTGTTCATAGGGAATGAGATAATACATTAGTAATTGCCGTTTTATAAAGATAATAGCTAACGTTAATTGAACGACGAAACAAGAACAAACAAAGTGCAGCCACGCCACGAGCCAAGTATGTAGTTGTAGAGCGCAGTTGAAGGCTTAGAGAACTATTTAACTAACGTTTTTAATTATTACGGATACAAAGGAACTTTTAATAGATACATAAAACCAGCAAATATTATGAGTTTGAAATATGTGCGTTACGACAGAGGAATGTTGTTGCTTTTCAGGATTTCAGTTTGACAGATGATTAGTACCTCATCTCGTGTAATTGTGCCCGAAATGTATAATTAATGCGTCCAGCCGATCCAAAGACATTCACGAAAAACAGATTCCGCTAGAGTAACGTTACCCCAGCGGCAGGTTTTTTAACCGGTGGTCGTAGCTGAATACAAACTAGATACTTAGATAGATATCATTGTGCATAATTGTGTCCAAAAAATGAAATTTGTGCGTCCTGAGGTTTCAGAGTTATTCAAGATGCCGCTGGGGTAACGTTTAGCAAATTGCTGTATCTCCGGCATGACTTTTTTTTTACGACGGCGGGTCTTAATTTGTGCAATTTTATTTTTTCTGTAATCGACACTGTTGAAAAAATAAGATAAGTATTCTTTTTCAAAAATCCTAAAATTGATCCTTGCGCTTGAATGAGAAAACGAGATGAGATACTAATTATCTGTCAAACTGAAATCCTGAAACTGGCGTAACGCACACGTTTCAAGCATGTTGCTAATGACTTCATAACTGCATCACTTGGTATCTAAAACGTACTTAATAATATTTGAATCAGCACTTAGTTGAACGTTGTTACAAGCCGCCCCCCTCCCCTTCCCCTCCCCCCGTCTCCCTTCGCACCACACTTAGCACTGGAACCGGATATTTCATAATTAAAAATAGGTAATGGTTCAGAGAGGTCCCCCCCCCCGTGCCGGGCCGGGGGGACAGCAGCGATTAATAAATCAATGGATCGAAAGGTTATAAGAAAGGTCCCGACGCGGACGATGGCGACGCGGCGACGAGCCACTGGCAGCCGGTGTCGGCGACAACTCGCTGGAACTAGCGAGTCAATAATATATCAGCTTGCAACTGTGCCACTGCAGGCCATAGGCCTCTGTAAAGAAACTGCTTTCATAGAATCTACATTAATCAGGTCACTGAAAAAGTCTTTATTGATACTGCCACATTCACACTCACAGAAGTGGAATATCTTGGATTCTCGGCGGTTGACCGGAGATGCAAATGCAATACAACCCAGAATATCTTGGATTCTTGGCCGGAGATGCAGTACAACCCAGAAAATGTGTGAAGATCGAATTCAATTTGAAAAGTGGTCGTGATTCCGCAGTAAATTACAATTTAAGCGACAGTTTACTGCACAAGACACGTAAAACTAATATAAAGTTACAAGAAATCGTTATCTGTCGAGAAGTAATATGTAGTCTTACTTTACACTCATTTATTATATCCGTATACTTTTAGTGCTGTCTGTGGGTTCTGCTTATACACTAAACACTCACGGTTTCAGCAGAAACGCGTTTTACCGTGGAATGACGTCACGTATTTTTCCCCAAACGAACAAGATACTAGGAAACAAATTAAACCAGTCAGTCGTGATAAATTGGACTTTCCATTGCAGAACGTCGACCACATGGCATTGACATTATCATTAGTTAAAAATATCAATATGACGCGTGGCATGCGACCAGTAAAATAATATTAGTAATCAGAGCAGATAGGTATAAGTATATACATGTCATCTGTGCACGGAACTTGGCTGCAGGTGTGGCTATACTGTCAGCTGGTAACTGCCGGGCAGACGCCCAAACAGCACGGTTTTGGCCAATGACTCTAGAGCAGTTCTAAAGGATGCAATTTCCAATTCTCCACGATTGCTGTTCGCCCCGAAATTGCTGTGTGGTGATTATATTACCAAAGGTACAGAAAGTAAGTAGGAAACGTAAAAAGTAGGTAAAGTGAAAAGTGTAGGGAATGACTAAATATAATATTAGTAAACATACCTTCCAATATCTAAATAAAAGGATAATAATCGTATAATTGAAATCCTTAGAACGGTCTTTACTTTGGTGTTCCTCCATTAACCCTAACAGTGTATGATAATGTCGAACAGAGAACTATAGAGGTTCCTCGTCCGTCTGATCTATAGAGGTCGGTTCCACGTCCGTCTGATCTATAGAGGGCGGTTCCTCGTCCGTCTGATCTATAGAGGGCGGTTCCTCGTCCGTCTGATCTATAGAGGGCGGTTCCTCGTCCGTCTGATCTATAGAGGGCGGTTCCTCGTCCGTCTGATCTATAGAGGGCGGTTCCTCGTCCGTCTGATCTATAGAGGGCGGTTCCTCGTCCGTCTGATCTATAGAGGGCGGTTCCTCGTCCGTCTGATCTATAGAGGTCGGTTCCTCGTCCGTCTGATCTATAGAGGGCGGTTCCTCGTCCGTCTGATCTATAGAGGGCGGTTCCTCGTCCGTCTGATCTATAGAGGTCGGTTCCTCGTCCGTCTGATCTATAGAGGGCGGTTCCTCGTCCGTCTGATCTATAGAGGGCGGTTCCTCGTCCGTCTGATCTATAGAGGTCGGTTCCTCGTCCGTCTGATCTATAGAGGGCGGTTCCTCGTCCGTCTGATCTATAGAGGTCGGTTCCTCGTCCGTCTGATCTATAGAGGGCGGTTCCTCGTCCGTCTGATCTATAGAGGTCGGTTCCTCGTCCGTCTGATCTATAGAGGTCGGTTCCTCGTCCGTCTGATCTATAGAGGGCGGTTCCTCGTCCGTCTGATCTATAGAGGTCGGTTCCTCGTCCGTCTGATCTATAGAGGGCGGTTCCTCGTCCGTCTGATCTATAGAGGTCGGTTCCTCGTCCGTCTGATCTATAGAGGGCGGTTCCTCGTCCGTCTGATCTATAGAGGGCGGTTCCTCGTCCGTCTGATCTATAGAGGGCGGTTCCTCGTCCGTCTGATCTATAGAGGGCGGTTCCTCGTCCGTCTGATCTATAGAGGTCGGTTCCTCGTCCGTCTGATCTATAGAGGGCGGTTCCTCGTCCGTCTGATCTATAGAGGTCGGTTCCTCGTCCGTCTGATCTATAGAGGTCGGTTCCTCGTCCGTCTGATCTATAGAGGGCGGTTCCTCGTCCGTCTGATCTATAGAGGTCGGTTCCTCGTCCGTCTGATCTATAGAGGTCGGTTCCTCGTCCGTCTGATCTATAGAGGGCGGTTCCTCGTCCGTCTGATCTATAGAGGTCGGTTCCTCGTCCGTCTGATCTATAGAGGGCGGTTCCTCGTCCGTCTGATCTATAGAGGGCGGTTCCTCGTCCGTCTGATCTATAGAGGTCGGTTCCTCGTCCGTCTGATCTATAGAGGGCGGTTCCTCGTCCGTCTGATCTATAGAGGGCGGTTCCTCGTCCGTCTGATCTATAGAGGTCGGTTCCTCGTCCGTCTGATCTATAGAGGTCGGTTCCTCGTCCGTCTGATCTATAGAGGGCGGTTCCTCGTCCGTCTGATCTATAGAGGGCGGTTCCTCGTCCGTCTGATCTATAGAGGGCGGTTCCTCGTCCGTCTGATCTATAGAGGGCGGTTCCTCGTCCGTCTGATCTATAGAGGGCGGTTCCTCGTCCGTCTGATCTATAGAGGGCGGTTCCTCGTCCGTCTGATCTATAGAGGGCGGTTCCTCGTCCGTCTGATCTATAGAGGGCGGTTCCTCGTCCGTCTGATCTATAGAGGGCGGTTCCTCGTCCGTCTGATCTATAGAGGGCGGTTCCTCGTCCGTCTGATCTATAGAGGGCGGTTCCTCGTCCGTCTGATCTATAGAGGTCGGTTCCTCGTCCGTCTGATCTATAGAGGTCGGTTCCTTATCCGCCTTATCTGAGCTATCGGCCAACGATTTTACTTTTTACGAGTTATTTTTGAAAAAAGCAGATAAGTACTTAACTTAAATTTTTTGTTCTTCTCGATCAGTATTAAAGATTACTGAAACAAGTTCCTGAGTTTTATGAGAACAGTGCCCGAATCAATTAAACATCGATTACATTTCGTGAGAACGTTATTCGAGTGGGGATTTACATACATTAGGAGAACACGAGAATAATAAATAATTCTACCGTTGAAATAGTTAAACTGCTGGTTTTGACAATAAAAGGGCTTTAAGTCCCTATTGATTAGCATTTGGGATCAGATTATAATCAGAAAGGCATGGAAAATAAATAGCATTATGTAAGTGGAATCCTGCCGAAGTACAATGTATAATGTATTATACAACCGCTCCCTCCAGTAGGTACTTGGATTACTAGAGCTTCTTTCACTAGAGACTTAGGGACGACGCTATTTAATTATATATCACTCTGAGCGCAGCCTTGCAGGGACTTATGAAGTGGCATAGTACATAGAAAAGAGTATTACTTATGTACGAGAAAACGGATTTCTTAGCTCTGAACATTACGATGGTTTCTGCGTACGATAAAGCTAGTTTTATCAAAGACTTTCTCAGTAGTCTATTGATAGAGACAACAAAGTCTACATCAATTTGTTCAACGAAGTAACATTTCAAGAAATAATAGCAGAGAAATATTCCAAATTTAAAGTTCTCTCTGTCCAAATATTTGCGTAAGGAACGGTGCGCACACAATACGTACGTGCACGAAGGTATCATGCATGCATCGCCCGCCTCGCGCCTGTGCTTGCTCTACATAGTCGTCGGTATTCCTCAGAGCCCGCGCTGTGTTCTACACGAGGCGGTATTCACTTTGAGTCTATGTATCCCAGCCTACAGGTACAGTGTATTTAAAATATCTTATTAGGATCGATCGCGGCGGAGCGGCGGGTGTGCGGCCGCTGAGTGGAAGGGTACAGAAGGCTCATCACACACAATATGTTTTAAATATTTGTGACACATTAGGGTTTGGTGCAGTTTCCGTTTAGTTTTCTTCTAAATCGAGCTCATGACCCTTTTGTCTAGTTTACATTTCACGTTATCTTTTATCATGAAGTCTTAGCTTCAACGCTCACTCTGTCTGTGTACACTCTACCAAAGCGAACAATGACGCTTAAGTTTAAATCGCTGTTAGTGAAATTCTTTAAGTTCCTGAAATAAGTAAAGCGCTCGTTCAGGCCTTCTGATGTATCTAGCGCGTGCGAGAGGTGCGGTAGCTACACCGGAGCGTTTATAACTTCCATAAAACTTGCGCCGGATTTTTTAGAAGCCAGTAATTAAGAACAGAGAGATCAAAGCGGCGAGGGGCGGCCCGGGGGGGGGGGAGCCAGGAAGCAGGGGGGCGACGACATAGCACTACCCTAACGAAATGTTTGTCTGGCAGTGTGTACCGCCCTTAGGCTAGAGATGTTATTGGTAATTTGATAGTCTCTGCACGCGATAGGTTGATAGATACGGATACCGCTATAGGACAAAATGGTGTAGCTAGGTAATAGTTCCTACGTACACACGAGGTGTGTCTGACTTTGTTGGTAGTTGACCACAGATGGCATTTTTTAACGATTCCATCGGGAACATGATTGTTCTGTGACCTACAGCTTTATGTCAACTTTCAATTCGTAGTCACCGTTTGTAGTACGTACAATATTTCGGAATAGTCTCGACTACCTATGAGAGTGAGTGTATACTAAAAGCAGATATGAGTACTAACTACTTATGTACTTTTACTTTTACTTAACAGCTTTATGTAACTACTACAGTATTGTAGTACATAGGTACTCGTAGATAAATAATGACGTCTCCGCAGTGCTGTCCGCTGTCCACTGTCGGCTGGTCGCCGCGTGCCATTGCACATTGTTCGTCCCGCCTGAGATGCACTTCGATCGATCTTGTCATAGAAAAAACACTCTGATCCTGTGCATTGTCAGCATTCTGCATTGAATGCCTCTCATATTATTGAGACGATTTTATAACAAAGATCTTGCTATTCATATCTATTCTATTAATAGCGTTAGTTATATTGCAGTCATGAATTTAACAACTAGTCGTTAATTTAACTGCAATTTGCACAATATATTTTCACTTTAAAGAAAGTTATTCTAGCGCACCGCTAAAGGTCACGAAGCCATAAAAACATAATATTTAGTTGTTCAAGTATGATGCAGCGCGAATACTTTAACCTTAGCGACTTCTAAATGTTCTACAAATTAAATAGTTCGCCATGGTTGCTCTGTGGCGGATTTGAATCCACGACCTTCGAGTTCTGACGAGGTTTCACGCTATTTGACCTTTGGATTTTTGTTTATGTTGATTTTACTGTTGTTGTAAATCGAGACAACTAAGGACCCGATGGAGGTAGCGGCAGTAGCCTGGATGAGAAAAAGGGACCTAAGATTGCTTGCCGTCTTAACATCACTTGGGGAGGCCTATCTAGTACTGGAATGCTCATGGCATAGTTGATTGATTGGTACCGTAACATTCTGTAGCTCGAAGGCATTTTCCATTATGTGCTCAACAAAAGAAGTCGGTTATACATCAAAATAATCGATTTTCGTTCGAAGCCGTTATGAATGGAACTAATAGACGCGCCGAGGATGACTTGGACATTTTATTTTCGTTAAAAAAGCGTACATAATGAATGAAGGTGGCGCGGGCGCGGGCGGGAGGAGATTGACTTTTTTATAAGAATGTAAATTATACTGTGGGGCTGTCGCTTGGGGTTCAAACGCCAGACGCTACACAGGATAGTATAACGAACCCAGTCTTATCGCAACCATAACCAAGTGATTGAAGAGGGTGACAGCCGTGAGCGTCTGCAGCGCAAAAGGGGCCTCGCAGTGATGGGAAGTCGCCATCGCGCTTGGTAGACAGGTTTGTGGTCGCAGTTGTAACTAACAGATACGAGAACGCTACTGTCACAGTAGAAAGAATTTATACTGTGCTACTGTCCATGCTGTTATCGCCACTCGCCAAGACACAATAGCTGGAGAAGACTCAACCAATCATTACAAATAATAAATCTTCTATTTAAAAAAGGCATAAGAATTAAAATCGCTTTCTTTAGGAAATCCATGGACTTTCTCACCGAAACCTTATCTGCTTATAATTGAAAAATATGTTTTCTTAGTAGTCAAGGTAAAGGTAGGGTCGATGGGACCCGCTAACAATGTAACCTGATCGCTCAACGGGGAATAATACACAAAGTAAAGGTGTTTGCACACAGCTTGAAAGTCCCCCTTCCCGGAATATTGCAGCGTGCGGACTATGTGCGGACAGTCTGTAAGGCCTCGATGCAAGTGGAGACAAGGTTTCACATCTCTGCTTTATAGTACGCGTTTTATACACAAAGTGAAGAGATTCTTTAGAATTTGAAATGTGAAAAGAAGCGTCAAATTTGTCTCGTTTTGAAATTACTATCTGCGTCCACCAGCGTCCACAGTTCCTACGTAGTACTTTGTTGTGCCCGACAGGGTCCACACACAATGACCATAATATACTTTTACAAAGCTACCAACTAAGTGCACATTGAAGAATGCAATAAGTATCCAATAAGTAGGTAGTGTAATGCAATAAGTTACCTAAGTGTAGCGGTATCTACAACGCCACATGCGAACAACGCGTCATACTGACGTCACGCAAATCCTGCATCTCGCAAGCAGAGTTTACCACGCAACTAGCATATATACAACGGCCCGACATGACTCATTGGGCAGTTGCCCGCCAGACACAACACCCGTCTGACCGTAGGATCCTCCCTTTTCTATGGAGGTTGAGTGAACTTTACACCCTGTTCCTCATACCTCTATATAAGTATTGAGAATTCCTCTCGTATATTCCATTTGTATACCTAATTTAGCTCCGTAACAGCGTGATCGAGTGGCGTCTAAACATCCACAAGACGCTTCTCATCCCGTGATCGGTATGTACACATGTGCACAAACAAACACAAACAAACCGAGACTAATCGAATCAATCTAATCTAATCTGCCCATGTACTGTAGATTCTCGGTGCGAGTGGCGCGAGGAAGCTGTTCAAACAAGCGCTCTCAAGGGCATCGGTGTTGGAAGAGCTTCTGCCATGACAGGAGTTATTGAAGGTTTCTGTTTTCATGGGTGGTTGAATAATGGATTGTGTTAAAAACAACTAAGTAGGTACCTAGACCTACGTATAGTTAACTGGGGCAATTACGATAGTGACTATATTCCATTGGATGATCATTTGTACCAAACGCAGCGGCATTTTTAAATTGGCAACATATTGACTAGACGCCATTTTATCGCCCGCCGTCCCCTTAGCTTTTGGTAAATAAAATGCCACTGCGTTTGGTAGAAATTAACATCAAAATTGCCCCAGTAAGCCTTACAATAAAAACCTGGATCTGAGAACAGCTTGAGATCGAGCGACACAAATAAGTATTTGGCGTGAAAGACTGTGTGTACTATTTATACTTTTTAAAGTAAAAAAATACGTTCGATTTTAAAATGAAGACAAGGTGTAGTTAGTTACATATTTCTATTTACTAAGGCGTGGGTGTCCTGTCCTCTGTTTCCAGCTCAGTGCTGCCGCCACGTGTTTTCCGCGGAAAGTTTTGCCTAGTGGAGGTGTTATTTCTTCATTTTATTTGATGGTAACTCTCCCCCGAAGGCAAATATTTTATCGACTTCAGGTAAGTAAATGTGTGTGAGTGAATGAGGATATTTCTTTCACTCAGTTTTGCCGAAAATGTTCTGTGTATCAATGAAGATTTTTTTACTTAAAAAAGGTAAAGGCTTAAGGTAGGTAGGTAGGTAGGTAGGTAGGTAGGTAGGTAGGTAGGTAGGTAGGTACGGGGGTTTAGGTAATCAATCAGCAATGTTTGGGAATGACGTTTCATATCGTGGTATCATATAACGTCGGATCTTTTAAAAGTGTATTACTTACATCGGAAGGATGCCCATTAACACGACTGCCAAACTATACAAGGATAGCTGCCGTAATAAAACCGCTTTGATCCATAAAATAGTCATTTGTGTGGTTATGTGCTGTGACGTCACAGACTCACAGTTCTAATGTGTTTGTGTGGTTATGTGCTGTGACGTCACAGACTCACAGTTCTAATGTGTTTGCCGACAGTACCCCTACAGGAACTATCCGAAACTACTCCCACCGCACGACTCGGGAGATATTTCGTTTCATTCCGAGGCAGTAAAGCACGGACTACAGACTTCGAGACGAGCTGACGACACATCTCATTTGCAATATCTTTACTTTGTTGTAGTTGCTTAGAATAAATCTTAAACAGGAAATGCGGTGTAAAGTTCAAACTTAAAGGTTGGTCGCAATTGTAAAAGAAATACGTACTGCAGTAGTACCGCATACATAACTACATTTCCTTATTGAAACCTCCGGCAAGATTGTCCCGTTTCAATAACATTTACTTAGATAAGCTTGTACCTGTTACCTAAATGAGAAAAGCTGAGGCGTATGTGCTCAGTCACTAAACTACGAGAGCCCTACATTTTGTCCGAAATTATAAATATTAGGGTCATAATTACCGTAAATAAGAATCCTGAAACAAGTAAACCCTTTCACTTTCACCCGACACCCGACACCCGCTGCCCCGACACCTGGCGGAAAGGTTCAGTAATTCAATCAACACGACTACTTCTATAATATCGTCATTGGCACTCGTGTTATATCCAGTACACGCGGAAGCCGGCGCCATGCCATTACTTACACTTGGTGCACACAGCACTCCGTACATAGCAACACATGCATGCATCGCTTGCGAGGCTTGCTACAGTTTGTAGGGATTCCGTCTAGTTTCTAGGTCGTCTCCAGCCGGAGCTACTTCTATCGAGTTCGGCCAACTATTCTGGAAGGGCTTCATTGCATCCGAGGCTGCCCCACGTCTGAAGAAAAGCAATTTCGCAACTTATATTTCTATGAGTACACGAGTAGCGACTATTCACGCGAACTCCATTGTGAAAAAACTCGAAAGTAAAAAGGCGGTGTTATTTAAAGGACAATGCCTGATATTCAACACGTAACGGGGCCGACCAAGTACACCACACGACTGCCATTGTTCATGGTCTCACACCATTGTTAGGTCGAGCACTGTCTGCACCTATATATGCGCACGTTAGGTACCTCGGGAGGTCCAAATTAAAGTAACGGCGCGCAATAAACTTATTTAACTTACCTTTTTACGGCGAGCGTTTTATATTTCGCACTTTATGGGCTTTCTCCTTTTATTATGACCGTTAAAAGCTATAGCATTGTTCGTCGGGGGCTCTAGTTACGGCTGAGCCATTTTATATTGAGTCGTTAGGAGTCAATCGTCGCCGGCAGGCGAGCGCTCGTCGCCGGCAGGCGAGCACTCGCCCGTCGCCGGCAGGCGAGCACTCGCCTGTCGCCCGAACGCCGCTTTATGTATCTACATAGCGAGAAAACTTCCTCTAGGCACAGAATACTTAATAGTACTACGTACTCTAGGTTGAGACTCGTTTAGAGTTTCCCGAAATACAAAACTACTTACACTTAGCGCGCATTTCCACACATATACTGTGTACGTCTGATACTATTTACTATTAGATAGTAAAGTACTCGCTCTTACCCCTACAGTGAGTGTTCTGATTACCTTCCCTGACGCAAACCCTTGCAGCGCCTGATCGTCGAGGATGGAACGACTTTGTTTACAGATGGAAAGTAATTAAAATGGTCGCAACTGGCAACTGTAGTAATATTGTTTTATGTGCCAAACGCGAATGGCTGTACTCGTAAAGCATTTGTTTGTTTTCCGAGTATTTTTCCTGCATAAGTTTGTAGAGACCAGAGCGTTTCTAAGGAAAAAATGCAGGTAAGTATTCAGCCGCACGTCTCGCCCGGACGCTCGAATGTTCCCTGCCGATGCCTAACTACGGTGTAATGGGCAATGTTCTGAGATCGTCATGGCAACGCCCAGCAGACGCATCATTAAGCCGGAGATGATTAATTAAATATTTTAAGCATTAATTAGTGAGCGCACGTCTGCTCCCCCTGCCCCCGCCCCCCGGCCCCGCGATGCAGGCGGTGGCGGCTGGCGTGCGCAGCCAACTCTTACCTAGTGAGCTCGTTTAAACTAGCAACAGTCATAACGAGTCACAAATTATTCAAATTTCACTAATATCCTCGTTATTATGCGCGGATAACTACTGTAATGTACGTATTGTAGCTTTTATTTACCCGTATCTGCTACCTTTGTGAGGTGCACTGCACTCGACAAGGCGGGTAATTACTATTCCCACAGTCTCGGCAGAGCATGTAGAGTAGCGGACTAGTGCTGTGTGACGAAATTGAAGTAATTCCGTCTAAATAAGTCACCTGTTTGACGTGATGAGGGTAATATCGCCTGCCCATTACGTGAAATGTGGATACTTTGCGAACTGGCCGCATTGCCCGTTATTGTCCAACAAGAGCTGAGCAATGAAAGCTATCTCGGATCGTATCGCATTTATGACTTGCTATTGCCCATAAAATTGCTGAAGGAATGTACTTTATTGGAGTTGCTTGCGAGTATGAATACTATGTATACGTAGAGATATTATGTGCTATACCTACTTAATAATGGGCTCTCATGTACATACATACAGCTTAACGTTCCTTGTGTATATTCAGTAAATTACACCCATTTTATAATAGCACGCTGACACATTAAGTCGAAGATCCCCCGCCTAGTACATCAAAACTAAATTGAACGATAGTTGCATCTCCATTAGATACCTATTAATAATATTCCTCTTGAAAATAAAATCCACGAACTATCGTGCAAAAGTTGAGGATGTTCCGCGTTTGCCGTTACGTGCATGCGCCCCAAACCTGCATGAAATTATGAAACTTTCTTGCAGACTTTGTACCTATCAGACTTTCACAAGAACGTAGGCCGCTATCGGCTGCCCGCTGTCCGCTATCGGCTGCCCGCTGTCCGCTGTCGCTGTCGGCTGTCGCTGTCCGCTGTCGATGTCCGCTGTCCGCTGTCCGCTGTCGCTGTCCGCTGTCCGCTGTCGCTGTCCGCTGTCCGCTGTCGCTGTCCGCTGTCGCTGTCCGCTGTCCGCTGTCGCTGTCCGCTGTCGCTGTCCGCTGTCCGCTGTCCGCTGTCGCTGTCCGCTGTCGCTGTCCGCTGTCCGCTGTCGCTGTCCGCTGTCGCTGTCCGCTGTCGCTGTCCGCTGTCCGCTGTCCGCTGTCGCTGTCCGCTGTCGCTGTCCGCTGTCCGCTGTCGCTGTCCGCTGTCCGCTGTCCGCTGTCCGCTGTCGCTGTCCGCTGTCGCTGTCCGCTGTCCGCTGTCGCTGTCCGCTGTCCGCTGTCCGCTGTCGCTGTCCGCTGTCGCTGTCCGCTGTCGCTGTCCGCTGTCGCTGTCCGCTGTCGCTGTCCGCTGTCCGCTGTCCGCTGTCGCTGTCCGCTGTCCGCTGTCCGCTGTCGCTGTCCGCTGTCGCTGTCCGCTGTCGCTGTCCGCTGTCGCTGTCCGCTGTCGCTGTCCGCTGTCGCTGTCCGCTGTCCGCTGTCCGCTGTCCGCTGTCGCTGTCCGCTGTCCGCTGTCGCTGTCCGCTGTCCGCTGTCGCTGTCCGCTGTCGCTGTCCGCTGTCCGCTGTCCGCTGTCCGCTGTCCGCTGTCGCTGTCCGCTGTCCGCTGTCGCTGTCCGCTGTCCGCTGTCCGCTGTCGCTCTCCGCTGTCCGCTGTCCGCTGTCGCTGTCCGCTGTCGCTGTCCGCTGTCCGCTGTCCGCTGTCGCTGTCCGCTGTCGCTGTCCGCTGTCGCTGTCCGCTGTCCGCTATCGCTGCCCGCTGTCCGCTGTCCGCTGTCGCTGTCCGCTGTCGCTGTCCGCTGTCCGCTGTCCGCTGTCGCTGTCCGCTGTCCGCTGTCCGCTGTTCACTATCCGCTGTCGCTGTCCGCTGTCGCTGCCCGCTGCCCGCTGTCCGCTACTACATTACAAACTTAATAATAATCGTTGATATCATCACAGAGTATTTATAGGATGAGCTAATATACGACATATCCCACCGAGCGTATACAAAGATGTTTATGGCACACCCTATTTAAATATGTATTTCTGCTCGAAATTGATGCCGTAAGCAAAGAACTACTATTTACTAATACCTTTGCATGCCCAAAGCACACATCACAGGCACAGGCACCCGTGTAATGACGTTTCTTTCTCAAAACATATTTTTAAAGACGTTGAACGTTTCGCTGTATCCGCAGCGACATCTACAATCCTCAACACATTCATCATGTCCCATGTCCGATGTGTTACCGTGTCCGGGTGTCCGGTGTCCGTGTTCGGGTGAAAAATGTAAGTTTCCCGGACAAAGCCGTCCGTTATTTATGTGCGGCTCCAGGAGCACTGTGTCATATCGATTGCCTGACCAGTCTTCTTGGAAACAGACAGCTTTAAAGTAAAGTTAGCAGAAGTGGGAACTAGTGCTTTAGGTCGACGTCGACCAATCAGGTCGTTGACTGGTGCAGTTCAACACCGGACATAGGCCTCTCGCGTTACGCCACAATTTGTTTTCTGTGTTTAGCATTCATGATTTGAACAAAGAAGTTGTTGCCCACTTGTTTTATCATGTATACAACTTCAAATCGACAGAAATGACGACGTTTCAGACAAACTTTCTATTTAACTCCTTTAGGGAGGTAATTTTCAAAAATCTATAGTTATAAGGAACTCTTATGCTTCCAGCTTCTAGAGCTAGCGATGTAGGCTGCGCGCTTCTGTCAATGAACTTAAGATTTTTATTCAATAGATTCGTAACTACATATTTTCTTAGGCAACTACATAATTGAGGTTAAATGAGTATAGTTTATGTACTCCGTCCGGTACATACTACATTTTAGCCCAAGCAACACATTACCAAAACAGCCACATCGAAACATTCACACAGTGTAACTGTAAACCAACAGATGTGTGGAACGATCCTATCTAATTATCACAGAGTATCATAATTACAATAAAAATAAACACACAAGAGGTTATTATTTAAATTAGCTAAATTAGATAATACACTACACACAAGCTCGGTTATAGTGTCATTCAACTTTAATTAGTTATTGACGAACGCCGCCGCTGCGCCGCTGCGCCGCCGCACCGCCGCGCCGCGCCGCTGCGCCGCCGAGTACCTACACTATATGTTCATTTACTTGGTAGCTTGACAATCATTATTGAGTAATCAGTCATAATAATTATGGAAAATCATGGTTTATGACTGCTTTTACCAAACCGTAAGAAGACGTAGGAACAAGTTGACACTTTAAACAACGTTTCCCAATCGTGTTGCACTCACATTTGAAACCTTCTATTTCAGTGCAAATGAAGTAAATCTTTATGGCCCGGTTTAATGAAGTATTTCTTTAGAGTTGCGTAGTCTGAAGCTATTTCAAGTTAGTGCACAAACGGCCAAAGTTTGGCTCGTTTGTAGAGCCAATATAAATGGTCTTACTGAAATTTTTTGTGATTTCTGCTTCGGACAGATGTTACAATGACACTTTTCATTATCAACCCTTACATACAGCTCTTCCTCTTCAATATAATAACAATGTCACGGGTCTGCGCGACGCGCTCGGCTGTAATTGTATGCCACCAATGTAATGCATCCAGCGATTACAATGCTTGTTACTTTCAGAATGAAGACAATGCATCTGCTGGGGACAAGTGGGCGCAGTGGGGGCACCCCTAGCCTAAGCCCTGTGGAGCTAGAGTCGCGACACACAACTAGTGACGTCAACGTGGCGACAATGCACGAGATATTTGCGATGTTTTTTACCAAACAGAGGGGCAAAGACACAGGCTGTTTGGGATTCCAATATAACAATTACTTTACATAAATCAGACGGCATGACTGTGATTTGCGATCGAGGCGTGGTCGATGCTGAAATTGTATGTTTAAGTTACAATAAATATGAAACAATAAGTTTATAGGTACTTAGATTATTTTCATCTGTCGAAAGTTAACGTGGTTGAATGAAAGACTTGAAGATAAATGAGACTGAGTTATAATTTTATTTTGAAATAACTAACTACAATTCTCTCGAGGCTTGCTACAGGTAAATACGAGTAGTTTGTATAAATAAATTTTATATAATACTTTTTTCAACACACTTGTTCGTAAAGTGGCTCTTAATAAACCGCTTTTATGTCCATAATGCAGTGGATTAAAAACGCGTGCTTTTTACTTTACGTTCCGGCACTAGTGCTATAACGCCACAGATAACTATTTAATTTACTAGTCGGAGGTCGGAGATGTGTGTATTTTTTTAAATCTCATCAAAGAGACTTCATGCCAAAAGGAATCCGTGGGCCAAATATATATTTTTTTTAATAGTCTGAATTGTCCTTTGTCCCAAAATGAACTAAAATTTCTTTACCTTAAATTGTCTGTGGTCCCTACCTGAACCAAACGGAAAAGACCCTGACTGGCGTTCTATTATTGCGGATTCTCGCTGAACTAATGTATATTTCTCTATGCCAACAGTACTTTCTAATTCCATACTAACTAAACTACAATTTGACATACGACAACACTAGGATCAGTCTAAACATTACTTTGTGTTTATTATATTTTTATATAGGCTGTTTAGCGGTTTTGCCATTGCCTTTATTTACACCTGCGCGCGCATCGCTAGCGCCGTGCGCGGAAAAACAAAACCAGCGCGCCATCTATACAGGGTGTTACAGAAAGGGTATATCAATACAAACGGGTTGAAGAGTGTATCTGGTCTAGAATCTCTGTACAAAAGAACAATGGCCAGATTTCTATAGGAGCTGGACCTGACTTTTGTTTCTCATGTCCCAAAATAAGATTTATTTGGATTGGTTTGTTCTTATGTTGTAAACATCATCCCGTTTGAAAATCATATCTAAATAGCCACATTTTTTTATAAAAACGACCACTATACTTTTCATCAATGTCCATCGGTGTCCAAAAATCAAAAGCACAGAGTAATCATCACAAGTGTAGTTATCAGTCTGTAAAACAATGCCAAGGTCAAAACAACAGAAGGAAATCCTAAATAGTATAGCACGTATCACAATTCACAACAACAAGTGAAGCGAAGCGAATAAGATGCGTATGATTGCCGGGTGTCAATCAATGGCGCAAGTCGATGACCACAGATCAAGTAACTTGTCGATGACAAATGAC